>UESW01004319.1:535973-650913 GCA_900491605.1 Calamus simplicifolius
AAATGAACATTTCAAAGGTACTCATAATTGAAATGAACATAACTTTTCTCATTACTTCAAAAGTACATCAAATTACATCAAAATGTAACAAAAAAATTATCAAAGTTCAAATACATCATATTAAAGCAAAACTTCCTAGATACAATCTAGTAAGGAAATCTAGAAATACAAACTATGATAAGTATCAAAATCATTTGACACGCTTGAAAATACTCTTTAAGTGTCCAATTTCCATGATATCATCCTTTTGTGATTTGTTAAAGTCATTCATACTTGTATCTGATCAACTGCAGCATCAATATCTCTTCTTAACTGATTGTTCTATCAAGATACATTGGATCCATCAGCTATCCCTTGAAGTCTTTCAAATATCTTCTTAAGCTCAGCATTGAGTGAATCCACATGAGTACCAACAGAAAATGAAAGTAAGTCAAGTCTTGAATGATGTCTTCCTTTAATTCTCTAATATCTTCTCTCAATTGACCAATTTCATCTTTCTTTGATTATCAAATTCTGCAAACATAGATCTAAGTTGACATAACTGCTCATCTGAAAATCTCACAGAAGAAGATGAAGCTGAGGTGGAGGAGAATAATGCATGCTAGGTCCTGCCTCAGACGGTCCAGCAACAGAAGGTCCAACCTCGACCTCAGCTCCAATGTCTTCAACTCTGTCCTCCTCAGCTCTAACATCTTCTTGACCTTTTCTTATCCAATTACCATTAACTTTCTTGAAGCCCATGCGGTGAATAGTGGCCAATGAATAGTAGTCAGTATGTCTCAAATTTCTTTGGGCTCACTATCACTAAATTCAATCCCTTGGCTTCTGAAAATTGTGTCAAGATCATGCCATAGGGAAGACAGATTTCTCTTACCCCACAATCAGCATATACCATAATCATCATGGGTAAGTTGATGGCTTCCCAAAACAGCATCCATAACAAAATATCCCTCTCAGAACATAGTCAAACGGCCTGTCTTGGGAAAAAATCCTGCTGCAGATGTTGTGAAGCAATCTTAATCCAAAGGCAGCTTGACTAGCAAAACTTCTTCAAATCCCTCAAAATTTCTATTCAATAATCTGTGAGGGCTGGAGACCTATCTCTGGGGCAAAGTGGATGGTCCAGACAGGGGTAAGTTCAATAATCTAGAAGAATGAGGAGTGAATTCAAACCAATGCCTCTAACCTTGCTGACCAAGCCATCATCTCCTCTAGTCAAATTTTTGTAAAACTCTTTAACTAAGCAGGGTAGTGGACAGTCCAATGAACATATCTTTTCAAATCCCATTTCTCAACTGTCCCTACAAGAATCCTTCATTCTCAAACAAATCAAAATCAACTTCCTTCCTGTGGTAATGACTCTACTGCAAGATGATCTACCTGAGGAGTAGTGGCAGTGGAGCAGGAGATCATCCGAGAGGAAGAGGGAAGATCCGGAGTCGGCTCGCGGACGGGTCGTCGACGGTCTTCTTCCTCTTCATCCCGGCGCCACTACTACTAGCTCCACGGGTTTTGGGTGCCATTGATCTGGAATGATTGTTTAATTTTGGAAGATTTTGGAAGGTTTGGAGGGTTTTGGAGGGTTTTGAAAGATTTGGAATGATTAGAATGATCGTGGGTCGACTCGTGCCCTAAATAAAGACTGGGACCACGTCGAGTCGACTCGCGCAAAGTGTGGAGTCGGCTCGTAAGTCACAGAGCACGGACACGATCTCGAGTCGACTCGCTCAGAGGAGGGGTCGACTCCTGAGTTTCAGCAGAAACTCGAGTCGACTCCGATACTCTCGAGTCGGCTCCGAGACCATTTCAGAGAAAAAAAATTTTTCAGAGAATCCGAAATGAACCCGGAATTTGATCTTTGAGTATGATTAAAAATCATGGATTTTGAGAGATCAAATTGATATGAGTTCTAGATAAAATTTCCTTAAGATTTTGAGAATTTGAAAGAACTCTAGATATATTTCCTTAGAGGTTTCAAAATTTATTCAAAAGGATTACAAATTCCTAACTCTCCTCTAAGATAACAAAATCTTTCTTCATTAAAGGTTTTGTAAATATGTCAGCTAATTGTTCTTCAGTGTTTACATAATCTAAACAAATTTCATCATTAGCTACATGTTCCCTTATAAAATGATATCTAATTTCTATGTGTTTTGTTCTTGAGTGTTGAATTGGATTTTTAGTTAAATTGATTGCGCTAGTGTTATCACATCTTATGGGTGTTTTATCAAGTGTGATACCATAGTCTTCAAGTTGTCGCTTAATCCATAGGATTTGCGCACAGCAACTTCCAGCTGCTACATATTCAGCTTCAGTAGTTGATAATGCAACTGAATTTTGCTTTTTGCTAAACCATGTGATTAAGTTACTTCCTAAGAAATGGCATGCACCACTTGTGCTTTTTCTATCTAATTTACATCCAGCATAATCAGAATCTGAATATGCAATTAGGTTTAATGTGGAGTCTCTAGAATACCATAAACCTACATTTTTAGTTCCATTTAATATCTTAAAATTCTTTTAACAGCTATTAAATGTGATTCTTTAGGTTCAGATTGAAATCTAGCACATAAACATACTGAAAACATAATATCTGGTCTACTTGCTGTTAAATAAAGAAGGGATCCGATTATACCTCGATAATACTTTTGATCAACCTTTTTACCTTCTTCATCTTTGTCCAGCTTGCATGAAGGACTCATTGGAGTTCCGAGGGGTTTCATTGTTTCCATACCAAACTTTTTGAGTAGTTCTCTTGTGTATTTGGTTTGGTTGATAAAGATTCCCTCTTTGCTTGTTTGATCTGGAGTCCAAGGAAGAAGTTGAGTTCTCCCATCATGCTCATCTCGAATTCTCCCTGCATCAACTTTGCAAATTCTTGACAAAGAGAATCGTTAGTAGCACCAAAAATAATGTCATCTACGTATATTGTACTACAAGTAAATCTTTACTTTTTCTTTTCAAAAACAAAGTTTTATCAACATTTCCTCTTGTAAAATCATTTTCTATTAAGAATTTACTTAACCTATCATACCAAGCTCTAGGTGCTTGTTTCAAACCATATAAAGCTTTGTGCAATTTAAAAACGTGATTTGAAAATTCGTGATCTTCAAAACCTGGTGGTTGTTCTACATAAACTTCTTCATTATAAATCCATTTAAAAATGCGCTTTTTACATCCATTTGAAATAAGTTAAAATTCATATGACATGCAAATGCAAGTAATAGCCTAATGGCTTCTAATCTAGCTACAGGTGCAAAGGTTTCATCAAAATCAATACCTTCCTCTTGATTATATCCTTTAGCAACCAATCTAGCTTTGTTTCTAATTACTATGCCATTTTCATCTAGTTTATTTCTAAAAACCCATTTTGATCCTATTACTGAATGATTTTTAGGTCTTTCAACTAAAGTCCAAACATTATTTCTTGTAAATTGATTTAGTTCTTCTTGCATTGCTAACATCCAATTATTATCTTTTTCAGCTTCTTCTATAGTTTTAGGTTCAATTTGTGATACAAATGCAAGATGATTACTAATATTTCTCATGTATGATCTAGTTCTTATTCCTTGAGATGGATCGCCTATAATCAATTCCTTAGGATGACTATGAGCATATCTCCAGTCTCTTGGAAGATCTATATCATTATGATCAATATTGACATCATCGTCCTTATGTGAATCATCATCTTTAGCTCTTGTTCATGATCAGAAGATACTTCAATATTAAGTTTTTCAAGATCTTTTTCAATTATGTTTGTATCTTCCTCATCATCAATCTTTTCAGATCCAGTTGCTAAAGATTCATCAAAAACTACATGAATGGATTCTTCAACTACTAAGGTTTTCTTGTTAAAGATTCTATATGCCTTACTAGTTGTTGAATAACCTAGAAAAATTCCTTCATCAGATTTAGCATCAAATTTTCCTAAGTTGTTTTTACCATTATTATGAATGAAACATTTACATCCAAATGCATGAAAGTATTTTATATTTGGTTTTCTTTCATTCCATAATTCATAAGGTGTTTTCTTTAATATTGGTCTTATTAAAGCTCTATTTAAGATGTAACATGCTGTGTTAATTGCTTCCGCCCAAAAATACTTTGGTAAGTTGCTTTCGCATAGCATGGTACGGGCCATGTCTTCTAGAGTCCTATTTTTTCTTTCAACTACACCATTTTGCTGTGGAGTCCTAGGGGCTGAAAAATTATGATTAATTCCATTTTCAGTGCAAAAACTTTCAAATAAGTGATTTTCAAATTCTGTTCCATGATCACTTCTTAGAGATACTATAGTAGTGTTTTTCTCATTTGTGACTTTCTTGAAGAATTTCAGGAATATCGAGAAAGTCTCATCTTTGTGAGCTAAAAACATTACCCAAGTATATCTAGAATAATCATCTACAATCACTAGACCATATTTCTTTCCTCCTAGACTTGTGGTTCTAGTTGGTCCGAAAAGATCCATGTGAAGTAGCTCTAAGCCCTAGAAGTTGAAACAATGTTTTTAGATTTGAAAGAACTTCTAGTTTGTTTTCCAAATTGACATGCATCACATATTTTATTATTTTCAAAATCTAGTTTAGGTAATCCTTTAACTAAATCCATTTTAATTAGTTTTGAAATAAGGTGTGTGCTTGCATGACCTAATCTACGATGCCACAACCAACTAATTTCATTTATGTTAGCATTGTCAGCAATTAAGCAATGACACTCAAAGATAATTTTTCTAAGTCAACTAAGTAAACATTGCCATGTCTATAACCAGTAAATACAATGCTATCATCAATAGAATTAGTTACAGTGCATATAGAAGATTTAAATGAAACATTAAAGTTTTTATCACATAATTGACTTATACTAATTAGATTATGCTTCAAACCATCAACATAAAGTACATTATCAATAAATAGATGGAGTTATGCGAACTTTACCAAGGCCCATAATTTGACCTTTACCGTTATCGCCAAACGTCACAACTCCACCTTTCTTTTCTTCTAGGGTGATGAATTCATCTTTGTCACCCGTCATATGTCTTGAGCAGCCACTATCAAGGTACCACTTTTTCTTTGATCTTTTGGCTACAAGACATTCCTGCAATATAATCAAACTTTATGTTTAGGTACCCAAGCTTTCTTGGGTCCTTCATGGTTAGCAGCAACAAAAATTGTTCCTTTCGGAACCCATATTTTCTTAGCTTTAACATTTAACTTGTTGTTATTATTTAACGTTTTGCATTCAAATGATTTATGACCTTTTTCATTACATTTAAACAAGTTATATTACTTTGGTTGGCTTTTATAAAAATATTCTTTAAAGATTTTGTTTCCTTATGTGTTATATCCTAAACCTGCTTTGTCAAAAACAGCTTTTTGACTATCTAAGATCATGTTAAGTTTAGTTGAACTTAAGGTGAATTTCTCAACAATGTCTTTATATTTTTTAACATCTTTCTTAAGAGAGTCATTTCTTTAACTTGCTGTTCTTTTTCTAAAGCTAAAGTTTCTAATTGATCTTTTAAATCTTTAGTTGAGTTTTTAGTTTCAGATTTTAACAAATCTATTTCTTGATTAAGATTATCTCTTTCTTTGCTAAGTTCTTCTTTTTCATTAGTTAAGTTCTTAACTTCTAAAGCTAATTCATTTTTACTTTTAGCTAAACTAATATTGTCATTTTTCAAAAACTTATACTTCTTTTTCAAGGATTTAAAATCAATCATAAGTTCATTGAAAGCCTCAAACATTTCATCAAATGTAAATTCATCATTTGAGTTTTCAGAACTTACCTCATTGTCGTTGTCGTCGTCGTTGGCCATGAAGCAGATATTGGCAACTTCCTTTTGTTCTTCTTCTTCGACGAGGAAGATTCATCAGACCATGTTGCCATGTATGCTTTCTTCTTTTTCTTGTAGGCCTTTTTCAGCAAAGGACAATCATATCTAAAGTGCCCTGGCTTTTTGCACTCATAACATACTAAGGGCTCTTTTCTTTTTCTTTCTCCTTGTCCTTTTTCTTATCCTTTTCTCCTTCAATTCTTGCTCCAAATTTCTTTTTATGGAAGGGCCTTTTTCTCATAAACTTTCTGAATTTTTTGGCCAAGAGAGCAGTTTCCTCATCATCTTCATCATTACTTTCACTGCTGCTCTCTTCCATTTCTGCAGTCTTGAGGGCAAGTGTTTTCCTTCTTTTTGTTTCCTCCTCAACATGCTGCTTCATTGTTAACTCGTGGGTCATTAAGGATCCTAGAAGCTCCTCTAAAGGTAATGCATTGAGGTCCTTTGCTTCTTGGATAGCAGTGACTTTGCTTCCCACGATCTTGGTAGTGACCTAAGAATTTTGCGCACAAGATCAGCATTAGAATAAATTCTACCAAGACTTTTAAACCATTCACAATATCAGTGAATCTAGTGAACATGCATGTGATGGTTTCAGTTTGTTCCATTGTAAACAATTCATATTTATGAACCAAAATATTTATTTTTGATTCCTTTACTTGGTTTGTTCCTTCATGAGTTATTTCCAACCTATCCCAAATTTCTTTTGCGGAATTACAAGTTGAGATTCGGTTGAATTCATTTGAGTCTAAGGAACAATATAAAATATTAATGGCTTTAGCATTTAGTTGTGCCATTCTCCTATCATTATCATTCCAATCCCTTTCGGGCTTAGGAACAATAGTGCCATCAATAAGGTGTGTGGGTGTACTAGGTCCATTATTATTACTCCCCACAATTCATAGTCAGAAGCTTGAATGAATATTCTCATTCTAGCTTTCCAATATGAATAGTTGGTTCCATTAAATAAAGGAGGTCGATTCGTAGAATGACCTTCAGCAAAACTGAACCACTTTGTGTTGCCATAAGGATCTTTAGCCCTTGATCGTGAGATCAAATTCTAAATGAGCACTTGCTCTGATACCAATTGTTGGCCCAGATGGCAACCCAAGAGGGGGGGGGTGAATTGGGTTCTTAAAAATTTAAGACTTTTTAACTTTAATTGATTAGTTAGCAAGATGTGCAAGTGAGAGGCTAACTAAATCAATACACAAGCAAATAATAAAGAGAGATAGAGAGAGAAAATATAGCACGGCAAACACAAGATAATTTTATAGTGGTTCGGTGCAACCAACACCTACGTCCACTCCCAAGATTCACTTGGGTCCACACTATAATCTCTCTAGATTACAGCCGAGTTGTTTTCCAAGCTCACAACTCAAACTTGTTGTTTTCCGGGTGCACAACGAACCCAGCTGGTTTTAACTCGGGCTTACCAGCACAAAACCCTACACGTTGTTTTTCACGGGCTCACAACTAACCCAACACAAGCACTCCGGCTTGCAACGAGGTATACCAACCTCCACTGATTCAATCCACTGATTGAATCAGCAAACAAAAAATAAAGTGTTTGAAAAAATGCTCCCCTTGAGCAAATATACAAATGAAGTATAAAAGGGTTAGAAAAGCCTGATAAGTATTGCAGATGGTAGTGGCTTTGGCTTTCTTCCTTCTTCTCTTTAACTCCTCTTGAAGTGTTGAATCACGCCTCAGCAAGATTCTTGACCGTTGAAGACTTTGGAGTTGAGATGAAGCTTTTTCTCCTTTTGTTGAAAAAATCCTCGATTTGACCTTTGAAATGCTTTTGGATTTTCTTTTGACTCTTGTGGATTGATGAGAAGGAGCAGACGAAACTTCCTCTTGGATTTCACTCCTTTTGAATCACTCTTTTTGAGCTAGAAGATTTTTCCAATATGCTCTGTTTTTCCCTCTTTTCAAATTTTCTTTTCTCTCTTTTTTTTGATTTGAAAAGCTCCTCTATTTATAGAATCTGCAAAAATATATCCGTTAGAGAAGAAAAATAGCCGTTATTCAAAAATCTTACCGTTGGGGCTGATGTGTCATCGTTAAAAATCGCGCCCAGATTTCTGGAGTCGACTCGAGCTTGTGAGTCGGCTCGAAGTCGATTCCAGAAACATAACTTTCAGGGGTCGACTCGCGAAGATATGCGGGGAGTCGACTCGAGAAGTGCTCAAAAATGAGCCTTCTGTTGTCTGAGTCGAGTCGGCTCGCACAGTCCAGAGTCGGCTCGCGAAGGTTCAGGGGTCGACTCTTGAAAACCAAGGGTCGACTCAGGACAACATTGAAAAAACAGTCATTTGGGGAGTCGACTCGGAAACCCTTGAGTCGGCTCGGGAGCGATACAAAAATCAGAAAAATGTTCTGATAGACTTTAAAACTCGTCCCAAATAATTTAAATATAAATTGACTTGAATAGAATTGATTTGATCATCAAATGATGTATAAGAATTCTTTTTGAAATCTCAAGTTTAATTCATGAAATCTCAAGTATAAAAATTCTTTTTGTTTTAATTGATTCAAAACTCATTGAATTAAACATTGATAGTTTATTTTTTCATTTTAAATAAGCTCAAGGTTTTGATAAATAATTCATTGTTTCTTTAATATACTCATGGCTTTTGGAAATCATCAAAATCAATAGAGTTGGGGCAATTATGTTTCAATAATTTCTCAACAGATGCAGAGCTAGCTGTAGAAGAATCAGGAGCCTTGTTGGCTACTTTCAGAGTGAGACCCCAAATGCTAGAAGAAATAAGAGAAGCTCAGTTGCTAGATCTACAGTTGCTTAAAGCTAGAGATTTAATTCAGAGTGGGTCTCAGTCAGAGTTTTCTGTTAGAGGTGATGGAGTGTTATTATTCAAGGGCAGAGTTTGTGTGCCAGCTGTGGAATCAGTGAAAGATCAGATTTTAAGGGAAGCACATAGCTCAGCTTATTCAATGCATCCAGGTAGTACTAAGATGTATAGAACTATCAAACAGAATTACTGGTGGAATGGTATAAAAAAGGAGATAGCTGAGTATGTATCTAAGTGTTTGGTGTGTCAGCAGATTAAGGCTGAACATTAGTGTCCAGCTGGAAAGCTTCAGCCTCTGTTTGTGCCAGAGTGGAAATGGGAGCATATAACTATGGATTTCGTTGTAGGACTCCCAAAGACCAGAAGGGGCAATGATGCTATATGGGTGATAGTTGATAGATTGACTAAGTCTGCTCATTTTCTGCCTATTAAGATTATCTTTACCTTGGATAGATTAGCAGAATTATATGTGCATGAAATTGTGAGTAGGCATGGTGTGCCAGTATCGATAGTATCAATAGAGATCCAAGGTTCACATCTCAATTTTGGGCAGAATTACAGAAAGCTTTGGGGACTAAATTGAGGTTCAGTACAACATTTCATCCCCAAACCAATGGTCAGTCAGAAAGAACCATCCAGACACTGGAGGATATGCTGAGAGCTTGTGTCATGGAATTTTCTGGTAGCTGGGATGATTATCTACCTTTAATAGAGTTTGCTTACAATAACAGCTACCATTCTAGCATTGATATGGCACCATATGAGGCCTTGTATGGGAGAAAATGTAGAACTCCAGTGTGTTGGGATGAGGGGGAGAGAGAAGGCTGTTAGGCCCTGAGTTAGTGCAGCTTACAGCATATCAAGTTAAAATTATAAGAGCTAAATTAAAGGCAGCCCATGATAGACAAAAGAGCTATGCAGATAAAAAGCATAGAGAGATAAAGTTTGAGGTTGGAGATAGTCTTTCTGAAGGTATCTCCTTGGCGAGGTATTATAAGATTTGGAAAGAAAGGCAAGTTGAGTCCCAGGTATATTGGACCCTATGAAATTCTGGAAAGAGTTGGGACACTAGCTTATAGATTGGCTTTACCTCCAGAGTTATCTCAAATTCATAATGTATTTCATGTATCAATGCTTAGGAGGTATGTGCCGGATTCCTCTCATGTGATTCAGTCTGAGACTATAGAGTTACAGGGAGATTTATCATTTGCAACAGAACCAGTGAAGATCTTGAGTAGGGAGATTAAGTAGCTCCGCAGTAAAAGAATTCCATTAGTAAAGGTGCAATGGTTAAATCATCAAAAAGAGGAGGCTACATGGGAGTGAGAGGATGAGATGAGATTGAAGTACCCCCATCTATTTGAAAATATATCTAGCTAAATTTCGGGGACAAAATTTCTTAAGAGGGGGAGAATTGAACATCCTGAAAACCTTGTAATTTATGGCATTTTCATTTGAAATGAAAGTCAGAGAGTTTCAGTGAAATGTGGATGTGTTGGCCTTTTGATAAATATAAAGAGAAGAAATTTTGGAGTAAATGAGTATATTTCTGAATGTTAATGAGTTTGATTTAAGAAATTGAGAGACTTAAGTTTTAATAGGTTTAAATCACAAGAAAAATCAAGTTTAGTTTGAGTTTTATCCTGAAATGATGTTTTTAGTGTTTGGAGTCGACACTATTTGGAGTGGAGTCGACTCTGGCACGATTTTAAACTTTTGGCACGCTTTGGAGTCGACACCTGCAGAGGTGGAGTCGACACCTGCAGAGAAAATAGAAGGTTAACATTTCTGCTGCAGTGTTGGAGTCGACACCTACTTTTCTAGAGTCGACACCTATATTTCTGGAGCCGACACCTATTTCTGTTGGAGCCGACTCCAAGATGGCAGGTTTTTCTGAGTTAAATTTTGAGAATTTCATATTTATTCCGTTTCAAGTCCGATTTGGATGCCGTTTGAACTGTTGGATTTCTAAAATCGAGCTCTTCAAGCTGGTAAAGTCTTTTCTTGGAAATGTTACATAAAAGTATCAATTTAAGTAAAAAATGATAATCTGGGCTATAAATCAATTAAAAAAATGCTATATCAGGGGCAAATAGGAAAAGGCTCCGATGTCAATTGCTAATTGTGTTAAGGGCAACTTGGGAAAGAAAATCTAAGGGCAAAATATCATGGTTATAAGTGAGCCACGTGTTTTCTAAAAAGCGTGCGTTAAGAGTGTTTGAGGGCAAAAAGAGAATTTGGCATGCCTTAACCCTTAAGTTTCCCATGACTTGGTCCCCAAGTCATTAGAGAAAAAGGGAAAAACATGGGTTCAGCCAGAGAAAAGAAAAAAGAAAGAAAGAGAAGAGAGAAAGAAGAGGAGAAAGGAAGAGGAAGAAGAAGAAGGAGGAGGAAGAAAGAGAAAGGGAAAGAGAAGCTTGGGGTTTGTGCTCGACTCCATGTCAAGAGGGTTATTCCAGGGAGCCGGAATACCAGAGTTGAGTACTAGTCGAGGAGTAACCTACTAAGGTGAGTGGGTTTCTCATCTAGCAATGAGAAGTTAATTTGAGCTAGTATAATGAGATTAATACCTAGTTATGGTATGTTATGTTTAGCAGAGTATTATGTATGTTTTAAATATGAGAAATGAGAACCTAGTATATGATAATCTGATAAATGAGTTTTGAGCATGAGTTTTGAGCATAAGCACATAAGCATGAGTTTCGATGAGGGGATTTTTAATGTATACATGGCATATTTGCATGATAAAGCTTTACAAATGATGTATGTATCATACTGAGCATCAGGCAGCTATGGGGCTGATCACCCTTTAGACTGTACTGTAGCATGAGCATTGCACACTACTATCGAGCCGGCACCTCCTTGCGAACAGATCGTACGATGAACCCCAGAATCAGGGATGAGTGCACGCTTAACCAGGCCAGTGGGGCTGGTTGTGAGCAGCCCGTGGGGGCATGAATCATAGCTCAGTGGAGCTGATTACTATATATAGCCCATGGGGGCAGAGAGAAAACCCGAGGTTCCAGGGTTAAGGAACAAAGCACTTTGCCGGGTGAACCGCACAGGTAAGGGGTGCTATTTGTGCGGGGATCCTGTTGCTAGTCACGCACTCGATGAGAGTACACCTATAGAAGGACGACTGTAGGATGGTACCTCAGAGGCATTACACACACAGCCCAGCATCATGAGATTTAAAAGCATATGTTGTGATATAAAAAGGGCTAGTGGGCCAAATAGTTATCCCGAGAGGGAGAGTTTACTTAAGATGCCAGTGGGCAAGCAGATTCCGATGGGAGTCTGGGTTGTAGATAAAGAATGCATATCTTCATATTGTAATGAATGGATTTTTATCTTAATGAGTTATCTTTCAGTGAAAAGTTATTGTAGAGTATTTCAGTACTGATATGTTATTTGAAGAATAAGCTACATTTTATTTTATCTGATATCATGTTAAAAATGTACTTTGAGTTGTACAAGCTAAATAGTATCAGCATACGATTGAAAATATGAGGTTATGGTTCTTTATTTCTCCATAGTTAGATGGTTATCCAGTCACTGGGACTTAGGTCTCATCCCTCTATGATTTATATGTTCTTTCAGATCAGTGAGTATTTCTGCCAGGATCACAAGATAAGCAGGACAGAACCCTTAGCTGGTGAAGCTTGCTTGGATGCAAGCGTGTATAGATGCTAGCCTTGTATATTGAGACAGTGTGGATTGATATTTGTATATTGTATATGTGTATGTGTATAGTGAGATGTAATGATGTTTTAGACCTTTTTGGATATGAATATGAGACTTACGTTTTGGAGAAAATTATGAGCATGATGTGTGCACTTATGATTTTGATGTCGATTGTGAATGTGATCTTGTAAACTGCCTGAGGAATGTCATGAGAAATATTATCTGAGCAGGTTGATGCTTAGTGTTGATTGAGTGATTTGTGTATATAATTGAGATGAAAATGAAAAGTTTTCAACAGGATGTGTTTTCGTGTGTTTCTGCCACTTATGATAATTAGTTGGGGTTCTCTAGTTCTTTATGGAGCACTACATAAAGACTGATAAAACTCTATCTGATTACCACAAGTGTGCAGGTGTGCTGTCGGTGGCCCCAAAGAGGAGGGGGAGCTGACAACTAGATAGAAAAGTAAAATTATCAGGTCTGACATAGGTGGTGAATATTATAGAAAATATGATGAATCTAGACAATGCCCTGATCCATTTGCCAAATTTCTTAAAAAGCATGGCATATGTGCTCAATAATCAATGCGTGGAACACCAGAACAAAATAGTGTTGCAGAAAGGCATAATCGAACTCTAATGGACATGGTTAGGAGTATGTTAAGCAATTCATCATTACCCTTATTATTGTGGATGCTTGCTTTAAAGACTGCTATGTATTTGCTAAATAGGATTGTAGTAAGGCAATTACAAAGGCTCCTTTTGAACTGTTGACAGAAAGAAAATCCAATTTGAGGCATTTACATATTTGGGGTTGCCCAGTGGAAATAAGGATTTACAATCCATATGAAAAGAAATTGGACTAAAAAATAACCAGTGGTTTCTTTATTGGTTATCTAGAAAGATCAAAAGGGTATAAATTTTATTATCCTAACCATAGTATAAGAATCGTTGAATCTAAAAATGCAAGGTTCGTTGAGAATGGTGAAGTTAGTGGGAGTTTGGAATCACGTAAAGTAAAAATCCAAGAATTTAAAGTACAAGTTTCTTCACCTATAACTCCTTCTCAAGTTGTTGTTCCTAAAGTTGTAGAACCTTTTAATAACTTTCAAGAACAATAAATCAATAATCAAACACCGCAAAATGATGACATTACTAATGAACCTACAATAAATGAATCCAATGAAGTAGCATTAAGAAGGTCTCAACGACAAAAATGAACTGCTATTTCTGATGATTATGTAGTTTATCTATAAGAATCTGATTTTGATTTGGGTATTAATGATGATCCAGTTTCTTTTTCACAAGTCATGAAAAGTGCTTATTCATTTAAATGGTTAGATACCATGAAAGATGAGTTAAAATTAATGGATCATAATGAAATCCGGGATCTTGTTGAATTGCCTGGAGGTTGTAAAAGAGTTGGGTGTAAATGGGTCTTTAAGACCAAACGCGACTCAAATGGTAATATTGAACATTGTAAAGCCAAATTTGTTACCAAAGATTTTTCTCAAAAATGTGGCATTGACTATAAGGAGACTTTTTCTTCAGTCTCTAAGAAGGACTCATTTAGAATTATTATGGCACTGGTAGCTCATTATGATTTGGAGTTGCATCAAATAGATGTGAAAACTGCATTTCTAAATGGGACTTTGAATGAAGAGGTTTATATGGACCAACCTAAGAGCTTTTCATTTGAAGGAAAGGAACAAATGATGTGTAAACTAAAGAAGTCAATATACGGACTTAAGCAAGCTTTTCAACAATGATATCTTAAGTTCAACGATGCCATTACATCCTTTGGATTTAAAGAAAACACCATTGATTGGTTTATATATCTGGAGGTCAGTGGAAGCAAAATCATATTTTTGGTTCTGTATGTTGATGACATCTTGCTAGCTACTAATTACCTTGGCCTGTTGTATGAGACCAAGAATTTTCTCTCTAAGAACTTTGAAATGAAGGATATGGGTGAGGTATCCTATGTGATTAAAATTAAAATATTTCGTGATAGATCACAAGAATTGTTAGGATTATCTTAGAAGGCATATATTAATAAAGTTTTTGAGAAATTTAAGATGAACAAATGCTCTATTAAGTGTCATTCCAATTCAGAAAGAAGATAAATTTAGCCTTATGCAATGTCCAAAGAATGAATTGGAACGCAAACAAATGGAACAAATTCCTTATGCATCAATTCTTGAAAGCTTGATGTATGCTCAAACATGTACCAGGCCAGACATCAGTTTTGCTGTCGGAATGTTAGGCAAATATCAAAGTAATTCAAGAATGGATCATTGGAGAGCTGCAAAGAAGGTACTAAGGTACTTGCAGAGAACAAAGGATCACATGCTCACCTGCAGAAGATCTAATGATGTTAAGGTCAAGGGATATTCAAACTCAAATTTTGTTGAATGTGTTGATATCAAAAGTCCACATTTGACTATTTGTTCCTTTTAGCTGGAGGAGAGATATCATAAAAAAGTGCGAAGCAATCTGTCATCGCTGCATCTACTATGGAAGCTGAGTTTGTGGCATGCTTTAAGACCACAATTCATGGTTTATGGCTATGGAACTTTATTTCAGGACTTAGGGTTGTCAGCAGCATTGCTAAGCCACTGAAAATTTTCTGTGATAACTCCGCAGCAATCTTCTTTTCTAAAAATGATAAGTATTCAAAGGGTGCTAAACATATGAAATTGAAATACTTTATCGTTAAAGAAGAAGTTCATAAGCAAAGAATGTCAATTGAACATATTAGCACCAGTCTCATGATTGCGATCCGTTGACTAAAGGGTTGTCACCAAAGACATTTCATGAACATGTCGAAAGAATAGGCATTATTGAAAATCATTAGTGACGTTATGTCTAAAGCTTTAAGTTCCTTATGTATTTGACACTCTGAGCTTAATTAATTATTGTTTCTAATTTACTTATGCATCATGTTTGAATATGCTAGTATATATACATAAATGAATTATATGAATATCAACAGAATTTGTCTTTAATAAAGACATTATCGTCAAATCTTATTGTAATTTTCATTACAGATCATATTAAGTATAAAACTAATAATGTGATACATAGAACTGTGGGAGGCTCCAGTGGCTATGGCTATGTACGAAAAGGTTCTAAACTTTTTGAAATTTAGTGCATCATGTCGCTTCTACCATACCAGCGCCGACCGTGGCGTCTCTATATCTTTGTTTTGCGTCTGTTCTTGATGAGCATTTGGTCTTTTTTTTGGTACTCTCGTCTGAGGCAACGAAGATTTCTTTTCTCTCTCTCTCTCTCCCTCTCTCTCTTTTGATGGCAGTTGATTTTTATCATGATTCATCTGTTTGTGGTGCAGGATGTGTCTTTGTATATATGCACACACCCAAACACTTCAAAGACTTTAGTTAACCTGTTTAATCTGTTCTTATTGATATGACCCAGCCGATGGTGCCAAAGATAAATGTCTATGACATCAGTTGTTCTAGGGTGCTTACTTGAATTGTACACTACATTTACAGGCTGTGATAATATATAAATGCCATTAGATAAATGCCCAGTCATTATAGTGACTCCATTCATAGTGATATTCAAAGTAACATCCTTTATTGAAATTTCATAATGACTTTTGGCCAGAAGGCCTACAGAAATTACGTTCAAGAAGAACGTTGGGCAAAAATGACAATCATTTAGTATAATGACATTTCTATTGAAAACTATTTCAAGAACTTCTAATGCCAGAACTGGAACTAATCTTCCATCGCCGACATTAAGGAATCTTTCATTGTCCTCAAATCTTCTAGTGACCTGTAGTCCCTGCAATGAATTGCAAATGTTAAAAGGACTCCCAGTATCCAATACCCAGGTCTGATTATCATATACAGAAAAATTACAAGGTGTTATTATATAAATACCTTGTTGAGCAACATCTTGCTCCTTTTTTTCTTTGGCCTGTTTTGATCAAGTATGGCAATGTAAAGAGGACAGTTCCTCTTCCAGTGCCCTTGCATCTTGCAGTGAAAGCATTCAGCTTGACTTTTATCAACTTTCTTCTTCTGCATCTGACCCCTTATAGATGTCTTAGCATGTTGCACATTTTTATTATTCTTTTTCTTCTTCCCTTTCCCAAAAGGTTTATGCCCTACCTTAGATCCTTTAACCACATTAACCAAACCCTTAGAGAGCTGGTTATCCTTCTCAAAGTTCTGTAACAACCCCAACAAACCGTAGTAGTTGACTGCAGGCTGTCATTCAAAAATGAGTAAGGAAAGGTCGGAAGGATGGAGGCAAGGAATTCAGGATCGCATCTTTTTCCAACTGCTCATGTAAGGGAAAGCTGAGCTTGCTTAGGAGTTCTATCTTCTCGATCATGTACAATACATGATCAGTGACAGGAGATTCGTCCCTCATTCAAGCATTGAAAATAGCACAACTAGTCTTGTGCCTTTCAACATCGTTGGGTGTGCCGAAAGA
The DNA here is from genome assembly GCA_900491605.1 of Calamus simplicifolius. Classification (NCBI taxonomy): domain Eukaryota; kingdom Viridiplantae; phylum Streptophyta; class Magnoliopsida; order Arecales; family Arecaceae; genus Calamus; species Calamus simplicifolius. The sequence goes on from UESW01004319.1 coordinate 552,773, forward strand.
TTCATTCAACGCTTGAATGATTTCTTCTGACTGAGCATTCTCGAACCGGCGATCGAATTCATCGTTCATTGCTGCTAGCATGATACAACGCACGCTAGTTCTATCATTGAGACATTTCTGATAAGTGTCTCTCTCAGAACTTTAGCTGTTTGCATCAGTTATCTTTGATGCAGGATTATTCAGAATATATAGAATCCTCTCATGCTCAAGGACGATCTTAAGTTTTCTGAACCAGCTATTGAAATTGGAACCATTCAACTTGTCACTATCCAATAGGGACCTTAATGATAAATTAGTGGCCATGTTCTGCATAAGAAAAAACTAAAGTTTATTAGTATATAAATTCATTCAGTCTAAAGACTTGGACTTTAGTCTAAAGATTCTCCTACTATTTTGTTCAAATTGGCAACCTCTACACCCCAATTCGAAGAATTATTCTTAATTCTTTAGCGGGCACTAAGATCTACATAAACTACATACATGCCCAAGTGAAGCTTGGCTAACCCATATGCATCTAAGAGTAGGTTCAAAACCAATTATTTCCCCAAACAATTCTTAGTGTTCAGTTTTGCCCCATATACCTCTTCAGCAGGCATGAAGTGCTTCCACTGAAATTTCTGATTAGGTCCAACCATTAAATGATATAATCAGTGTAACCTATCAATAGACAACCAAGCCCGAGTAAAGCTCGGCTCACCTGACTGTCTATGTAATAGTTACGCTGACTTATCATATGATGAATGATAATTCCGATGGTTAATAAGCACCAGGCATGGAGTACCTTCAATGATTATCAAGATATCGGACTCATTATTACTCACCTTAATGGGAGGCTATGATTTAGTTATCATATAACTATTTCATTTTAAGGATCTAATAATTTTAGAGGATTGAATAATCTGTAGATAAATATGCATATATAAGTTTAGAGATGTATATTTGAAGCTATGCCTAATCTTCTAGGCATAGGAGAGGGCTCCATCAACATGCTCCACCTAGCCTTTTCACTATCTTGAAGTAAACACTATATTTGTTATATGAGAGCAGTAATCTATATTTTACTTGTAACACTATATTCATCATTTGAGGGTACCCTGGAACACACACTACACACGTCCCTGTGAGCATGTTTTTGTTACATGTTCCATTCCTACAATTTTACGGAAAAAATATTTTGGCCTTTATTGTTCTTATTACCATGAAATGTACAATCGTTGCAAAAACCAAAAACTGTTATCTCTGAATACATATGAAACTATTGGCAGTTTGACTTCAAAACAAAATTCAGGGGTAGAAAATTGCTAAATATCATATTCTTGTTTCGATGACTGCATTGACAAGTACTCAGAAAAGGCAGGCAGTCATTTTGCTTCCTGGCTCCAGTATGCAGCTATGAGATTTATTCAGTCGCGGCAACAAGAGAGGAACAACGGCAGCCTTAACAATATCAGGTTGCCTAATAACAGAATGGTCTTCCATTCATCCTATGTGCTCTTTTCAGACTGCCTTTAAAAAAATGATGGTCAACAGTCAAGAGGGTTATATTTTTCATTCTGCTGTCAGTTTTTCTTAAAAAATAAAAGTAACAATCATGTGTTGTAAATTGAGGATCTGGTTTCTGAGGTTGTTAAATAAATTTGTTGACTGCTTGCTCATGCAGACTCCTGAAAGAATGTATAGTTTAGTTTCTGAGATAAACAGCTGTAGTGTTTTGGATATTATCACCTGCCATTTTATTTAGTTTCATTTGATCATAAATGAGCATCTCTTTAAGTGATAATACCATTTTCTATGCTCGGCGGCAACCGTAGAACATTTATCTGATATTCTCATCCTGGCACTCTAAGATGATTCCTCTGGAGACTTAGCTCAGGATAGCAGCCTTGATCTGACACTTCACAGGGAGCCTGCTTGTGACCGGTGTTATTGGCAAATTAAGCGTTGGATTTTGGGACTTAAAAACGCCGTCCGTCTTGGTCTCCCCCTTTATTCCAAGTGTTGGCCTCCAGAGCCTCTGAGCAAATTAGAGTGCTCCCAAGAACCTCTACCTATCCGTGTTCAATCCTGCATGCAGCAAATATCTACATTTGCCGCCTTTCCAACCTCATGTTAGCGTCACAGAAAAAGCATCGCAACCCATTAGGCGCCACCTGTAATATGCTAGCCAGGTTTGTTTGGGTTGCAGAGTTCTCACTGTTTTGTCTTCAAGATCAAGCTGATGTTGGAACTGGTTTTATTAGAAGAAGGATTTGTTTGCGTTACCTCATGGTAGATCTCATCATTTACTGGACAGCAGTCATGCAAAATAGGACCACTCCTTGAAAATAAAGATTCTAGAGTTCTCAAAATAGGACCACTTCTTGAAAATAAAGATTTTAGAGTTCTCAAGCACTGTCGGTGGAGAAAGATGCAGTCAGTTCTCAAGCAAGATGGAACATTCTAAGATTGCGGCGGTAACTCAAATCCCATCTTGCTATGCAGTCGTGAGCCTCCAAATAATCTAAAGAAAAACACTGGGCATTATAAAACACAGCTTGAGCCCTGATATTACAAAAAGCAGTCTCAGGATGCTAGAGAGCAAAAGTGACAATAAAATGTGGGTTAAGCTTTAAACATCGACTTCTGTATTGATCATTGAATTGAGGGATATGCTAGTGATATGGGTTCAGCATAATTTACTAGGCATGATAATATACATTGAGTTGCTTCAACAAAGAACTAGTAAAAAGCGACACATCTCCATGGCAAAATTCATCTTAGCGGCTTTAATTAAACCACAGCTCAACCAAAGTGGAACACCTCTGAAGCCAAATACTAATTTTACAAATTCAACAAATTTAAATGAGATGTTTAGGGGCTTACCATTCTCCTATCATTCAGCCTTGTTCTCTATCACCAAATGTGGACCCACGTCCACGTCGGCCACCTCGCAATACCCCTCGATTGCCATCTCTCTGTAAAAACATAGAACTATTGTTATAAACTCATGAAAATGCATAAATCCCAACAATAATTGTCATGTATGACAATGCCATGAGAAAAATGATAAATTGGAACAAACGCACAAATCAAGAGACAGAACTATGTACCCTGTAACTAGCAGCTCTGCCCCGGCCTCTGGAGGGTGGCTGAGCTGTCATTCTGCCTTGTTGTCTCAAAATGGCATTCTGTTTAGCTCTCTCAGATAAGGTTATTGTTCTGTGGCCCCGTGATTCTTCTGTATCTGCAACAGTATTGAGGTTCTGCTGTTCTGAAGCTGCACCTTCTGAAAGAGTGCTTGGTGAAACCTCAGACATGCTTGCAGATGTCTGTGGATTTTGCACGGCATCAGGAGCACCCTGATCACTGTTATCACTGCCTTCAACAACCTCTTCGGTAGCATCAACACTTTCACTCTTCTCACTCACAACTTCAGGTGAGGCAATCTCAACAACCTCCCCAGCTTCAACCCCAACCCGATCTACATCACCAGGCACAGACTCATGCTGGCATTCTACAGATGTGCCATCCTCTTGTTCCTGTTCTGGTTCATCAGGCATCAATTCCCCCTCTTCCCTCTCATCTTCACCATCCACAGGCATATCTTTTCTATCTTCATTCTTTAAGCATTCATCAAGTGATTCTACTGGTGCTTTTGACTTACCAGCAACCTCTTCTGTAATTGCATCCCCTTCATATTGAATATCTTCTTCTTGATTTGTGCCATCCAGGGGTATCCTTTGATGTTCCTCTATTTCTTGCTTGGTTGTAGTGCCATCCACTCTTGCCATGCTGTCACCTGGAGCTTGATTAGATTCCATGTCTTCCACAGGTGGTTGTGTATCAGAAATATCAACAGATGGAGCAGATGGCTGCTGTACCATGTCAGGATTCTCAGATGGGATGACTTGTGCTTCATAGCCCTCTTGTACATCAGAGTTCTTGGATTTCTTCAGTGGAGGAGCAACATCAGGCCCACTCTCATCTTGTCCAACAGATTCTTCTCTTAGCTCTGATGCTGATGATGAAGCCAGGCGTTTGTGGACAGAAGATGGATGTGGAAGGAAATGTCACCAGTAAGTTCTGGTTCATGAGATGTACCAGCTTTCCCTTCTTCTGTTGCAGTAGACCCTTCCATTCCTGACATTTCTATGTCAACTTGAGGTTCTTCAGGCCTCTCAAGGCGAGGACGTACAAGCCGCCTCCCTGCCTTGCGCGCTTCAATAATTGGTTTAACCACAGCAGACCCTCTCTCTTTTTCCTGTGTTGCTTTCACAAAAGGTGTAGAAAGTCTCACCTGCTGAGAGGGAACCTGCCGACCTGTGTAAGGCACAAAGGAGAACTTATAATTGTGAAGCTTCTTGAAAATACAACAATATGAATAACCATAACAGAACCTGCAGCGGCAATGGGCATATCCATAGGTGTAGTGTCTGAAGGGAGGGAATGACTACCCTGCCCATCATTTGAAAGGGAATTCGCTGCCTCTTCCAAGCTAGAAGTGGAAAAGAAGTATTTATGAGCTTCTGCATCCAAGCTAAACCCAGAAGGAAGTTGAATATCAGTTATTCCAGTTCCCTGCAAACATTCATAAATAAGAGGAAAATATAAATCCAAGAGGATAACCAAACAAAAATTTGGATACCCCTGAAAAGAAAAGATACTCATGCATGGATTATCGTTCCATGAAAGAATGAAAGGTACAAACTGGATGGTTTGGTGCAACTAGTTTCTTTACTAAGTCATGTACATACTTCACAAGAAATACATCCAACAATATTTTAGTACAACCAAAGATGATGTCATTGAAAATATAAGAGCTACTCCAAGCACATTCCAATTTGTAGTAGCACTTGGGATGCAGCAAGTTATGTCTGGACATATCAGATCAGGAACTACTTAGACTGGCAGTATAACAAGCTCTAGGAATGAAAGTTTGGCCTACTAACATTTTTGCTAGGCTATTGGGAACTTGAGGACCAGCCTGAAACCAGACCTTATTCAATATATATATATATATATAAAGAACATATATTTCCATTATAGAGATTCTTAGATGTAAAACCTTTTAGAGCAACTGAGTTGATCCAACATTTAGATTACAATGATGTCATTATCACCAAACCAAATATGAACCCAATCAACCCCTATCAGCCAGATATGCCAATCCATGACTCTCGCTTCCTCATTTATTTTTCACTCCACAGCTTCTCTTTGCTCCAAGGACCATAAGTTCCATTGATGCTTGTTGATCCATACATGAAAGAAACAATTGTCATATTGAAAAAATAGATGGTGACACTTTCCTTTAGACAGGTGGTCCAGTCTCCTCTCTTCGCCCACTTGCATGTGCACGTAAATGTGTGCATATGCAAATTACATCTCTCTCTCTCTCTCTCTCTCTCTCTCTCTGTGAGCTTTCACAGCATTACTTGGTTTGCAACCCCACCACACCACAACGCAAGTGACATGAGCACTGACCAGTGCTCATGGGTCCACTAACCCTACAGTTGGAGGCCTAACTAAAAACCATCATCTGGAGGTTTAGACACAAGAAAATAAAGACACTATTATTCAGCATCTGCACACTACCTGAAAGATTATTCTCATTTTCCAGGCTACACAAAAAAATGAGCACATTTTTACAAGCAGGTGAAATTAATTGACTGGAGGAAAGCATGGTAAAGGAATGATGTACGATCATTAGAAACCATTGAGCTTTAAACAAAAATAAAATCAAAAGACTATTTCCAGTTTGACAAGAATATTTTAGCCTAGTGGTCTTGTCTAGATTAGGATGAAACAGATTCATGGTTCAAAAAGGATGCATCATCCATGAAAAAGTTCCTTCAAATGCACAGCATGATAATTATAACCTTTAAGGAGAGAATACTGTCAAAATTATGTCGGCACTTCACATCTTGGGACAAAATTGTATGCTTCATCCATCAGCTCACATACCATCAGGTGTCTCATAACTCTCTGCAATCTATTGCACATTATGAATCCAACACGGTATACAGAATCAAATTGCAGGATATTCTCACCATGAATTTTGAAAATCACATCTTTTTTGAAATTATCAAAATCAAAACTCAGTAGAAGAATTCACAAACAAGTACCACAATTTTCAAGCAAGCATGTGTGCAATCAATGTGAATAACTAAAGCACTGAAAAAGATGAAAAATAGCATGGCACTAGGACATGATGAAACACAAACTAAAGGTGAAAGTCATGGTCTTGTGAACAAAAAAAAAAGTCAACTAAACAGAGGTAACAAGAATAATGTATACCTCCAGCACACCGCGTATGGCAAGTTTGTGCTTTGAAAGTTCCTCAGCAAGTCTCTTTTTGTCCTATAAATGTCAGAAAATAAGTTAGCCATGATTTCTTTATACACATGGCTACTTATTTGGTCAGTTATCTTACTGGATAAATTACAATATAGCACATTAAAAGTTTGCAGCAATTTTGCTCAAATAGACATGAAAGAGTGGGACAAAAAAGGCTTCTAAATAATCAGTCACTTTCCTGAAAGACTACTGAATTTCAGTTTGATGCTTCTTCGGAGTTTCTACCAGGATACTGCTGTCATTTAAATTGTCATAATTCTGTCAGGACTCAGGTCACTAAGCAGACTTTTCAAACTCCATCTTCACAAAGAGTTTGAGCAGACTATGGAAACATAAAACAAAAGAGTTGTCCAGAAAGCGCGTATAGTGGCATTGTGTAAATTATCATGACTAATTTCCAGCTGGACAGATTAAAAAGGTATGGATACGCTCTCATGGTAAAAATGTTGGCACACTATGTGTCAGGGTTTTTGAGTCCTGCCAGAAACTCCAGAATATGAAGCTGAAACAGGAAAGCTTTGATTTTCCCAGAATAAATCTACAATAGGAATGATTTTATGTTTTAAGCGAAACAGAACTATGAACCAAAATTCACTTACACATACGAGCTATCTATTCCATTTATTGCCAATTCTTCATTTATTTCTGTTTTCAACTATTTTTCGTCCAACTTAATGTGAAATCAGCAAAAGTACACATAATGGTCTGAAAATGCTGTCTTATTTCTTTGCTTGGCATAGTTTATTTTCTTTATTTTTTCTAAGTTTCTTAATTTTGACACAATTTCTTAAAATTTTTCCACAGAAATTTCTAAAAGCTGACTGCTGAATAGAAGTTCATTTGCTCTGACCTAAACCAAAACAAAGCAAATAAAAGTTGATTCAATATAAAGGAACATAGACTCGATAGAAATAATAGCCAAATTGAGAATTAGGCAACTTCTATGGTGAAGTAGAACAAATAAGCATCTCAAAAGCTAAATTCTTAGCAATCTAAGCTGAAGAACACAAGAATAAAGATCCAACAGGAACTTTGTTCCTAATTTTGTTTATGAGAACATCATATATTAGCTAAGCTTCTCATTAGCTACGGCATAGCCTTGAATCAACTACGCAGAGAAAATCTTAATGGGGGAGAATGAAAACTAAATATTGGCTAATTGGGTGAGGCATATTCAAGTTATTTGTAAAAGATAAGTCGATTTATGTTATGTATGTAGAATTGGTATGCCGCAACCTTACTATAAAAAACAAGATAGAAACCACATGATCTACACATCAAGCTCCCATGTTCATATCACACATCAGCAATATTCACTGAAGTATTAACTTGACATCAGGTATTGCAAGCATAACAAGATAAGCCTTTAGTCAAAAATAAGTTTAAATTTTTAAGGAGCACTTAGAAAATATAGAACAAGCATGCTTAAATTTTCATTTACAGAAATAGAACCAAGATGCTACGGATCAGCCATCGGAAAAACCTTGCTTACTGTCTGAATAAGCTCAAGTACTGCCTTCTCATTCTTCTGCCGCTTTGCTTTCTCTTTCTTGTTATCATCCCTCTCTCTCTCTAAAGTTTTCTCCAGTATCTGTTTTCTTATATGTTAGTGAAACATCCACATGGATCAAAAAAACCAAGATTTTCAGGATGAAATATGGACCTGTATTCTAGTATCCTTCTCCTTTGTGGCTTGGTCCACTGAGTCAGCTGTGGTCTTCCTGCCTGTCAAATTTGACCAGATTAGGAAAAGCAAACAAAACATGTAACATTATACGGATGCACTATGGTCATCAGTACTTGATTTTAAATCTTCTATCTGTTTCAAAAGGACTTGGTTTTCCTTGTTCAGTTCCTCCTTCTCCTTTGTCCAGTTCTCATTCCTTTTCTGAAGCATAGAAAATTAAGTAAATTATTATATTTCATCTGACAACACAATTTTATAGTAATTAATAGGTCAATTTAGGCTCTGAGATAAGTGCCACAAAAATCTCAACCTTCAAAACAGAAACAATCTTCTTTTGCTTCTCATTTTCCTGTTTGATATTTGCCTGTATTTCAAAGCAAGCATGCGGTCATTACTAAGTCGAATGAATGCATAATTCTATCGTCTGAGAACACAGTAAATTACCTCAATTTGAAGAGCCTCGTTTAACCTTTTCACTTGTTCAGCTAATTCTGACTGACAATTTGCAAGGGCTTGTTGCAAGTTTGATATAGTCTCTTCTTTCTCAGAAAGAAGATTTTTTGTCAACTGAACCTCCATCTCATTTTCTTTCATCAAGAGCTATGCCAGCACATACAAAATTTAAATGCTAATGAGTATTAGGGAAAAATTCAGAATGATACGGCAAATACAATGCCTACAGAATATAGGAAACCTGTGTCAAGCTCAGCAACCAATGCAACTTTCAAGATGCTGATAAGCCTTAAATGATCCAAAACTAACAGGCAGATTGTGCCATTAGCTTTGGACAAACATTCAAGAATATGCCTACTAATTAATATAAAATTTTACTTAAATTAAAGGGAGGAAGAGAACAGCAGTATCACTTCAAAGACAAGGAAAAGTCACCAAATATAGAGGGTGAAATGTTTTATAAAGACAATCTGATATTACTCAACCTTATATGTCCTCAAGATCCACCATTAGTTTACATGGCAAGAAAATGGCATCCACAAAATGACCTATATTAGACAAATTAATAAACAACACTGTTCTAAAAGTCTGGGATCACCTATATGATCTATCTATGTTACTTGACCCTTTCTCATATCAGTTAATGCCTACCCCTATATATTACAGCATCTATCAAATTCTTGTCCCCTTGGACAGGGTGCAGCCTGGTTACCGTACCAATATAAGAGTCGAGTTTTAGTTTTCTTCATGAAGAAAACAGAGATGCTAATTTCTGATGAACTTTAATTATGAACCAAGCGAAAGTAGGGAAGAGGTAAACATGGAGTAATTGGTAAATTCGTCGAGGGCTTTAATGCAAGGGCAGAAGTGCAGTAGAATAGGAACAATAAAACTTGAAGTGAATACACTCATGATAAAGCAGGCATTGAGGATTAAGAGACGGAAAGCTAAAGATTCTGCATGGTCATGTAAAATAAAAACCTAGAGCCATGCCAGTGGAAATGATTTGCATTTCTTTCTACAGATCAATAATGAGAAAGTGCAAGACTTAGCCAACATGAGTAGAATAATGATAAAGAATTTCAACAACCTGACAAGAATTATACCTTATTATAGATGGATTCATAAAGTTGACACTTTGGGATCTAGGATCAATTTCTTGATTTGTTTTTACTATCAATTGGCTTGTTAACTTCAAATGAGAATTCAAGACAATGCATGTAGTACAAGTCATTCATTACGTAAACTGTGGCATATTCCTTTAATATGCAGCGATGTAGGATGATAAGTAATGATACTAGTCAACTAAGTAAAACAAATACTGTATTCCTTAAAAATATTTATTACACAATCCAATCAATCACATGGTCTCTTCTAGTCTTTTACTTAAAGCTGCCTTTTATCCTATCATTGCCTTCACCTAACGAAAAACTAATTTAAGTAGCAGACCTCTTTATATAGTTAGAAATGCAAGTCTATACTTCTTTATATCAGCCATCAAACCGGAACTTAATAGCGTTCAAGACATTCCGAAATTCATGTTAGAGTGTTCAAAAAAAATGTGATCACATGTACTAAGATGCAGGGGAAAACCAACCTTAGAAACTGTATTTCATTATCACAATAGTATCAGGCATCTTTTCCTACTAGTCTGAGCTTCTGCTGCACAATATGATGCCTCTGGGCAACACAGATGCAATACAAAGTACAAACTACTTAATTTCTTTGTTGGAAAGTTTTTAAGAAGTTCAAATGAATCTAGAGTAAGGTTGTTTCTACACAACAGCATATCGTAAGGATTTCATTTGAATAATGAGCGGTGGGACAATAATTAAGATTACAGCTCATTTATGCTTTTATGTCCTTCACTACTTCGGAACGAGTAAATAACACCCAACAGTGCTTGACTCTGTTCAAAGCAACCATCTAATGCACTCAACACATGCATCATAGCCCCACCATATACTGGACAGTTACCTGCATTACCCCAGAGTGCTGTTAGCAAGTGCATAGTCTGCACGTTGACTGCCAAACAACACAATATGATGATGGAAAAATACTGGAGGACTGATACTTCTTATGATATAATAAAATCCATGTTAAAATAAGGGCCATTACAATGCTATAATGACTTCCATTGATGGTTTCGATGGGAATCTATTAGTGACAAGCGAAGTCATAGTTAGGCAAGGAGGTAGGGTATGGATCTTAAAAATAAGTGGGCCCAGTATGACTATTTTGACAAAACCCAACATGACCCATTGCCATCCTTACCTGCAATCTAAAAAATATCTATTTCCTTTATTTAAAAGCTCATAGATGTCATAGTTCTACTTAAATTTTGCTTGCAAGATTCGAGCTGACAAGGCATTTGAGGGTCATGGCTGCAGCAATAGATATTTCTCAAGTAGCAGGTAGTAATAACATTTTTAAGCAGGTTAATTCTGCTCCCAAAATCCAGAAAAGGAAAAATTTACCATATCGAATAATAAGAACCATTCTGCAAAGTACAAACAACGGGAAAGAATACCTAGTACCAAGGTTAAATTATAGGTTTTCAAAGGATTAATTACTGTAACCATATATGGATACAGGTTAGTTGGGACAAACAAATGTAAAAAAACCACCAATTTATGTTTCAAGTCAAAATACTAAACATGATCCATACTTAACATGATACTTTTCGGAACGGAAATAGAGAATATGTTAACTGGAAATGATATCTCACTGCATGAATCAATCCTTTTATTTATGTCAAGATGGATATGCAAGAAATTCTGCAGTAACACTACAATAAACCAGCTGTCAGGAGAAAAACTTACAAAGAGAAGAAAATAAATGGCCAGACTTAAAAAGTACAAGATATATATATATAAAGCCTCGCCATCAAAGTTTCCTAAAGTATAACAAAAAGGATAAGAGCCATGATCTACCTTAATCTGTTGGAGTTCATCCTTCATTCGCTCATGTTCCTTAGAATCAATATTTTTACAACTTTCAACTAACTGCAAGTATAATTAATATCAGCTTTACTTCATCAAAATCAAAATGTTAATATCATTTCATTCTTCGGTGTTAAAACTAAAGGTACCTCAACAATCCTATTGTTCAGATGCCCTATCTCCATCTTGTGCATCTCAACCTCTTTCTGGCAAGCATCAAGCTCTATTTGCTTCTCTCTTAAAAGATTTTCAAATTTTTCTGCTTCCATTTAGCCTTTTGTGCTTCATCACGAAGTTTCTAGATATAAATCAAAAGAATCAAACTTTGATTAGTGAAATATTCTTAGTTTGAAAAATTACATTCAAATAGGAATTATCATTGCATATAATTTATGTAAATCAATAAAAAAGTAAATACAAATGTAAGGTGGCAACATATGCAGGTTGGAGCAGATGAAATGTGGATTTGCATAGGGATCTCAATAAAACCTTACATGAACTTAAAACTTGGTGAGCAATTAGTGATCTGATTCTTGATTTAATCAGATGCAGCTCATGTTTTGTATCTAGACAAAAACTTGCAGAGCTTTTGGAGCAGCCTAATGGGGCTAAGAGGTGGGGAAGATAAAGACTATGTTTGCTTCCTTCTATCCTCTCTCTCTTGATGAGGAGGGGGGAGCGCAAGGGTGTTCCAGTTTGGAGGTAGCCAAGGGCATGAGGTGGAAAGCAAGTTGCAGCAACACAAGCATTGATGAGGAGAGTGGTCAACTAGAGGGATTGATGGATGGAAAATAAGGCAGATGGAAACAGCATAGGTAAGGGGAAGAAAAAGGAGGTGACAGAGCAAGGGAGGTGAGGAGTGCCAGGAAGAGCAGAGAAGAGGAAGAAACAAGGGGTAGGAAGGAGGTCAAAACACTCCATGTGTTTCCGATAATATGATATTTTTTTCATTTTCAATAGTAATTCAGACAATGGATCCTCTGGCCAAACTTAGGTTTTGGTAAAGCTAGGCCAGGAGGCCAAAATTTATCTTCTAAGCTTGTCCAGTCCTGAATCCAAAACCTACTAACCCTAAGGCACAGACAGAGTTCGACTGCAAGCCTATTTTCAGACAAAGCTTCTGGTTAAGAGATTGTAAAAAGAAAAGTTGGCTGGTTACGCATGGGAAAGTGAGGCCTTTTCTGGGATGGGGGAGGGTCCACCATGACCTGGGCAAGCTAGGGAAGGAATGGGGGTTCAGTTCAAAGCAGGGTGGGGATCACATAGAGGAAGTCAAGGATTATCAAAAACAAGAGAAGGGAACTGATTGTTGAGTTTTCAAGTTTGGATACATTTATATGGAAAAGCAACCAGGATAAATGAATTTGGTTTTTTCAACATCGAACCCAATGCATAAACTATCATAGTGTCAAATTTTGGTAGAATGTCTCATGAGACTCCAAGAAAACTTACCATCCAAGTGTTGGGACAGGAATGTTCCACTGTCATTCTAATGTCTCAATCGGCGTATCTTGGGACATCCCACATCCTAAGTGTCAGGACATCCCATTCCATGAAAAACTAGAATGACTTTGTTCCATAGCATTTAAAACCTTGTAAAGTATAATGACTTTTCAGAAAAAGACGTTTGATTGGGACCAAATTATCAGGTGACTCATTTCTTACAATCTTATCTGAAAGATAAGCTAATACAAATCAATGATCATAGAAATATTCATTCTAAATTTATATTTGTCCAAACCTGACATTCTTCAAAATTGTGCTTGTTCTCCTCTCTAAGCTGCATGTTGCTTTCACGAAGCAAATTAATTTCTCTCACCTGCAAAAAAGTTTAAAGATAAATGATTATTAATGGAGTAGAAACAACAGAAATACACAATTGCACCCTTCAAGTCTTATTTCAATCAAATATTCTAAAGATCCAGAAAAGAAAACAAAAGGCTCACCTGAAGCTGTAGGGACTTGAATTCTTCATCTTTGAACAATATTGTTCTAGAATTCTCATGTTGAGAATGTAGCAAGGCTTGGGCTCTTTCTGAGGCCTTTAAAGCACTCTCAAGCTGCAAGCACAAAGGAACATCAAGTTGCCAATGCAATAACAGATACAAGAAATCAGTCATCAAAATCACAAGCTATATTTCAAGGCACTACTCCATTAAATACCGATTTATGCTAGGGTAAATTGTTTAAAAAAAAATTACATATATAAAAGCATCAAGCAATTAGGCACACCAAACAAACATTTACCATACAATCAATGTATCCAATTTTTTCTGTAAAGAAAAACAACTCCCCATTGAAGGTAGATTAGAATGCTTGGAGTAATATATTACTTAGCAATCAGCAACAATTCTCAAAAGAACCAAGAGGTTTACAAGAAAGTGATAGAGAGGCTTAACCAATAGAATGAAATGATCATTAAGCATAATTCAGGTATAATGGTATAAAATTAACTGGAGACTTCATAATAAGGTTCACCGTCTCTTTACAGGACCCTCCACTAGAATCATACCAATGAAGTGTCAATAAGCCCACTATACGAGTCAGTTTAACATATTGAGAAAAGAAAACAAAAGATCTTGACCATATTAAATGTATTAAGGATAAAGAAAAAAGAGACTTAGTAAAAAAAAATAAAAGAACAATAAAAAATTATTTTAAAAAATTATTAAATAAAAATTATTTATTAAATTTAAGGATAGAAAGATGTGATAATTTAAGAGTCACAAATGAACATAATTTTTTTTCGTAGATTTAGTATGTTTAAGGTTAAAAAGGCTTCGAGTAAAATGACAAATGTAAAGGCATTAGGACTAGATGCGATCCATATTGAGGTTTGGAAAGGTTTAGGAGAAATGAAGTCATATGATTAACCAATTTATTTAACAGGATTATGGCAACTAAAAGAACTCCAGATGATTAGAGAAAAACATATTAATACCCATATACAAAAATAAAAAAATATTTAAAATTATGCAAATTATAGGGATTAAGCTGATGAGTCATACAATGAAATTATGGGGAAGAGTAATAGAAAATCGAATAAGAGTTGAAACTTTGGTATCAAATAATCAATTTGGATTTCTGCCTGGAAGATCGATCATGGAGGCTATTTATTTATTAAGATTGATGAAGAGGTATAGGAAAAAGAAAAAAGAACTTTATATGGTTTTTATTGATTTAGAGAAAGCATTTGATAAAGTACCTAAAGAAATAATATGGGGGGTGATGATGCCCGATCACTTTGAGCTAACGTCTTTAAGCGTCAGTGGATGCGCCGTTAGTTCACTGAAGAAACTTCGCCTCAGCGCCGCAATATACAAGAAGTCTCGAATACCAGATATTCCGGCAGGGACCCTCCAACGCTCAAGTCAGTGATCGGTATCCCAGTTGTGAGCTTGGTTAAGCTCAAAATGAGAGAGAGTTAAGAAGGAAGATGACAAGAATCTCCCAGTGTTTGCTTGAGTGTTCATGCCTTGGTCTGGGGTCCTTTTTACCCTTTATCTTGATACTGAGTCCGTATAGCTCACTTGATAAGATTGGAATCTCATGATGAGCTATAACTTTTGCAGATAGAATGTCAGACCAGTGGGATCGAGTTTCCCCCCCTTTTTTGGTAATTGGTACTTATGGCAGACGATCACCTTTTGAGGCTTATTTGGCCAGAGTCATTAAATCTTCTTGATGACTTTTTAGGCCTTATTGATTTGGAGATTTGCAGCTTCATGATGGATTATGACTTTTGGAGCCTCACATGGTCAGAGTCATTAATGTTGCCTGATGGGTCATGACTTTTGGGGCTTATGCTGAAACTGACGGTTCCTGTCTTTTTGGACTGATATGGATCAAGGATGGTTAGTGGGTCCGGCTTTGTCGAAGGCAGAGGCTTGCTTGGGAAGTCAAGATGAGCTTTGAAGATAAGACAAAATGGTAGCTTGCTTAGGACCCAGGGCCAATGAGGAAACTCCTGCAGACAAGGGCCGTCTAGGATCCACCTCGGGGTCGCCTAGGAGCTGCCTCGGGGTCGCCTAGGGACCGCTCCTGCTGGGGCCGCCTAGGAGCCGCCTCGAGGCCGCCTAAGGACCGCTCCTGCTGGGGCCGTTAACTTTTCAAATAACTCTCGTCGTCGGATAATTTTGGCAGTCAACTTATACGTGGCTTTTACTAGCCACATCATATGCCCCCTCGCTCCTGAGTTTTGGCGCTCACGTGCGCAGTACTTGCCAAGAGAAAGGAGCGTAAATTCCTTCGCTTCGTGGGGTCTCACGTGCCATAAATTAGCAGAGGCGAGCACGTGCTCTTGGAGAAGTAAAGTCTCTTTGGAGTCTTCTCATCATTTAAGGAACGGCATTGGGAGTATCATAGCATGCAGGAGGATTAAGAAAAATGCCTCGTGACCAACAAAAAAAGGTGAGAAGTCATTTATTAGATTGCCCTTGCCTATGTCCTCTCATTGGGTGTGGATTGCGTTCCTCCAATAACTCGCGGACAGCTAGATAGTAACTCCACCTCTGCGTATCCGTGCGATATGATAGTGGGCAGAACTTTCGAAAACTATGTACAAAAGCTATCCCGCCCATGCCTTCCAGCTTCTTATTCCTCTATCACTTCTACATTCTCTCGACCTTCTGAACGCTGGGTTCTTGCTTCTATCTCTCTGATTCAAGGTTAGTTTTTGTTCGCCTTCCTATTCTTTTCTTTTCGCTCTCATGGATCCTCGTTCTAATAGGAAAGGCAAGAAACCTATGGTAGAACCTTCTAGGAAGGAAATCCTCCAGGCACGTCGTCGGGCTCCCGGTGGCATCTCCATTCATGGTTGATTGGTGACCACCGCTCCGGCCTCGACTAAGGCTTCTCCCCTACCATCTAGGGCTATCCCCTAGGGCTTCTCCAGCCGCTAGGGCATCACCCCCAGCCGCTAAGGTTCGCCTTCACCTTCCCGCTCTATCTTCTCTGATTACCTACTCCAAATCCGCGGGTCCGAGGGGAATAACCTTCACCATAAATGCCCAGGACAAAAAATCTCCACGCCAAGTATAATATACCAGATAGTGTTTGCATGTCTGCACCTTGGTATGGTGACAAGGTAACCTGCGGCCGATCCGATAGGGTTGCCTTGTATGAGGAATTTCTTAAAAGTGGGCTTCGCCTCCCCTTCCATCCTTTCTTTCTCAATCTTTTAGATAGGTACAACCTTGTCCCATCGTAGTTAACTCCGAACTCTATTCGGATTATTTGCGCCTTTCTGGTACTTTGCCATTTTCATGGCGCTCCCGCCCGAGTCTCCTTGTTCCGGGCTTTATATAAACTTCAAAACCCCAAGAAAAATGGGTGGTGGAGCTTTGCCTCCAGACCCAAAAGAGTCCTCAAGCTTGATTTACCCTCCAAGGTTAAAGAATGGAAATCCCGATTCTTCTAGGTCCATGTGAAGGGGATGAAAAACGCCTGGCACCATCCCGACACTAGTCCCAATAAGAACTTGGCTGTAGAGGAGAGAGACCGAGATCTCTTTGATGCCTTAATATCCTCCATCATCCCCTCCTGTCGAGATTTGCTATCGGAGGATAACCTCCATGAAGTCAGCACAGCGCCGGCGCCACCACCATCGGCGTCCGGTGAGCATTATATCATCATCATCATTTCATCCTTATTTTCAGTCATTCTTTTTTTTTAAATTATCTCCACATCCTTATACAGCGATGAGGTTCTCCTAATTTTTTCGCGACGGGCCTCAAAAAAAGAAAGAAGGCTGCTGGTGACACGACGAGGGCGGCGCCTAAAAAGCTCCATCGAGAAGAACAGGACGGGCCAACCTGGCCCTCTGTGGTTCCGCCCGCAGCTACCGAGGCCACCTCGGCGGAAGAGTTAAGAAGGGGAGATCCCCCTGCCGAAGCACCATTGGCAGGGGCTCCTATTGTTAGGGCTGAGGCGGAGCAGGAAAGGACCCTTGACCGCCGCCAAGACCGAGGATGAAGCCGCACCAGAGGTGAGGGCTACAACACCTTCGGCGCGGGAAGCTTGAGAGGATGCTTCCTCGGCCGCCCAATCGATGCCAAAGGAAACAAGGATGCCTCCTGATGATGTTCCACTTAGCCGGCCATCCAAGGTTACGGCAATGCGTCGAGGTCGTCTGGCGAAGGACTGCCTCCTGAGTCGCTCAACTCTTCCCAACTTTCAAGCTAAGCTCCGCCACCAACCAATCGAGAGGTCCCTTGATACTCTTTTAACCGCTGTCCTCCATGTATGTGTGTTGACTCAGCTTTCTCAGTTGGATATAGTCTGTATTCTAATCCATCGGTTTACGCAGGTATCCAACGGTCTCTTTCTCCTTCGGTATGCTTGTACCGGGAGCTCCAACAGTTGCGGACACGCTCAGGATGAGCTGGCTACCCTCAAGGCTCAGGTTGATGACCTAATCAAGGAACTGACCGAGATCAGGACCTGAGAGGCGACGGTGGCCAGTGAGCTCCAAGCCGCCCAAGAAGAAAACCGCTCCTCCAAGGCCCGGGCCAAGGAGGCTGAAAGAAGGGCCAGAGTCGCTGAGAGGCCAAATTGGCAGAAGTCATGTCAAGGCTTAGGCCGACGGAGGAGAAGTTGGAAGACGCTTTCCTGAAAGTGGACCATGCCGAAAACAAGGCCGACACGACCGAATCCAAAGCCCGGGTCGCCACGGAGAAGCTGGCTTATGCTGAGGCGAAAGTTCAAGAAGTCATGGAGAAACTGACTACCATCGAGGCTCAGGCCATGGAGAAATTGGCTACCGTCGAGGCTCAGGCCATGGAGAAGGTGGCAGCCGCCGAAGTCCAAGCCTTAACGAAGGTCGCCGCCGCCAAATTCCGGACTCGGAAGGCCGTTGAACTTTATAAAGGTTTCGCGGACTTTGCTGCTGAATTTAGTAAGGCGACCCTCGATGCCTATGCCCAGGGTTTCAAAAAGTGTAAGGAGAAAATCTTCCAGATTTATAAAGTGACTGGCTTTGAAGACATCCGGTCCGAGGACGAAGATGAAGATCCAGAGAGTGGCGGTGCCGAGGACAGACCAGGACCCGATGAGCCTTAGGTTTAGTTTCTTTTCCTGCTTTTAATATTTTATAATCCGACTAATGTCAATCTTTTTGTTATAACAATGAGGGTATTGAGATGAAAAAATTATTGGTAGAAAAGACATTTCGCCTAAATTTGACGAACTTATCTTTTTGTAACGCTTTGGTCTTTTGAATGCCCATGTCCTAACTTGAGGCTTCGGATTTAACAAGACGCACTTACGTCTCTATGAGAGTACTTAAAGACCCGATGATCTCACATATGGGCTCCATAGGAACGTTTGGGTTCATATTAACCTCTTAAGCTTTCGTTAGGATGTTCGAATACTGACGCCGGTCCTTGCCATGGGCCCGGAGGATATCATATCTTTATGAAAGCTTCCACAGGGGTTTTTCGCGTCAGCCCAGGAGTTTGACTCGGAGCCGCCGAGACCATAGAACTTGAACCACCATACGGGTTTCTCGCACTGGCCCGGGGATGTCTATGATCGTGGGGCTGTCAAGGTCATTTTGAAAACTACCACGGGGTTTCTCGCGCCGGCCTAGGAGTTTGACTTGGGACCGCCGAGACCACAAAACTTGAACCACCACGGGGTTTCTTGCGCCGACCTGGGGTTATCTATGATCGTGGGGCCATCGAGATCATTTTGAAAACTACCACGGGTTTCTCGCGCCGGCCCGGGAGTTTGACTCGAGGCCACCAAGACCATAGAACTTGAACCACCACGGGGGTTTCTCATGCCGGCCCAAGGATCTCTATGATCATGGGATCGTCAAAGTCATTTTTGAAAACTACCACGAGGATTTCTCGCACCGGCCCAGGAGTTTGACTCGGGGCCGCCGAGACATAGAACTTGAACCACCACGGGGATTTTTCGCGCCGGCTTGGGGGTGTCTATGATCGTGGGGCCATCGAGGTCATTTTGAAAACTACCACGGGAGTTTCTCGCACCGGCCCGGGAGTTTGACTCGGGGCCACCGAGACCATAGAACTTTAACTACCACAAGGGTTTCTCACGCCGGCCCAAGGGTGTCTATGATCGTGGGGTCGTCGAGGTCATTTTTGAAAACTACCATGGAGGTTTCTCATGCTGGCCCGGGAGTTTGACTCGAGGCCGCCGAAACTATAGAACTTGAGCCACCACGGGGGTTTCTTGCGCCGGCCCGGGAGCATCTATGATCGTGGAGCCGTCAAGGTCATTTTTGAAAACTAGCACGGGGTTTCTCGCGCTGGCCCACGAGTTTAACTCGGAGCCGCCGAGACCATAGAACTTGAACTACCACGGGGATTTCTCGCGCCGACCCGGGGGTGTCTATGATCGTGAGGCTGTCGAGATCATTTTTGAAAACTACCACGGGG
This sequence comes from Calamus simplicifolius, assembly GCA_900491605.1. NCBI lineage: Eukaryota > Viridiplantae > Streptophyta > Magnoliopsida > Arecales > Arecaceae > Calamus > Calamus simplicifolius. The sequence goes on from UESW01004319.1 coordinate 572,590, forward strand.
TTTCTCACGCCGGCTCAGGAGTTTGACTCGGGGCCGCTGAGACCACAGAACTTGAACCACCATGGGGGTTTCTCGTGCCGACCCGGGGTGTCTATGATCGCGGGGCCATCGAGGTCCTTTTGAAAACTATTAATCTAAATAGAGACATGAAGTTGAAAATAAAACTCTTTTTCTTTTTTTTTTTTTTTTTTTTACAACCATTGGCCAAGTACACTCACTATTAATAATATTGACGAAGATTACTCATATTCCAAGTACATGGGATTGGCCGTCCGTCTAGCTTCTCAAGTTTGCAAGCTCCTTGGTGAAGCGTCCTCGTGACTTGATAAGGCCCAACCCAATTCGGGGACAGCTTACCTCCTTCAGCTGGTTTAGATATCTAAGCTCTCCTTAGGACCAGATCCCCAGGATGGAATGTCTTGAAGCAGACCCGGGCATTATAATATTTTGCCGCTCGTTGACAGAACATAGCCATTCTGAGCGCGCTTGGTCCCGGGTCTCGTCGACAAAGTCGAGGTTAGCCCTTAGTTGTTCAGAGTTTTCTTCTTTATACGATTCCACTCGGGGACTGGGAAGACCGATCTCTACCGGGATAACCGCTTCAAATCCGAAGACCAGGCTGAAAAGAGTCTCTCCCGTGGGGACTCTAAGAGTCGTATGATATGCCCATAATACACTTGAGAGTTCCTCCACCCATCTGCCTTTAAGTTCGTCCAATCGAATTCTAAGTCCTCGATGGATAGTCCGGTTCATAACTTCCACTTCTTCATTGGTCTGTGGATGCCCGACGGAAGTGAACCGATGACAGATACCTAGTTCAGTGTAAAAGGTCTTGAATACAACATTATCGAACTAACGACCATTATCGATGATGATGGTATAAGGCAGGCCAAATCGATAGATAATAGATTTTCAGGAAAAGGTCTTCACCTTGCTCTCGGTGATCTTGGCTAGTGCCTCGACCTAAACCCATTTGATGAAATAGTCGACAGTAACAAGCAAAAACCTTCGTTGTCCTGAAGCCGGAGGGAACGGCCTAAGAATATCCATTCCCCACTGGGTAAAGGGCCACGGAGCAGAGAGCAAGTTCAGTTGGGAAGCTGGCTGTCGCTGAATACTAGAATACCGTTGGCAACTGTCGCACTTCTGGACTAGCTCCATAGCATCTTTTTGCATAGTGAGCCAGTAATATCCCTGGCAAAGGACTTTGTGCGCCAGGGATCTGTCCCCAAATGACTCCCATATATGCCTTCATGAATTTCCCTGAGGATATAAACAGCATCTGTCAGGCCAACACACTTGAGGAGAGGATAAAAGAAAGACTTTCTGTACAACTGCCCGTTCAGCAACATAAACTTGAAAGATTTCTACTTAAGTAATCTGGCCTCTACAAGATCCCCGAGGAGAGTACCATCAGTAAGGTACTGAATGTGGGCATCCATCCACGTCGATTCTGGCATAACCAGTAGGATCTCCTCCGCTGCGTAGATACTTAGAGTTTCCAAGTGTTCGACATATGTTCTTCCCAAATTGTTGTCCGTCGAGGTGGCTAGCCACGACAAGATATCGGCTCTCGCCTCTGGGAATATAGCTAATAGTAAAGTAGGCCAATAAAGATGTCAGCGACTTAACCTTGTTTAGATATTGAGACATAATAGGGTCTTGAGCCTCGTATTTTCCAGTGATATGTCCGAAGATGAGCTAAGAATCAGTAAAGGCCCTGAGGCACTCTATTTCGTACTCCAGAGCAAGCTTGATTCCGGCTAATAAAGCCTCATACTCGGCTTGGTTACTTGTGGCTTTGAAAAGGAATCAAAGGGCGTACTCCAATATGACACCCTCTAGATTTGCTAGAATGAGACCAGCTCCACTCCCTTGAGAATTAGAGGCGTCGTCAACATGAAGGATCCAGGCCTCCGCCGCGCGCTCCCCAATGTCTGGGCACTTCATAGGGAGATCCTCGAATTGCTCCTCCGTCGAGGTATACTCTACCAGGAAGTCGGCCAACACTTGGGACTTCAGGGTAGACTGGGACTGAAATGAAAGATCGAACTCCCCTAATTTAACGGCCTATTTAGCCAAGCGACCAGAGGTGTCAGGACAGCCAAGATAGCTTTAAGAGGTTGGTCCGTAAGCACCACGATCGGATGGGCTTAGAAATACGGTCTGAGACGCTGGGCAGAGATGATCAAAGCAAAGATAATTTTTTTCAGTTCTGAAGTACCTGACTTCCGCACCATGGAGCACCTTACAAGTATAATAAACAGGCCTCTACGTTCCATCTGAGTCGAGTCGCACTAGTATAGAACTTACTGCCTCCGAAGAGGCAGCAAGATAAAGGAAGAGCTTTTCTCCTTCCTTAGCCTTCGACAATAATGGTGGCATAGATAAAAACTCTTTCAGCTCCTCAAAGGATGTCTGGCAGCTCTCCGTCCATTCGAACCTGTCGGCCTTGCGCAGAGCTTTGAAGAAGGGCAAGCATCTCTCAACCAATCTAGAGAGGAATCGGCTCAGAGCGACTACCCTTTCGGTGAGCCCTTGCACTTCTCTCTTATTGACTGGTTGTCTCATATTAAGAATGGCTTGAATATTCTTCAGATTGGTCTCAATCCCCCGCTGGATCACTACGAAACCTAGAAATTTCCCAGCGGTGACACCGAATGCAAATTTACGAGGGTTGAGTTTCTTCTGATGACGCCAGAGGTTATTAAATGTTTCTTCTAAATCAGCGACGTGGTTGGCGCTGTAGGTGCTCTTAGTCATCATATCATCCACATATACCTTCATGTTGCACCCAATCTGGTCTTTAAAGACCTTATTCATCAATCTCTGGGAAGTGGCCTCTGCATTCTTTAGTCCGAAGGGCATCACTTTATAGCAGTTGATGCCCTTTTCAGTGATGAAAGAGGTGTTTTCTTCATTTGCCGAATCCATCCTTATTTGATTATACCTAAAGAAGGCATCCATGAAACTGAGAAGCTTATGGCCAGAAGTAGAGTCACCAATTGGTCGATCCGTGGCAAAGGAAAACTATCCTTGGGGCATGCCTTATTGAGATCAGTGAAATCGATGCAGATGTGCCAGCTTCCATTCGTTTTTCAGATCATGACCACATTGGCTAGCCAATTCAGGTATTAAGCTTCTCGGATGTGGCTAGCAGCGAGCAATTTATCAATCTCCTCATATGGCTCTCTGCCACTCAGGGGCAAAACTTCTCTTCTTCTAATGGACAGACCGGTACTTTGAATCAATATTGACCTGATGAATAATTACCTCCGAAGGGATGCCCGGCATGTCTGATGCTGACCATGCAAAGACATCTGAGTTTGCTCGCAAGAAAGCGAGGAGCTGATTCTTCATCTCTAAAGGAAGTTCACCAATTTGCACAATCTTCGTAGGGTCATCCTCCAACGAACGGGATAGTAAACGCTCGGCCGACTCTCCTCTTCTTTCAGATTCTCTAGGGTCGAGCAACATTGAGGTTGATGGAGTCATCACCTCCTTAGGGCTGGGAGCCATATGGTAACATAATTGCACAGGATTTCGCTCCCCATACATCTTGCCGATCCCTCCACTGGTAGGGAACCTCACGAGCAGGCGCCTGGTAGATATCACTGCGTCCAAGACGTTTAGACCAAGCCGGCCGAGTATGGCATTATATGTCAGGAGCACTCGGGCCACCAGGAACCTCATTAGGAAGGACTATGCTTTGACACGGCGGCTATTCTGCCACACAGCGGCGATTCTGCCATGACTAGCAAGGTGATTTCACCCTCGACTCTTACTGAGTCTCTTGTGAAGCCAACTAGAGGTGTGGTCACTGGTCGCAAGGAGTCGAAAGATAAATCCATCCGAACAAAGGCGTCATAAGTATGTCTGATGAACTCCCACTATCTATAAGTATTCTTTTTACAGGATGCTTAGCGATCATCATGGAAACGATTACGCTGTCATCATTCAAATTGCCCCTCCCCGCTAACTCCCCTTCAAAAAAGGGGATTACATTCTCTATTCTCTCATCCCCTTTGGTCTCTTTGAAGATGAAGCCGCTCCCCATGAGAGCATACCCACCGTTCACTCCGTTGGAGTGGTGTCAATGTTGGCCTAAACAGGTGGGGGCCCCATCAGCGCTGGGATGGTTGGAGGTCCTCCCCTCTGGACAAACTTCCCAAGATAACCCCTTTGGATGAGCTCTTCAATAGCACGCTTCAGGTTACGGCATTCTTTAGTATTATGGTCGTAATCTCTATGGAAGCGGCAATAGCGACTCCTGTCGCGAGTGGAGTTGGGCCTCAATGAGGAAAGACGCTGGAGATAAGGTTCACTCTCAATCTCCATCAAAATATGAGATCTAGGGGCGAGGAAAAGTGTAAAATTTTCTTCTTTAGGGGCTAAGTTCCGATGCCGGTTATCTGGTTGGTGCGAGGGATCAGACTTCTTAAGAGGTCTGGTCAGCTCTTCACGAACTGGTTTCTTGCTAGCCCCCCTCTCACATTCTTCCGAGTGAAGTCAGCTTCATCGACACGAATATATTTATGTGCACGATTCAAAAGCTCGGCATAAAAACCGGAAGGCTTCTTATCTAATGAATAAGTGAAGCAAGAGAGGCAGAGTCCCCGCTTCAAGGCCAGGGTAGCCACAGCATCGTCAAGCATAGTTGTCAGACCCAGCCCGAACATCGACTCGACCAAGGGTTCGGGTCACCGGGTCACTGGTTCAACCGTTGGGTCACTGGTTCAACCATCAATCAATTATATTAATATAAAAATATATTTATATTAATAAAAATTAATTTTTAATAAAAAAATTAAGGTTAACATGATAATAAAACCCATGACCCGAACCGGTTCGGGTTGGATTGATCGGTTCATGGGTAAACCGGATGGGTTGACCGGATTATTTTGGGTCACTTACACATTCGGTTTTATATTGAAACCGGACCGGCTTGGCCCTCGAGTCCCGGTTCAACCGGTCCAACCGGCCGGTTCGGTCCGGTTCTAACAACTATGTCGTCAAGATGATACACTTCGAGGGCTGCTGTCTTAAATCGAGCTATGATATCTTTCAATAATTCTCCTTCCTTCTGTTGAACGAAGAATAGACTGTCTGCCACCCGAGGGATCTTTCGACAAGTACCAAATTGCGCCAGAAAGACTTTCTCCAGCTGTCGGAAGGAGTCGATACTGCGCAGAGGTAGACGAGAATACCAAGCGTGCGGCTTTTCGAAGGGTAGCAAAAAAAGGCAATGCATAGAAGGGTATCAGTCACCCCCTGGACTTGCATGAGAGATTTAGAACTCTCTAAGTGGTCCAGTGGATCCGTAGTACCATCATAAGGATCCAACTGGAGAAGACGAAACCTGTGAAATATAGGTTCTTCCATAATCCAACGAGTGAGGAGGGGATGAGTATCATAGTCCACCCTTGATTGGTTATTGAGCTTCTGGCTGAGCTCCTCCAAACGTTATTCTTGCTCCTCCAAGCGCCTCTCCATCCGGCCATTAAGCTCCTCGCTCACCGATTCAAATGATGAGAGAGAATGATGATGCTGATGATGATACGCGCCCTTGGGCTCCTTTCCCCACCGGCGCTTGAAAGAGGGGTTGCCAAAGCGACGGACGGGAGACCACGACCTCTTGGAGGTTTCCTGATGATGGTGCCTGGACGGAGCTTGATGATGGCGATGTCCCTCCGGAGAGGGTCTTCTATAAGTAGATTGTTGACTAGCCGATGCAGCGGTTGCAGGTGGTGCAGGAGGTCCAGATTGTGTTGAGCAGCCACCGATCGTTGCCCCTGCAACTCGCAAACTACCACAATAAGAGCTTGGACTTGTTGAGTGAGGTTAGCCAGTTGCTCTTGTGGGGTAGCTGAGATCAATAGTGATGAAGTAGGAAAGTTGGCCTCTGACAGCTCGTTACGATAGGGCTGCCCCCTAGTGAGACCGAAAGAAACCTCCTAAACATGTGTTGCATCCATTGTTGCTTAGGAGAGGGCGAACCTGCAACTCAGGGCTACAGAGTAATCCTTTCCTCTGTGTCACATCCTGCCCCCTATCTAGTGCACCAATCTGATGATGCCCGATCACCTTGAGCTGACGTCCTTGAGCGTCAGTGGATGCATCGTCAGTTCGCTAAAGAAACTTTGCCTCGGTACCACAATCTGCAAGAAGTCCCCAATACCGAATATTCTGGCAGGGACCCTCCAACGCTCAAGTCAATGATCGGTATCCCAGTTGTGAGCTTGGTTAAGCTCAAAATGAGAGAGTTAAGAAGGAAGATGACTGGAATCTCCCAGTGTTTGCTTAAGTATTCATACCTTGGTCTAGGGTCCTTACCCTTTATCTTGATACTTTGAGTCCGTGTGGCTCGCTTGATAAGATTGGAATCTCTTGATGAGCTGACTTTTGCAGATAGAATGTCAGAACCAGTGGGATCGAGTTTCCCTCCTTTTTTGGTGATTGGTCCTTCATGGCAAACGATCACCTTTTGAGGCTTATTTGGCCAATCATTAAATCTTCTTAATGACTTTTTTGGCCTTATTGATTTGGAGATTTGCAGCTTCATAATGGATTATGACCTTTGGGGCTTCATCTGATTAGGGCCATTAATGTTGTCTGGTGGATTATGACTTTTGGGGCCTCATGTGGTCAGTCATTAATGTTGCCTGACCGGTCATGACTTTTGGGGCTTATGCTGGAACTTACGGTTCCTATCTTTTTGGACTGATATGGATCAAGGATGGTTAGTGGGTCCGGCTTTGTCGAAGGTAGATGCTTGCTCGGAAAGTCGAGATGAGCTTTGAAGATAATAAGACAAAACAGTAGCCGCTCAGGACCCAGGGCCAATGAGGAAACTCCCGCAGATAAGGGCGGTCTAGGATCCACCTCGGGACCGCCTCGGGACCACTCCTGCTGGGACCGTTGACTTTTCAAATAACTCCCACCGTCAGATAATTTTGGCCGTCAACTTATACATGGCTTTTACCAGCCACATCAGTGGGCTTTAGAGAAAAAAGGAATTATCAAAAAGGTACATAGAATTGATAAAAGATATATATGATAAAGCAATAACTATTGTTAAAATAATAATAGGAGAAACTAGTGAGTTTTCAATTACTATAGGTTTATATCAAGGATCTGCCTTAAGTCTGTATCTTTTTGTATTAGTTATGGATGAATTAACCAAACATATTCAAAATGATATCCTATAGTGTATGTTATTTGCAAATGATATAGTGTTGATTGATAAAATTAAATCTGGAGCAAATGCTAAGCTAGAGTTTTATAGAGAGGTTTTAGAATCTAAAGGTTTTAAGATTAATAGAACTAAAACTAAATATATCAAATGTAATTTTAATGGGAGTAGAAATACAAATGAAGAAAAAGTGAAGATTGCAAGCCAAAAGATATCAAGGAGTGAAAAATTTAGGTATTTAAGATCAATTATCCTGCAAGAAGGTGAAATAGATGAAGATGTGAATCATAAGTTAAAGCAAGATGGAGTAAGTGGAGGAGTGCTTCGAGAATATTGTATGATTGACGTATTCCATTAAAATTGAAAGAAAAATTCTATAAAACCGCTATTAGGCCAGCTATGCTATATGAAACAGAGTGTTGGGCAATATTGAAACAACATGTGAATAAATTAAATGTGACAGAAATGCGTATGTTAAGATGGATATGTGGTAAAACTTTAAAAGATAAAATTAAAAATAAATATATAAGAGAAATGATAGGAGTAGCTCCAATTGAAAATAAAATGAGAAAATCAATTACGGTGATTTGAACAAATACAACATAGACCTTTAGATGCTTCAGTTAGAAATAGTGATCTTTTAACAATCCATGGTAAAGATAGAGGTAGATATAGGCTTAAACTAACATAGATAAAAAATTAAAAAAAATATATTATTTATAATTTGAATGTCGACTTGGTCCTGAATAGAGTAAAGTGAAGGAAGCAGATTTACGTAGCCGATCCCATGTAGTTGGGAAAAGGCTTAGATGAGTTGAGTTGAGTATGGTATGGTATGCCTAGTATAGGGCATCATGCACCAATACAGTAGACCACATTTCAAACTGATCAAATTATTTCTCATATTATTTTATGGTACATAAGTCATTCATTCCTCCCTAATGAAAAAGAGAGGATGATAATGCTTCATGTTCAATTTAAATTTTTTAACTTCGTTATCCTGTAAACTTGTTCGATACTTTGTACTAAAAAAATCCAAACAAAAGAAAAGACAGCAATACCAACAACAAAACCCATTTTAAGGTTAAAAAAAAATCTAAATAGTATCCATAAATCCAAATTAGGCCAGGCACATCAAGGTTAAAATAGCATTCCAAATCATATGTTACAGTCAAGTGCATCATAAGGGAGACTACAGTTTTTGGAATGCACATTTGTGCATGAAGGGGCCAAGACGTGCAAGCATGATTTTAGGCGCATGATATGGGAGTCTACAGTTTTTGGAATGCTTGGAAACGTTCTCGCAGGCTAAGGAAGAAGACCTTGTTAAGATTCCATCAAAAGAGAACAACATGAATGGGAGTTGCTATCTCACGTTGACGTGTACAATGGTTGACTGGTTTCCTGGATAACTTTGATGCCTCCAAAAGAACGAGGCCTAAATGGTTTCAGAAAAAAAAAAAAAAAAAGCATCTTGAAATAACAAAAAGCATCATGAAAACCAGACTAATCTTGAATCCACTCTTTCTATTTTATAAAAATGTGCAAATTATTTTTCTTATTTTCGGACAGGTTGGCCAAAGAAACAGACCCTAAATGTCTACTTGGGTAACAATTTAGAGCAATGCTAATGTGTGGATATACAACCTAAACATAATGCCCTGTCAATACAGATTTTAAGGAGATGAAAGCTTGAATGGTACATACTGTAAGAATATGAACAATATACATTTTAAATTTAGGTCACTACCAAATAAAGCGGAAAACTTCCAGGATACATACTTGTGATTGTAGCCGCAACTTTTCTTGTTTCAGCAAGGATATCTCAGTTTCGGCCTGCATCATTTAATTGGGTATTGCTATAGCACAAGAAACATAAACATATTCAGCCAAAGTGATTCAGATAGGTCTGCTTACAATTTCTTGTGATCTGCGAAGAAAGCTGATAACATTCTGTAGGTCACTCTCAGTTTGTGAATCTACATTTTGGGAAGAGAATCCAGCAGAACATCTTTCCCTCTCAGCTAATCTAATGTGCAAAGATTCCAGTCGACTGTGCAATATTTTATTCTGAAAGAGCAGAGGCATTAAACATAAAACAACTAACCACAAACACAGGCAAAAAATTTATTAATATTGACATCATACAAAGATACTGTTACCAGAAGAATGCTCATCAGAACAGAACAGTATATAGCCAATACAAAGCACTTTAACTAATAATTTGATAGCTGTTTTGCTATAGTAAAAATGTCAGCGATATTGTATCATGGAAAATCAAACTATAAGTTTCACCTGGCATAACCAGCAGATCTTTAGCAGCAACACATTCACATAACATGTTAGGTAGACAAAATAAATGCACAAAGCCTACCAAAAGAAAATGAAAAGAGAGAAAAAACACTTGCATTTAGATTTTCACACAAAAAAGTACCTGTGAATCACCACTTGTCTTCAACATTTTTTTTTCAAGCAAAATAAGAGGTTAAGGAGTTATTAATTTCTGAGTACTATGCAACGTTTTAGAACTTCTACATGGCTCTTCTTTAGTTTAACTTTTTAAGAGTTCCACAGCTTGTATTTAGATTGATTCTTAATAGGACTCCCATGTTCTCAGGATTATCAAAGAAAGCAGGTTAGCTGCACACTTACAAATAATTATCCAAAAAAATAATACACAACAACATGGCATAATTTTTTGAGCTTAGAATAGTTGAATAAAGACTTTGGCTTTCAAATAAGGAGTGTTGTTATGAATTATACAGCAAGGCATGACCACTTGCCACCATGTTAATCCAACCCAATATTAACTGCATCATTGTTGCAAAAAGATCTATCGCTGTTGCTTCGTTCAGCAGACAAGGTTATTAATCAAGGAAAAGGTTTTACAATAAGTAAATTAAATAGTTTCAATCGTAACTTTGAGATAACTTCACAATTAGTAACTTAAGTGGTTTAAACTGAGATTTTAGAATTTCATATAGGTGGCATTTAGAACAAAAACTTTTCTGTCAAAGAAATATTGCTTAGCCATAAATTGCAACTTTTTAAGCACATGCACGCTCGTGCAGCAAAAAAGTACTGGCTGCAGTTGCAGCTGTGGCACAAGTAGATTTCTAGTTTTTCATTTTCTTTTTAAAAAAGGCTTTCATTAACCATTTCTAATGAAGTGCTAAAAGAGACCACTTTATTTGCTTGGCAATCATTATTTAGTTCAGTGCGGCTTCTAGGATGTCACAGGACCAGCATCACAGTTACACAAAACCAGTCCGATAAAAGAATCCTAGCAAACAATATAAATGCAGCTAAAACGAGAATGATGAGATAGATATGAGGTAAAACAAGGATGGATGGAGTGAGGAATGGAGCAATATAGACAGTGCACTAAAATGCAGTACATACTATCGCAAATGTGAATGTGGTCCCTAGACCGCACTGCATTGCCTATATGCAGTGTTATAATGGGGTCATACTACATATAGACCAAAACGATGGTCAGCATAGAATTGTGCAGCTGTGTATGGCCTGCTTAGTATCGCACGGCTGTATATATGAGACCGCCTAGCAATCTAGAGCTACATACATAGCCCAGCCATGCAAGCCCATGTTAAGTTAAGCGAGTTCAAAGCCAATGTTTAAGTTAAATACAACTTTTAGGTGGGCTCAATAGAGGTGCAAATAGTGCAAAAATGTTGTTTATGCTATGATTATAACTATCATGTATTAGCTACTACATAACAAATTCCAATAGTTAGTTCTTATTGTTGTTAATATAGCTTACTGTCATCAATATTGCTATTATCCATCCATAAAAATATACTGTCACCATTGCTGTTTTTATTATAAGTAATATATTATATTTATTTTAAAATATTTTGGAATAATAACCATATATGCAGCTTGTATATCATACATGCAATACATGGTCCCTTAACTTCCCTCATACTACAAACGCTTTTTAAAACACTAAGTATACAAAAGGAGGTATTGCATTAGTTTTGAAACAATGGGAATGTGAACAAGGTCTCAGAACAACAGCACAAAAAGAAATGGAGATTATGGTTAGACGTTGCCGGATGAGCTAAGGGTATGCAGGTTCACCTTTGGGGGATAGGATTTTTATAGTTGCCTAGGAGGCCAAGGGCCTTGGTTTAGCAGCAGTAGGAACAGAACCAGGAAGAGGGTGGGGGGTTCTCTTTTTGGCTTTGGGGCGTGTTTGATTTAGGAAGTTTAGCTGATTTTGGAGTTCCTCTGAATCCATAGGTGATAAAGCCCTCAATATAGCAAGCACAGCTGATCTTGTATCATGATAACTGAGTGCATGTTATGGAACATGGAATTATTACCACAGATATCACAGTGTAGATGGAATTATCTATATTGAATAAATACTTCGGCAATGAAACTATGCAATTCTGTTCTCTGATCAATGATGAAACTTTACAAAGCAAACCAATATAACAATGTCTGCATCATTGCCATTGGATAGAAACTGGAGAAAGTAATAAACGAAGAGGACAAAAATGCAACTATTGACCAAAGAATGTTCAATGCTATATCAGTTTTGAGAAATACATTAGAAAGATATCACTGCTAGATTTTCAAACCAGGACTTCTCCCAAGTGGAGAGCAAAGCTTGTAAGTCCTGGCATGAAGGGGGGCATCAAAACCATCCCTTTCTATTCCTATGAAAAAACAGGGCAAACCCATATATATAAGGAAAGAACAAAGAGGAAGAAAGAAAGCATAGAAAGAAGGAAAGTAGAACAAAAAGGAAGGAAAGAAGAAGAAAAAGGAGAGAAAAAAAAAGGAAGACAGAAGAAATGGAAATAGAGGAAGGAAAGAAGTGGGAAAAAAAAGAGGAGGAAGAAGGGAGGAATAAAGAATAAAAATGAAAGAAAGAAAGCAAATAAAGAAAAAAAGGAAAGGAAAAAAAAGAAATATACAAAGTAAGAAAGAAATAAGGAAACAAAGAAAGGAGAGAAACAAGTTGCCTATTGGGATAGCCATCGGGATAAGATGTCATGTTCTATGTAGAACGGGAGACAACCATTTCCCATGGGATTTAAAACCTTGGTGGAGAGGGATACCAACCAGTCGAGCTAAGAAAAACTATTGTTTGACATTATAGTACCATCCAAAACTATTTCGATCCACGTTTTCTATGGAAAAAGGGGGCCTCCAGCCTTCAGATATCATTGAAGTTCATGAAGCATGAAGGTTCAAAGACATAAATTTGAAAAACAATATAAATGAAGAATAACAAGATGCTCAAACAAGCATATGATGATGATTTTGTGCAAACTTTGCCACTGTTTAGAAATCATGAATAAGTTCCGATGAAAGCAAACAAGTGGCACATGGTAATATAAACATCTTTAAAAAGACTCCAAGGCACTTAGCAAGTGAAGTTGTAGTCCAATTAACATGCCCAATGCATAGAAATGGAAAAACACATAACAAGACTCAAAAGATGATTAATTAACTTATGCTACATGTATAGAGATACAAGCAATCAAAAAGAGAAGCATTTATTGAATTACTATATATCAATGAAATTCTCACATTTGAATTTTAAATATTTAGGATTGCTAACATAAGCATCTTGCCTAAAGAAACTTTCTTGTGCTAAAGGAAATCCAATAGATTTATGCTAGCCATTGACCTACCATTACCCTCCTTTGCCTTAACTCGAGACCAGCTATGTACAAAACTCATGTACATAATATTGAGATTAATAACAATGCGAAAGAGGCTAAAGAATGATAAAAATAGGAAAGGCAATGAATTTGAAAATAACTTGGTTGACAATATTCCTCAATAAGATCTTGGAGACCAAGAAAATGCATGATAAATGAATAAAGAGCACTACAGCACTGATTTATAAGAATAAATGTGATATCCCAAATTTTTCTGACTAAAATAGTACTAAACTTTAGGAAAGTGATTGAACATAAGGTGCAAAAGTATCATAGAATCAAATTAGTTTTACATCAAGAAAGGTCAAATATCAAGCTACTTTTTGCTCCTTTGGAAGGTTAATAGAGAAGCATTAAAAAAAAAAGACAAGATCACTATATAATTTTTATTAATTTAAAGAAACATATGATAGAATCACTAAAAAGGTCTTATGGTGAACGTTCGAAAGGAAAGGAGTATTTATTAGATCTATTAACAATATTAAAGACATGTCTGATGGAGTGACTACTAGTATAAGAGTCATTGGTAGTAAAACCAGTGAGTTTTCATTTGCAATAAGGAGACAACAGTAATTTGTTATAAATCCTTATCTGTTTGCACCAGTTATAAATGAGTTTACTAGTTATATTTGAGATGATATTTCTTTGTGCATGTTATTTGTAGATAATAATATAATATTAGTAGATGAAGCTAACATCAATTTAAAATTATAGACTAATACACCAAAATTCAAAGAGCAAAAATTGAGGATCTTGAAGTCCTTAAAAGTTATAATTTTTGATATCGAGGATAGATTATTAATAAGAAGATATTAGAGAGGATGTTCAAGCAAATAAATGTTGTTAAGAGCGCTAAGCGCATCTAAGCGCAAAGCACAGGCATGCGCATAAGCAAAGTGAGGCACATATTTTTAAATTAAACGATAAAATAATTTTCATAAGTAAGATTTATAGCATATAATAGAAAAAAGCCTAAAAAATATAATAATAATATATTTAGCCTATTATCACAATGAAAAGCCTCCTCTTTTTTAGTTGAAATTTGTAATCCTTTAATGTTTTGCCTTCTCTTTCTTAGATAATAATATAATTTTTGATGTTTCTTTTTTTTACTTTTTATAAGGTAATAAAAATAATTATGCATGAGATAGTACATTATAAAGTTAATATACTCTAATAAATATAACAAATTTAAAAAAGTAATACAAATATAGCTTATCAAGAAAGCTACGCTTTTCTTGCGTCTTAGAACAGATTAAAAGCACTTCTTTTTTTTTTTTTTTTGCTTTTTTCCACTCTATGTGCACCAAAGCGCACCTTTAACAACATTGAAACAAATGCAACAATAGTTTCATGTGATCACAAGATACCTACCAAGTTTTTTAAAAAAATTATAAAATGGCCATAGGACCGACTATATTTTATGGAGCATAATGTTGAACAACTAGAAAACAACATACACAACTATCATAAACAAAATATGAATGTTGAAAATGAAGTACAGTACTATAAGAAAAAATAAAAAAACATTGATAAAAAGATAGAATTAGCAAAAATAGAGGACAAATTAAGAGGACAACTTAGATTATTTGAGCATTCACAACATATACATACGGATGCATTGGAATCAAGGTTTGCCATATTATAAACCGGTACCTTTTCATTACAATACCGGTATGATTCGGTATGAAGAGCGTCATACCGAACCGCAAGCATATCAATCAAATGAACTGAGAGGCTCCAACTCATGAATTACCCCATACCGAGCTAAACTGATGGTTCGACACGGTACAAGGTAGTTTGGTACGTTTCAAAATCAATACAAGGCAATTCAAGGTGGCTCAACCTCTATACCAAATCGAACCATTGAACCGTACTAGTTTTTCATAATTCAATATGGTTCACCTTGAACCACCCAATCCAATACAATTTGGTCGTCCTTGATTAGTAGGGGTACAACTTGGGCCGGGTTCAACCCGAACCCGCCCGCCGAACCCGAATTTCAACAATGCTCAAACTCACCTTTGCCCAACCCGAACCCGAAATATCCGGATTTAACCCGGACCGATTTAAAATCGGTCGGGTTCGGGTTGCAGTCAATCCGACCTGGGATAACCCGAACCCGTTATAACTTATTCTCTCCGCTCGACGCCTCGAATCGCTCCGCTTGCCCTCTTTCTGGTTTCTCAACCCTAGCTCCCGAGTCCCGCCTCCCATTCGTCGCCGCTGCTCGCCTTCGTGACTTCGTCGGACCTAGGAGCTACCAGATCTTTCCGATGTCACCGGCGAGCAACAAAATATCAAGTATTTTTTCATTTTTATTTATCTGCTTTTTATTTCCTTCCCTTATTATTTCATCGTCAATCTGTGAGACCGTAATGCTCTGCTCATGAGCAAGGTGCCAGGCATTTTTGCTATTCCCCGCTTGTTAGCCGTAGCACCACTGCACCAGTACAATGCTAGTTACAAAGCTTGTGATGTATGTAGGGTCTTGGGATTCCTCTCTCAAATAGTCTTAGTGTTTTCTCCAGATCTTCTCAAGAATCAGGGTTTAGTGCTTCCATCCTCTCGAAGGAGTGCTTGCGGTGATGACTTGGAAATTTCAAGCTCAACAAACCGGATCGCAGGTCTCTCTTTTTGAGTGATTTGTATGTCGACGACCCGCTGAACTGAGCAATCTAATTGTTCTTGGTGGCATTGATACATGAACAAGTGGTCAGCAAAGAACAGTCCCCCCACCATTCGGCCGTGTCTTAAGATCCTCTCCTCTTCAAATCTATCTTTTCTCAGCCCATGCTGCTCTGTCCCTCTAATAACACAACACCACTTGCAGTCCTTTCCTTGGTATGTCGCCTGAGAGGCAGCTAACTCTGTTGAAAGAAAGAGACCCTTCCTTGAGGCCCATGTTCTAAACTTGGGCACTAGAAATCAAGAGGCCATTTAATAGTGTACTATTTTCCATTTGGAATCACCTTGGCAAAAAACATTGCCTTTTACTAGTACAATATTCCTGGGGGATATATCTCACATCAAGAGATAATTTTGGATGTGCTTCCAGGTTAATTGGCACACAGAGGAGGGTATCATTTGGCCCCACAAACTTCTGGACATTCTTGGATCCACCTAATAGTGGGACAAACAGTCCATCTGGTTATTGTCCCTGCTTGACATTGTTGACTGGCTATAACTGAAACAATGGAGGCTCTATTTCATATAACATTTTAACTGACTAATGTCTGATTTGTCATATGGTCTATTCCAGGAACGCCGAGCTGGACAAGATCCGGGGCAAGCTAATCACGGCATTCCATAGGCAAAAGCAAGAGGAATAACTGAGCTTCAACATTCTGTTGGAATATCCATCTCAGGTCCAGTATGCTGCATTAACTCAGATTAATCACGCAATTAAACCTTGGTTTGCTGTCTTTAGATGCAGTTCCAGTTTAGTTTTCATGCTTAAAGTTTTGTAAAGTTTTCATGCTTAAAGTTTTCCTGCTTAATAACTATATTGACCACCCCTCTAGGTTGGGGGTAGGATTCTTGTGCTCGTTGCTTAGTTTTGTTTTTGGACTCAAGATTAGTGGTGGTGCTTGTGGAATTATGGATAGATATTGATATGTGGATTGTTACTTTCACAGATGCACTCTTTTTATTGTCTTCCCAAAATATTGTCTAGATAGAGACACACAAGGATGTTGTACCTATCAACTATAGTTTTGATAGATCTCAATTTTGAATTTTGGCTTTTATATTGTCACAAGGCACTGAAGAACAAAAAATGGGCTTTTGTTCTTTTGTATGGGATTATTTTTTTTGTTTTGAGACTGATATCAACACCTGAGAAATTAGAGGTTCCCATGAAATAGAACCCATTTGTTCTTCCAACCTCTTCTTTAGAGGTTTTAGTCTTTCAACTAGGGCATTGCAGGATAAATGAACCGCTTCACAGCTTGACTCAGATGTGGTGCTCCCAGCAGTCCATCCACCTTGTATAGTATCTGCCTGAATAACACGTACCCTCTCCAAAAGGTTCTGACCTCCATCAGCCCATAGTTGTCCAAGAGCAAATGCTGCCATCTGCCTCACCTTTGTCCAGAGCCCTTGGCCTAACTCAATCCCTCCAACTTCGACACTGATTGAACCATCATCAAGAATAGACACTTTGCCTGGAGTTGGCCTTAACATCACTTTATATATGATAGGTACACAGGAAATTCCCCGTTTCTCCATTTGTTGCAACTATTAAACTGTTGAATCATTTCAACACGGTGGTGATAGCTTGTGGATAAAGCCAATTTATCAAAAATAGATGGTATATATATTCTGAAGCTTCTCCCTCACAGCCTTTATAGAACAACTTGAGGCTCTCAAAGGTGTGAAGATTCTTTTTTCTAATGGAATTGGCATCAATAGAAAGGGCTGATGCAACATGTTCAACAATAGCTTCAGCAATAAATGATCCTTGTAGCTCTCCAGGGCCCGCATGGCAGATTTTGATGAAACATTGGTCTTGCAGACCTTTACAACAAACGAAAGAGCACCCCAATCATATTTCTTCAATGATTCTATTATGTTTTGTGGCATTATCGGGCTCACATCTTCTGATATGCCCGCATTAATTAAGATATCAACATGCAAAGCTGTAATCTTTCCATCATATTTGAAACCAATGGAGTAATTTATTTCATTGGATGTCTCCCTCCTGCAATTATCATGTCAGTTTTGCGATCACAGTACATTCTATATGCAAGGTGTCAGCATTGTAAATTATATTTCACTCTTTATTCCAAGCAATGTCAAAGAGGATAAGTTATTTTTCTTTTCTTTGTGTGTTTGCAACTATCAAACAAAAGGTAAATATTGTATATCTCAACAATTGAATTCAGCAAGGAGGTATAGCATCAAAGTTTACACCTTCTTCTGAGTTATTCGTAAGAGTCCCAATTTAAAAAAAAAATTTCACCAACCTGAATTTCAACCCGAAATTCAACCCGAACCCGATTTTTAAAAATAGGGTTAGGATTGAGGTTTTACAAATAGGGTTAGGGTTAGGGTTGAGGAAAACCCGAGTTTCATGAGCCCGAGTTGCACCCCTCTTGATTAGAATAAAGAAGCAAAATGATACAAGTAGACAAAAAAAAAGGTAGTGATAAACTAAAAATTACATAAAAAGTAACAAGAAAGACTTAACAACTTTATACCTATAGAAGTATAACTCTAAACCTAGTTGAATAAAGAAAAGGATTCATGTAGGCAACCCCCCACTAGCTTAAGATTAAGGCTTTATGGTTGCTGCAGCTAAATGAAATCCAAATCTGCTCTAATTTTGATAAATAATAATGAACACAACATTGTGCTATGCAATTTTCAAATCAAAAGAAACTCATTGGTGATGGTTCATGAAGTCTAATCTATAGATCCATCATCACAATTACCATTCAGAATATTGCTTGAAAGTTCTTTAAAATGAAAAATATTAGTTGCAAGTAACTAGAACTTTATGTCACAATTCACACAAACTAGGTCTGCTTTGTCTAAAACAAACTAGACCACTGAAATTTCTAACAAATAACAGCAGCATAATATATTCATGCATATGAGTATACCCCTTCTAGAGGAAGATAATACAACAGTGTGAATAAATTAAAAAATATATAAGAAAATAAATGAGATTTATGGATTAGTAAATCATGAATACTAATCATAATTTAAACTATAGACTACAAAAGCAGTTTAGGTATAATATGCATTGATTGCAAGCAAAATTACTTGTAAATATATACCTGCTCATTTATTTCATTATACTTCATCTCAGCTTCATCTTTCCTTGCTTGCAGTTCTGATTTTTCATTTTCCCATGATGCTTTCAGAATATCCTGCAAATTAAGCATAAAGTATGTGGAAAATGGTAACCAAAAATATATAACTTACATAATGAACAAGCAACAAAACAGCTAAGAATATTCTTCAAACCTCAAACCTCAAAGTCAATTTGATTATCTAATAATTATAAGTAGGCATATTCTCAAAAAATATATAATGAACCCCCAAAAAATACAAAACATGTTACTATGAAGAAGAAAAAGGCACCTAACATTATGCATTCACCATCAAAACCATAAACACATAACCCCCTCCCCGCCACCCCCCCCCCCCCCCCCCCCCCCCCCCCCCCCCCATAAAACCACCTACATCATGGCTACTCAATATAGGAGAGACAATAGCACTTTCAATCATTTTCACATGCATTTGGAAGTCCGATCCTTGTTCAACTTAGAATAAAAACCCAACAAAAAAATCTCGGTGGACATCAAAACTAAAAAGAAAATAAAAATAAATTTATCTCATGAACATCATTCTTCTAAACATAAGAATACTAATTAGTTCAAAATGGAATTCTAGCACAACTAGACAATCCAGGAAACTCCATTCTAGCATGTCCGAAATGGAATTCTCAAGCAGAAACACATTATGGTGCAGGGACAGAACCTTGCTAAAAACCGGTGGAATCTAGATACCCATAAGCCATACTAGCGTCGACTTATTGTAAGCGTATCAAGAATATCATTGTATTAACAAAATGACCAAATATATCCTTGCATCTTGAAGATTCACTCATCAACATTTGCCAACTAACTATTATTGCCTTGTACCATATCAATTGCGACTTCCATACATATTAAACCTAATCAGCTGGAATTTTAGTATAACCAACAATAAAGACCAAAAGTTTTCATAATAAATTATGAATTTGCAAAGCAGGCATGTGGTTTGCATGTCCAAACTAGCTGATCCTAGAATGCATGTCAATCAAAGTTTTTTTTTATTGCAATAGATGGATAGGCATCTCTTGCAAATCTCATGTCAACCAGGGTGTCATTTCATATGCAATTGTGTTTCCATTCCCACTGCAACCAAGCACACAACAGCGACTTTAAACTGGCTCATATCATCACACATGATATAATAAAGAATTGATTAAAAAGTTGCACGAATTATGAAGTGGCTGTACATTTGACAATTTGACATACTAGACGAACATATCAGTACCTATGGGATCAGCCTATCAGGGACAGGAATAGCAAAGCACCATATCAGAAATGCCAGAATCTACATAGGATTGATGCTTCAATGGAGTATACAAATGGAAAGAAATTTCAATGACAAAAAAGCCAGTGATTTCAAGACCCCTTCACATGCTACTTGGACCTAGAAAATTGTTGACTATGTTCTTCAACAGCTAATAGTGTAAAAAAAAAAAAAAAAGTTTGGCAACACTAAGAAGGGATAATTCCGTAAGTGCAACGGGATTCATCAATTACTGTATGATGATAATTAAATCAGAAAATGGAAGAAATTTCTGAAACTAGGGCAGAGGGAAAAAAAACCGAGCTCCGCATCCCACCATTTGCCCAAGGGCCATGATGTGAAACAAAACTTGCAGCTTAAAGATTCTTGATATGAGTTCTGTTGACCAAATTATCTGGCACTAAGAGCCTTCTGGTCTTTTCTGGAAGATGTCCTGTTGGTACCATACAGACCAAATGTTGGCTCTGAGAAAATGTGAAGCTTGTATGCGCAAGAATGACAAAGTGACAGACGGAAAAAAACTGAACAGAAAAAAGGTGAACGAGAAGCAGTTGACGCCTGCAAAACTTCACGAAACCATGGCCATACATGACTGCCAGTCAAGCAATCACAGCTGTGGAATATAAAAAGGGCATGTCCGGACATTGTTTTCATGGGCGCACTAAAAAAGTCAGAAGATACCTTCTTAACCAAACCAGTAGACAGCTTCTCAAAGTGAGAAGCTGTGACAATGAAAAGATACGGAACAACTGGTCAGCATTCTGCACTTATCAGTCTATTCTTGAGCTTCATGCTTATGAAGTTTTTATTAAGACTGCCAAAAGTCCAACCATTGCAAAAGCGGAGTACTAAAGGCAGGACATAACAGCCACAAGTCTGACCATTACAGATAGGGGAGTACTTAAGGCAGGACAGATATTGACTGGCCAAAGAAGGGGGAAATCAGCAAGTTATAGTGCACTTGGTTAAGTCAAGAGAAATCTGAAAGTATTTGACCAAATTAGCATTGAAAACAGAGTGGCTAAACAGCTTGAGGCAGCTAACAGTAGCTGATCCCACTGAGCATGGAAATGTTTTGATGCACATGAACTAGAATTGATATTTTTCATTCTTAGATTTCAATCAGCAGGTAAAGCAACTTCTCATTTAGCCTTCTAACATAGAACCAAGACTCACATCTGATAGAGTCAAGTGACAAGTTGGTTAACCTGCTAACTAATACCAAAAAGAAAAAATCGACAATAACATAAAATTATGGATACTTGAGAACAGTAGATCATTGCATTGTAGCATGACAATGTATAGCCGGCCAGTTAATAAAGCATAAAGACTATTCCCATCGTCAATTCAGCCACTAAATGGAAGCATTTTACTTAATTTTACTCACAGTAACCACAATCATGCATTCATGTATGCAAGATATCATCACTCACATGCCAGGACATAAAGAGACAGCACAACAGCACAGATACACGAATATGTGTCCACATAATGAACTGACCCTGAAGTAGTGGAACTAACCAGCAAATTATAAATCAATAAGAATGTTATTAATAATAAACTAGATAAAAGTGTGACCTAGATAATCTGAGATATAGGAGCTCAGGAAGAGAGTGGGAATAATTACATTTTCAGTCTTTTGTGCATCTGAAATTTCCCGAAGCTTAGCTATTTCACTTTGCAACAATGACAGTTCCTTAGAAGTATTAGTCAATTCTTGAATTGCCTCAGCCTGGAGGACAACCTGTAAAAGAAAAACTACCTGTTAACTTTCAGAGTTATTTTGGGAATAAAAATTAATGGCAATGCTTAACTGAATCATGATCACAATAAAAGAATTTATAAATATGAAGTTCGTTCAAAAATCACTGACCATGAAATTATAGCATGGGCCACAAATACAGATCCTAATGCTTCAATGTTTAGTAATAAAGATAGAAGACCAAAGAACATAGACATACTTATGAAATTTGCTGGCTAGACACTACCAGAAGTTCAGAATTCATTATTCATGATTGATCATAGAAAATTGAACAACAAAAGGCACATGCCACTTTCCATAGAAAGTTGATCATATCTATTCAACAAAAGGCAGATGACTCAATTAGTTAACCAATAACTCTGTTTTTGAATATAGGCATTTCTCAAGTTCTTCTAGGCAAGCAAGTTGGGCAGCCGTGGCAGTCTCTAACTTGAACCAGCCAACCAAACCAACATAAACACGTTTGGGTGTGAGTTTTATAAATGTCTCAGACTTCGGCTAACCATGACCAATATGATAATAAATTGGTCAGCTTCCAAGCTTATAAGGGGCATAGGAAACAGATGCAAGTTCAGGATTCTTGGGAGCCTCTGAAGTAGGCACATTACCCTAAATAGAAGTCAGCTGTTACCAAGGATTGGACAAGATCCTAGAACCCAGTCCTAGAACCCCAGGATAAAAGTGAGCCAGCAGCAGCACAGCTGGCCATTGGCTATTTGAATCTTGGCTTGGATGATTGGGAAGGTCATGCAGTTAATGATTAAAAGGACCAAAAAAAAATTCAAACAGAAATGGAGAAGAAAGAATTCATCACATTTTTTTCCACATTTAATTTCCTCCTCTCTCACGCAATCTCTCTCACTTCCTTTGGACAAGCAATCCTATCCTCGGCCCTAACTCATTTTCATTGTTATAACTCAAAATGAAGCTCTATATGGGTTCCAATGTGAGGCAAAACCCATAAAAACAAATGGGCCTGGAATGGTTTTTGTTTTTCCACAACTCTATAATAAATGCATTGAGCATGCACTGAGGATTTTTCATCTTACCAGAAGTTGATCAAACAAGAACCAAACAATTTGCTATCAGTGAGGCAAAATGAATCAAGAAGAAGAACAACATTGTAGAGAATAGTGGAGATAGGATAAAATTATATTCCACTTAGAAAAGATGCCACAAAGATGGAGAAAATTCCTTCTAAATACTTGACAGAACTCTCGAAGTTTAAAAATAGTTGTAAATTACAAAGATGGACAATACCTGTCTCTCAAAGTTGTCTTGGGCAGTTTTCCAACGCTTGTGCTCCCTATCAAGATCATCCTTTAAAGAGGATATTTGAAATTCCAACACTTCTATTTGTGACCTACGACAAGATAAGTGTCAACTAGTAAAAGTTAATTAAATGCAGGGCAATGACACAGTCAGACAACGCCCAAATGTAGTGAAATTTACATCTTTTGACCAATTTCATCCCTTAAGCCCGAAGTCTCAGACAAGACAGAAGAATGTTCTCTCTCTTTAGATTCCATAGCTGAAGCAGCTTCTTCACACTTCAACACATAGTTTTTCTCCAGCTCAGACACCTTATTCCTCAGAGAGAGAATTTCATCTTCCAGAGACTTTTTCAATTTCTCTGTCTGGATTAAAGACATGATTTGTAAGCATTTGCTAAATATATATGGTTAGAAAGTAGTTAAAATCCACACTATCATACATATGCACATAGAAAAACTTATATAAATTGCATTACCTCAGCCTTATATTCCTCATGTGCAGTTTCAATTTGTTTCAAAGCAACTTCGTTCGTGCATGCTATTTCTTTGTACTACAACATAGTTACACAAAGATCATAATAGTCTTTAGAGAATTCAACATGAGGAAAAATAAGAAAGAACCAGGCAAAGAACCAAGGAAAAATAAGAAAAGGACCAGGCAAATAACCAAGGTACCTGTAGCATATAATCCTTGTTGGCCTGAGCATCCTCCTTCAACTTTTCCATCACCTCCTTCATTTTCCATGACTCTCCAGTCACCTAATAGTATCATCACATACAGTAAAAAACAGTTAGAAGAACAAATTTATAAACAAGAATAAATTCATAAACAAGAATAAACTGCTAGGCAAGTAATTAGATTTGTAACATTTTATATGCATATACGAAATAAACAACTTAAGATGGAAACAAGGTAAGGATAACTGCAGAAGAAAAAAATTTAAAGTCGCCACAAATAGCTATTGCATGGAAGTTCCTTCAACAACCAGAATTTTAATATTGACACAATTTTAATCGCCTTTAAATAAGTTATAGCATGATGGTTTTTTTCACTTCAATAATGATACAGGGCCTTGAATGTCGCATGTCTCTTTCCAATGGCTTCACCAGAATTACAAAAACCACCCAGTTCCTGTGTGCAACACAAGTTGACAACCGAGTATTAAGTAGTTTCTTTGCATTTTCTTTTCATTTAATTCCCTTCCTTTGCTCTCCTTGTTCTCCATTTCTATTCTCATTTTGCCTCTTCATGATCTTCTTTTCAAAGACAAGTCATGCAAGTCTCTTCCCATTCCTCTTAGCAAAAACGGCAAGGCATGCAAGTCTCCACATTGTTAAATAACCATAAGGCCACCATGATAATCATGAACTACAATCTTCTGTAATCAAAAATGGCTGTCATAGTGCAGAGTGAGGACATTGCAAAAGCACAAGGGTTGGAACTCATATAACAATTTAGTGATGCCTCATACAGTAATTTAGTAATGCCTCATACAGTAATTTAGTAAGGCCTAACTCTTACTTGTAAAACATAACCTAAATTTTGAGCTATGGCAATGATGATCAATGATCATACCATAGTCAACAATGTTGTCCCAGTATCATACACAAGTAACCGAACCACCACACGTCAATACAGATCCTCATGGATAAATGCAATCTTTCATGCCATAGAATTCATCAATGCCAATTTCATAGGAAAAGCATAGTCCATGCATACATTCTCAAAGCCACCAACATGTGAACTACAAAACTGGGAATCTGATCAAAAGAAATTAACTCAACACAAGATATCCATACCTCATCTGTAGAAAATATTGAACGATCATCTCCACCATTCTTCTTAATCACCTGCATGGGTAGACATCAAAACCTCAAGATGATGATGATGGTGGTGGAGGTGGTGGAGATGATGATGATGAATTGATAAGCAGCAAAACCTCGAGATAGAGTTGAATACAAATGAACATCTACCCTCAATTTTAGAGAATGGTTTGTAGCCATCTCTTAACTTCATGTCAAATCTTTATAAGATTGTATCAAATTATTGGCCACAGCAAGGCTAAGGAAAACAGATCATTATCCAAAAAATCAAGCCATCTGGCATGGTCTAATGGAAAAAAGATGAATACTTATTTTAAGCTTGTGTTGCTGACAACCACTTTGTAAACCATATAACAAAGGAAGAAAGAACAATAACGAAGCTATCTAACAAGAAAAATGTTATTAGAGTTGGGCAGGATTTTTTTTTCTCTTTTCTTACTTTGGTGTGGATCAGTGATTCAGACATGCAAATGTAAAGAATCGCTCAAACCTAGGACTTGCGCAACATACGAGAATGTAAGGGTCTGCAACTATGTATAGTTGCCATTAGTAAGAATCCAATATGTATGCAACAAGGATCATTCAGCACAAGCAAATTATCTAGAGAATAAGGTGTAGAGAGTCATTTCATCAAACTTTGAAGCTTACTTTAGTTAGAAGTGAAGCATGAAAAGGCAATAAAAATGGTTGCACAAACACAATAGCAGCAGTACATGGTGCCATACCACCACAATGGAATAAAAGTAAGCCAAAAAAGAGTTCAGAACTTCTAAGATGCCTGCTATATCATCACTTCTTGTAGCACTACTCAAAAGGGTTAGACGAACAGGCAACAGTTGTTGCTTTAGCTGTTTTTGCCTCTAATTTTCTCCTTGCAAACGTCACTGTTGTACCCATAGACAGGTTGACAAGGAGGTTAAAATATAATTCAGTCAGAATTGTGATTAACAGCTTAAGATTTAAGTATTTTTATTTCATTGAAAGGGTTTTTTTTTGAACTGTCTAATCTAATGATGTAACCATTTGAAAGTCCAGCTGATGACACGATCAGTTTACACATCTACACACAGGGTATTGATGGCCTTTTGACCATATTGACAACCTTCCAAGAAAGACTAATAAAAATCAACTCAACATGAAAACTTCAAGACAATTTCACCTTTTGAAGACCAACAATATACATCCAATCAGCTACAGTAGGTTTACTTCCAATAAGGTCAACAATAAAGGATATTTCATACACAAACAGTTTGCTTAATTAAACGATTGCTTTTCCAGTGAACAAACTTAACCATTGTCCCAGGTGAAATCATGTAAATACTTGAACATTTCAGTTTAAATTGACGAAGATAACTCCTATTGAAACCAACTAAATTACCAATACCATTCAATCATCCTTTGGATGTAATTTAGCAAGAAACATATTCAGATTCTAAGCAATATTGGATACGAGTCATTACTTTCAAGGTATTATAAAACATGAAATTTTCCTTCCTCTCATTCAATTGCTCATATAGCTTTTACATAAAGATCATTCACAACAGGGCATTGCATTCTCCTTTTGTATGTTTTCACATCTATCACACATTGCATGAGTTAATTTTCTAAAATTTACTTCAAAAACAGAGCATTATGCAACTTTATTAATTAACGAGTTGCTAGCAAGCCCTCCAAGACACCTAAACCTCAATCTTACTTAACTAGAAAGCAATGTTTTAAATATTGTGGAATGGAACCATCCAAGATTTTTTAATTAATTAATTAACGTCACAACACTAGAGACCGTCAATGTCCCATCTCATCCTAATCCATTTCCCGCTCGTCTCGTATAGACACTCAAATGGTAGGATGCCCCACCATCCAGCCAATGTTTAAAACCTTGTTATGAAGCAATCTTTTACATGCAGAGTAATGAACGAGTGTAAAAAGACTTGTTGCAGGAATATATCCTATGATCTCTCATGCATTCATGCATCAACCAAGCCGCATAATAATGATATGTCAGTTGAATTGCAAGATAAAATACATGGTAAAACAAACATCACATGACAGATATTCTGAGAGAAGCGAGACAAATAAACAACAGCATAACTGTCTAGCTGCAGAATAGTTGATAACATGTAAATGCAAAAATTAAGTATTAGCAAAATAAAATCAAAGTAGTGAAACAAAACAAATAACTAAAGAGACACCTTTTCTCCGTACAGTTGATTTTGGCTTCCAGGTCAGAGCACCGACCCTAAAAACAAACATCAAAGTTACAACAAGGACAGTAGATCTTGTTATTCTAAAGTGTTTTTATGATTTCAGAGTCACAAGAAAAACCTTTGCCACTGCAGCCCTTGACTCAGCTGAAGCAACAGCTCGCCAAGCATCAGCTAATTCTCTTCTCATTTCATCAACCTGCTTCATAGAATTCTCCATTGCCTTTTCTTTATCAAGCATTAGGGCACGAACATGATCACGCTCCTCCTGAAGTTCCTTCTTAGCTTCTGCCCAATCTCTCTTTACAGAAAAGGTTTAAAATAAAGCACACATGTAGGAACAACAAGATATGCAATATAAATGTAAAAAAGAATAAGATTTTTTTTAGCATAAATGTCCCAAAGGCATCCCATGATCAAACCTCACAAAATATCACTAGTAATGACGAAAAAAGTAAGAACATACTCATCAAGCCATGCCATACTACACCCAGTAAGGTATCGGCAGTAGCATGCCCCTTAGTAACATACTGTACAGACAAATGGTATGACATCTCAATTCTGTTGGTGCCAGTACAAGCAGGCTTAGAGTCTCCTTATGGTATTGTGCTATACTTTATGGTACTCATAGGGGTATGGGTATAAAACACAACTAAGACAAATGAAAAAGAGACAGGAGATGTGTAACAAGAGTTGGTAGTGTTATGGGCACCACTACTTTAAACCTTGATTAGGACAAACAAGCAAGAGAGAGACTAGTAACAAAAGTCAGATGAAAGATTCTAAAGGTTGAAAAAAGAAATACACAACCTCAAAAATATGCAAAAACATAGTTCGTTTCAAAAAAAATTTGCTGCATTCAGATGCTCACATGTCATAGCTCAACTCAACTCAACTCATCTAAGCCTTTTCCCAACTACATGGGGCCAGCTACATGAATCTACTTCCTCCACTCTGCTCTATTCAGGACCAAGTCGACATTCAAATTATAAATAGTTATATCTTTTTTAATTATTTCTGTCCATGTTAGTTTAGGTCTACCTCTACCTCTATTCTTACCATGGATTGTTAAAATATCACTCTTTCTAACGGGAGCATCTAAAGGTTTACGTTGTATATGTCAAAACCACCGTAATTGATTTTCTCTCATTTTATCTTCAATTGGGACTACTATCATTTCTCTTATACGTTTATTTCTAATTCTATCTTTTAAAGTTTTACCACATATCCATCTTAACATTCGCATTTATGTTACACTTAATTTATTCACACGTTATTTCAATATTGCCCAATACTCTGTTCCATATAGCATAGCTGACCTAATAGCGATTTCATAGAATTTTTCTTTCAATTTTAATGGAATGCGCTAATCATACAACACTCCCAAAGCACTCCTCCACGTAATTCATTCTTCTTAACTCTATGATTCACATCTTCACCTATTTCACTTTTTGCTGGATAATTGATCCCAAATACCTAAATTTTTCATTCCTTGATATTTCTTAACTTCCAATCTTCACTATTTCTTCATTTGTATTTCTACTCCCACTAAAATTACATTTCATGTATTCAGTTTTAGTTTTACTAATCTTAAAACTTTTAGACTCTAAAGCTTCTCTCCAAATCTCTAACTTAGCATTTACTTCAGATTTTGTTTCATCAATCAATAACATATCATTTGCAAATAACATACACCATGGGCTCACATGTCATAGCTATACTCGTTAAATTAAATATTTTATAAAACATAACTGCAAACAGGGGAAATGGATTCAGGAAGCTACACTACAAGCAAATCATGCTTAGAGTGGTCCTTCAAGTCAAAAATAAGAAACAGAAGAAATAAGAGGGGTAAAATAGGAACATTTCAAAAGGTAATTTCCCAGGGCTATTTGATCCTCCAGCTGTCCTGCCTGAGACCTAACCATCTGGGCAAACCCAGTATATGACCGTGTGCCACCTTGCCCAATAAACCAGCCTAGTCCTACATAGTTTAGTTATCACAACAACAACAACCTAGTCCTACATAGTTTAGTTACAGAAAAGCCTTAATGCCAAACTATTCGGGTATGTAGAGGGCGAAAAGGAAAAACGTAAGGAAAGTTTCTGAGCGAAAATGAGATGGACACCCCTAATAAAAAATAATCTCAACAGTTTGCTGCAAGTGAACATGGGCAGTGGCTGTTCGTTACTTCATTTAATGAATGGAATGGTCTGCTCAATGATTATTTTGTGCAGATCAGAGAAAAGCAAGCATTTTTTAAAAAAAATGCATCCAATAATTTCTTTCATCAAACCAAAAGTAATAGTTAGTAATATAATAATGGAATATTTCAAAACCCCAATCAAAAGAAGCTCTTACAACCTTTATATGCTTTTAGAACCTAAACCACACACAAAGAAAAGGTCTATTGGCAAGAGGATTGGGGTCAGCACAGTTAGAAGAAGTTCCCAGCAACCCAGTTAATGAAAAGGAGAAGAAACCACAAATCAAACCGCACTGGGGCAAGCATGTCTGCATGTTTGGAGAGATTTGGGAGCATGTTTGAACAAAAAGGTTAAGTGATGGATTGTATAAAGATCGATTCCAATAAGATTTGCAATATCAGTACACAATCCTGTACCAATACCATAATAGTGTTGGTACACCCCATTTAGAGGTTGATTCAAGATATTATATAATATGCCTGGTATGACATGCTATGCGTTGGTCCAAAACCTTGGTTCAAAGCAATGCATGTAAGAAGGAAAAATGGAGAAATTCCATCTAAAGGCATTAGCTTTGAATCAAAATCCTTGAACGGTCTGAGCAGGTCTTGGCACATATTAATTTTGTGCAATATGCACATCAGCTAGTGTATCCCTTTTGAGAAGAAAAAAAATATTGGTGAGGGTTATTTAGGGTTATTTAACTCATCCACTAGGATGCAAATTTTTAAAATTCATTTTTAATATTTAATAATATTTTAATATGTGGTAGAAGATTTTGCTTTGAAAAAAAATATATTCGGATGAACTATTAAAAAATGCAACAATAAGAATGCAAAATGGAAGCCTTACTTCAACTTGTTTTAAATACTCTTCATGTTTTCTCCTTTCCGCAGCTCTTGCATTCTGCATTATCCATGCACAGATGTTAATATATGACTAGAAACATGAAGTCAAAGAAAAAGGTTCTAAAAGCAAATGTACAATGAGAAATATACCTCACGAACCTCCTCGGTGTTTTGAACGGTGTCCAAGGTGGACTGCAACAACAACAAATCATAAAGCAGCAGCACACCATCTCAGTCTTGTATAAAGTCAACCACACTTAAAGCAGACATGACAGCTAAGTATGGAAACATATATGCAAGTCATAAACTCACATAACTAAATAGATACACCAGCAATAATGTGTTAAAAATGCACACCTAGAAACATGCACTAGGAATGCATGACATAATCATACACCCTACCAGAATCACAAGAATACATGCCTGAAGACGATGCACTCTCTCGGACAGATTGCGAACTTCATCAGAAGCTCTTTTCTCCGAATTTATCAGGATTTCTTTTTCATGCTTCGAAATCGATACCTGTTGATTTAGCTACATAAGTGGTACAATGATCCACATCACCATGTACACTTTTTTATGCACAAAAATGGAAATTTCCCAACCTCCATAGAAAGCTTTCGTAAATTCTCATCAGAAGCTTGTAAAGAATCAGAGCTTTCTCGGAGACGCTTCTGATAATCAATGAGCAAGTGTGTCAGCTCCACATTTCTAGCTGAAACTGCATTCGCCTCCTTCTTCTGAAGTAAATGAAAAGACAATGTATTAGCCAGACATTACAATTAAAATAAGCCTAAACAAAATTGAATTACTATTTGTTAACAGTGAAAATTTAGCATCTGATACAGAAAAATGAAAAGTCTACAATGCAAATATAGTGCAAACATAAAAGCCAACAAAAATGAAAATGAGAGATGATAACAAAAGATGCCATAGGACAACTAATGAAGCATCCATTGGAAGCGTCAAAAGACATGTTTGAAAGCTACCTGGTGTTCAAATTCTTTCATGAAACTATCGAGTCTTTCTCTAGCAAAACTGGCTTCCAGGGTCATCTTATCGCGCTCCGAACGTAATGTTGTAAGCTCGCCCCTAATTGAAACATGACAACATACCCAACAAAAGATTTAGTACTGGGCATAAAACAGAAAAGGCAACCATAAATATCAACAAGGAGAACAAAAATGCAAAGAATCGGTCAGTTACTGATTCAACAGCACAGAAGAATGGGTGGAGAGGAAAGAATAAATCAATTGAATTTGCTGAATAATTTTCCACAATCATCAGATGCTTGGTATCTCAAAATATTAATCTATCATATATTCTAGTATATGTTAATATCCTACTGCACTGTAATACATTATTAATCAATTACTTTTGTTCACACAATAAAAATTTGTTCTGATATAATTTTATTAGAAGTTAATACATAACTATAGTTTTGTTATTATGTAATATTAATATTACAACTGATATGACTTAAACCTGTTAAACATATATATTATATATATATATATATTAGAAGTTAATACATAACTATAGTTTTGTTATTATGTAATATTAATATTACAACTGATATGACTTAAACCTGTTAAACATATATATTATATATATAAGGTTTAAGTCATATCAGTTGTTATATATATATGTTTATGTTTAACAGGTTTAAGATACAACTGATATGACTTAAACCTGTTAAACATAAACATATATATATATTAATATTACAACTGATATGACTTAAACCTGTTAAACATATATATAAAATATTATATATTTAACAGGTTTAAGTCATATCAGTTGTAATATTAATATATATATATGTTTATGTTTAACAGGTTTAAGTCATATCAGTTGTAATATTAATATATATATATATGTTTATATTATATATATATATATATAAGCCAATTCATTTGGGACCCTGCGGATCCATTCTTTTTCCTATTCAAAGATCAGCCCTTTGTCTCTGTGTTTTCACGTCGAGAATTCTTTGCAGATGAAGAGATGTCAAAGGGGCTTATTACTTACCAAACAAAAAATCCTCCTACATCTATATAAACGCTGGTTCATCAAGAATACGCAAGAAAAGCACTTCGAATTGTTGATTCATCGCCAGAGATGATATATATATATATATATATATATATATACAACTGATAGGACTTAAACCTGTTAAACATAAACATATATAACAGGTTTAAGTCATATCAGTTGTAATATTAAGATGGTTGCACCCTTTTTCAATTGGATGATGGAGGTTCTAAATCAATAATCCAAGCCATTGGATATGATATATTATCTCTAAACTACTTGCAAATCAAAAATCATGCAATTTAAAGACTCCTAGTTTATATATCAAGTTCTAGTCCAGATCATCGATGTGGAAGTCCCATCATTCAATTCAAAAAAAGATGCAACTCTATGTAATATGATTATGACCTATTAACATATTGGTTAACATATCAATAATTCATTATTGTTATATTATTTATACCAAAACATAGGACAAAATAAAATACTAAGAAATAATAGTCAATAAAATATAACACACTACATGGATTTTAATATTTATAATTTATAATCTTATTCATACTGAAATATTGATCAACCTTTAGGCTAATATGAATTCACGTGTGCTATTCACATGAAGATGGGAATAGAAACAAACAAAAGGCTCTTCAATTTCCCCCATCAACACATCTCTAAATATATTGATTCTTAAAATTTTGATGAAGCACGGCAACATCTGTTGTCTACAATATAAATATATCATTTACTACTGGTTTATTTTAGGATAGCCATGTCTAGTTTTTAGAGTTATATTTTTTTTCAATTCCTTTGAAACACTCGCGAATGCACAATGCTAACTAGGAGGAATGCTTATAGGAGTTTGAAGAAATGAAGAGCAAACTAACCATAAATACAATAAATATGCGCAATAAGCAAGACTTAGAATTAAATTCCAAAACTACCCAGGTTTCGGATCTGTTCTAGCCAATCCAAAATGGTAAGTTTCAGTCCGGTTTTATGTTTTCTCTCAAAACTTCAAGACACACGGACTGGGAGCGTTGAAAAATCTGACATGTTTTGTAACTGAAAAATATGTAGAATCAACTAAGCAAGAATACACAAAAGCCAAAATCCAAAAATAAACAGCTACCTCAATTTAACCAAATCCTCTTCAAGATTTCTAGCACGTTCAGCAAGTTGCTTGTATGCTTTCCTTGAAACTTCCTGATATTTAAAACGAAAAAGTAATAATAACATTCAGAAGAACATGATAGAAATATGATCTTGATAGTCCCGCCATGTACAACAAATATCTTTCACAAAATTACCTGAGAACCTTCAAAGAGAAGCATAAGCTCCTTCTTCCCATCTTCTGCAAAAATTTCATTTTTAACTACTAGCGCTAAATGAAAAAAGTCATCTTACATTATCATAGTAGTCTCATAACAAGAGCTACAGAGGGTTATATATCACAGTTGTCATAAACAGCTGAACTTAATTTTATGCAATAATGTTGATAAAAATGCAAGATTACCAACATTCTCAAAGATTAAAGAGATAGCCATAAAACATAAGTAATCAAATTGAGGAGAGGATAAATGGTCCACATGACATTACCAGGAACAATTTCAGTGTAAACATGGCTAGAAGCATGAAGCCTACGTTCTTCTTCATATAACCTCTTATACATTGCAACCTGACCAACGATACAGGGAAGATATTCAGTGAATGTATAAACAAGTTAAGCCAATAGGCAAAATAATTTTTATTTTTTGAGGAATGCTAGAACTACACCAATGTGTAGGTCACTTCCAATTAGACAGTGTGCAGGTGTTATTGTGCGCCCTAGATCCAATCGGATTAGATGCTAATTTGTACACATTTCTTTATGAATGCAAATTAAATTTATTGGTTTCTTTATATTTTATATATTTATATATATTTATATATATATATTTGGGGATTAGTCCTAATGAACAGCAGTGGGATCAACCTCGAAGAAGTACCCTGGGCTTTCACCCTTTTGTTGTCAACAATTAGGTGTATAGTCTCTTGATCCAAAATCTAGAATTAATTCCTCCTCTGAAGAAGTACCCTGGGGCTTTCACCCTTTTGTTGTCAACAATTAGGTGTATAGTCTCTTGATCCAGAATCTAGAATTAATTCCTCCTTTACTGTCTGGAATTAATTCCTCCTTCACGCTTCCGCTATTGAAATTAATTTCCAAAGAAGATGGCTGGAATTAATTCCTCCTCCACGTCTTTTACCGCGCTTCCGAAATTAATTACGTAAACCAAATTAATTCCTTCTTCGTTACTGGACCGCCACAGCTTCTTCACGTTGTTTTTCGTGAGAAATCCACTGTTGACACTTTCTCCTTTCTCCTTCCCATGAACAGTGAGAAATTCACTCACGTTCTCCTCTCTCCCATGTGACGTGGATTTACTTGGTTGGGAGGCTTTGATCCGCTGACTTTCTTCTTGGACGACCTCCCCCCACCGTCTCCACATCCTTCTCTTTCCATTGGCGCTCCTTCCTCTCTTCTGCAAAGCCGTGCGTCACCTTCTCACAAGAGGACTGTGATGCCGGCCACGAGATCACGTAGCCAAGCGCTGGATCCAGACGTGGAAAAAAGATAAAGGAGAGAGATAGGGAGAAGAAGATAGGGCTGCCGTCCTGCGATGAAAAAAGATTTCTGGAAGAAAAGAATCTGTTCTCTATTCCATCCAAACCCTAGCGACTAGGATTTAAATACATCCACGAAGTGGGCCAGGCCCAGACTCAACAAAAACTCCCATGGACTAACCCAATGAGATTAAACTAATCCCCAAGCCCGTGTACACCCGTGACTTGATTTAATCTCAACCTTTGGACTCAAACCCAGCCCAATACAAGTTAGCCCCCTGGGCCTTGATAGCACCATACCAGGCCCAACAATATATATATATATATATATATATATATATATATTTTATCTATTAGATAAAATCTAAAAGAATGTGAACTGTACATATGAAATTTATAATAGAGATTACAAATTGTGAGATCCAAAATTGCACATTATGGTTCTATTTTTTAAATTTTTCAGTCGATGCGTAGACAGGATTGGGCACTGTCGAACGCCGATAAGACTAGCACACATTGCATATCTTCACCCTTATGGTGAGTAGCTAATCTCACAAGCTAAAGTATGGAGATACTTGGATAAGTATGTGGATGCTCGTTATTGTAAGGATGCATTGGATGACCCACGTAGAGATCCCATATTGATATTCTATAAAGTGCCGATGGTTGTTCTCTAATGACGATGATGCGAGTGATCCTTTGACTTGAGATCTTCATTGCATCTCATGTGTGGAATGTCATGCTTTGACGATATGCAAACATCGCTCTAGCCACGGATGGCAAATATGGTGTCGGTTGGATATAATACGAAGCACATGAAGGTGATGTTTGATCAAGATAGGATTCGTCTTCCTTGATAGAAAGGGTTATATCCCATGGCTACTTGATGGATTAAATTGACTGTTAAATCCTTGCAAGGTTGAGTTGGAATTCGAAATGGTTTCAAAGTTCTAATTCATATGAGTCAATTTTTTTTTTTCTAAGATCAAGTAAATAAAGATCAATTACATGGTTGACATATTCCATACCACTGATTGATCTGAGATATGTGATGAAGGGATTGAATCATACGGTAACCGTTCATGGACAGGTGTTGATGACCATGTCAACAAAACCCTTAACACTTGGGTGGTCATGATGCTTTGCTAGAGGCCGCTCATGATCTATAATCATGAATTCTTTGATTTAATCAAGGGGCTGATTTGATCAAAGAATTGACTTGGACAAAGTGTTGACCAGATCATCCTTAGGGTCAATATTAGGGACATGATTATTGCCAACGTGTCAAGAGATCTAACGGGTCACACGCATTAAGAAGATTTTGGATGAAGTTAAAATGAAAATTAAGTTGGACTTTCAAATTAGATGACCAATTAATTAGGATTGGGTTTGACTCAATCTTAATGAGAGAACATGAAATTGATGAATAAAATTCATCATAGAGGAAAGAATTGTGTTCAAAGGAGAGACCTTTTGTACATATGATGTACATATAAAATTCATTAATTGAATACTCAATTAGGCTTGATCCATGT
Source organism: Calamus simplicifolius (assembly GCA_900491605.1). Lineage (NCBI taxonomy): Eukaryota > Viridiplantae > Streptophyta > Magnoliopsida > Arecales > Arecaceae > Calamus > Calamus simplicifolius. The sequence continues at coordinate 608,863 of UESW01004319.1, forward strand.
GATAAATGGCTTAGATTAATTGAGATTAATAATGTGGTATTTAATTGGGTCCATATGATGGCATGATTTAATTCGTGGAAACCCAATTGAACCGATGGCTGAAATCGTGCCACGTGGAGGATGGATCCATGCCCATGTGATGGACATGACCCATATTCACGTCATGGAGAAGGAAACGCCTATGATATGAGGCGTCATCGTGAAGCCAAATCCAAGGTTGGGACGGTTTCATGGGATAACCAATTTCCTATTTTTTTAGGGATGCGGTTTTTTGGTTATAATCCTAACATTGTCATGATAACAAATATCCTAAATTTGTTAGGATAATTTGTTATAAACTTGATATGGTTGAATGATTAGGTGGTTGAAATAAAATCCCCTTTTTATGGAACCACACAACCTCCTTTTCATGTATAAAAATGAGAGACACCCCCTTCGATAGACACGCCTAACTACTCCCTTTTCTCTCTCTTGGATGCCTAACACCTATTTTCTCTCTCTAGAACATCTCTCTTCATTGATCAAGAAATTTTTCTTGATTTGAAAATTCAATTGAAAAAGAAAAGAGGTGCTAGCACTCCTCGCAAGAAGGTTATCATCCAATCCTGGAAGGACATCATCCAAAAATTTTCGCGTGAATCACCATTAGAGGCCGGATGCATGGATAGCTAGTGGTAAATCGTTTACCGGCTTCATCAGGCTTCATCCCCGATAAAGAACACATGTATGATTTATTATTTAATCATGTATTATTTCTTATTAACTGAATCTGTTCCCTTAGAATCTTGGGCTTTAGGAATTAAATTCGTATTTATTTTTATCTTTCGTTGCGTGATATATGAATTTGATTCATACAAAATATACGTAATTCCCATCAGTGGTATCAGAGCCAGTTGACCTGTACGGTCAGATAGAGCATCAATGGGAACTCTCATTGGTGACTGTATCACCAAAGCCAGGCTCTCCGCCCATTGGAGTCGGTGGACCGGCTGATCCGATCATCGGCTGGTCTGATAGGTACGATTGTCGGGTGATATGGATCGTGGGCACGAGATCCAGGGCCCATGACCGTGCGACAATGGAGGCTTAGGACCAAAGCTTGTTAAGGAAAAGGGTTTTCCATCAGTGGTATCAAAGCCAGTTAACCTGTATGGTCAGGTAGAGCATCAATGGGAACTCTCATTGGTGACCATATCACCGAAGTCAGGCTCCCCGCCCATTGGTGACGATGGACCGGCCGATCCGGTCATCAGCTGGTCTGATAGGTACGATTGTCCAGTGACAGGTCGCTGGGCATAAGACCCAAGGCCCATGACCGTGCGACAATAGAGGCTTAGGACCAAAGCTAGTTAGGGAAAAGGGTTTCCCATTAGTGGTATCAGAGCCACCTCAGGTTTCAAATTCAGTTGATTTGATAGATTACCTAAGTTCTAGTTTTTATATACATAGATCTAAATTTTTCATGCGATGTAAAATATAAATCTTGCCATATGATAAAGATTAAATATTTAATAAGTTTATTATATGATAATAAACGTGAATTATTTAGATTTGATCATGTTAAAAATTAAAAAATTATGATTTATGTATGACATAATCATAAAGGCTGAAATTTAACATATCATGTTTAGAATTTAATTTTGACATGATAATAACGTGATTAAAATCTAAAATAATTATATTGATGAAGATTAAATATTTAATAAGTTTATTACATGATAATAAACGTGAATTATTTAGATTTGATCATATTAAAAAATTAAAAATTATGATTTATGTGTGACAATTATTAAGGCTGAAATTTAACGTATCATGTTTAGAATTTAATTTGACGTGATAAATAATATGATTAAAATCTAAAATAATTATATTGATAAAGATTAAATATTTAATAAGTTTATTATATGATAATAAACGTGAATTATTTAGATTTGATAATGTTAAAAAATTAAAAATTATGATTTATGTGTGACAATCATAAAGGCTGAAATTTAACGTATCATGTTTAGAATTTAATTTTGACATGATAAATAATATGATTAAAATCTGAAATAATTATATTGATAAAAATTAAATATTTAATAAGTTTATTATATGATAATAAACGTAAATTATTTAGATTTAATCATGTTAAATATTAAAAATTATGATTTATGTGTGACATAATCATAAAGGCTGAAATTTAACATATTATGTTTAGAATTTAATTTTGACATGATCAATAACATGATTAAAATCTAAAATAATTATATCATGATAACATGATAATCAAGATTAAAATTAAAATTTTAAATTTTGATATATTATCATGATCATAGTTGTTAAGGATGTTATGACAGAGACTAATTAGGATTTCATGTGATGAAAACAAATTTATCATAATTATTATAAAATATTTGACACTTGTCATAAATCCCTAATGATCACTATCTCATCTTATCATAATGTGTAATAGATGATAAGGTTTAGAAAAAATTAGACTTAACCATATCATTGTTTGATCCTATGATCCCATAATTAGTCTAATCAATTGGACTTAACTAAAATGGTGTCTAGAAAAGTGAGATCATAGTTTTTAATTGCTTCGTTCGCTGCTGAGAAAACCCATTCAATGGGATCGAAGGGCATGCTAAATAGGACCCCATTGATCAGCTGATCTGGTCATTGTTAAGGAAAGCTCTTAATTGATTAGATCAATAAGGTTAATCAGGATAGTAGCAATTGATTTGGTCACATGATTAGGGTTCCTAAATTAGATAGTGATCAGGATCCTAATTTAATTAGGAGTCCCAATCATAAGATTGGATCTTATGAAATTTAGGTTAATTAAAATTAATCTAAAATTCACATATAGGATATGTAACCTAACATGATACAAATGTTGTACATGCATGATGAGACCTAAATGCGTAAAATCCCTCCATGAATATTAAGTCCTTATGCTTTCCATTGTTCACATGATACAAAATCATTAGGTCATGAGATTTGTTATGCCAAAGCCAAGGTCGAGTGTACCTATGAGGAGTTGATTGGGGAAAGGTTGTCTTAACTAGATTAGTTGGCATAATTGGCCAAAGTCAGGGTTAGTCTAATCTAGAGGCAAAGTTTAGGGTGATCACATTCGGATGTGATTGACAAGCAATGTCCCCTAAATGATCTAGGAGTCACATTTGATGTGATTGATGAAAATCTACCTAAATTGGTTTACTAAGATTTGTTGTGCCAAAGCCAAGGTCAAGGTAAGTCAATTTGAGGGTCCTAGCCCACTAAGAAATTATTTGATAATTTTTCGAGATTAATAGAGAGGGCTATTAAGTTCAATAAAATAGTAGGAGTAATTGATTTAATTAAAAATTTTAAAATTACCATATTAAATCAATGATTTGCATTCATAATAATTGATTCGTTCTATTTTCTATATAATTGTAAGAGACACCATGAGTGTGAACATTAACCTTAGAGGTAACCTAGAGTCCAACAAGCTGACCGAACCAAATTTTCCTGATTGGCTAAAAATGTAGCCAAGGAAAAATATCACTTTTGTGGCAAGAATGGGCACTGGAAGCGTAACTGCAGGGCTTATCGAGCTAACCTGAAAGATAAGCCGAGGGATGCTTTTACATCATATGCGTATACAATTGAGATGTTTTCTTCTATTAGTTCTTATTCCACTTGGGTATTAGATTTCGGTTGTGGGTCTCATATTTGTATTAATATGAAGATGATAAGAAATAGTAGAAGATTAGGGAAAGATGAAGTGATCCTACGAATTGGAAATGGAGCAAAGGTTGTTGTATTAGCCGTAGAAATTATTCTTTATCTTTGCCCACAGGGCTTATAATTGAACTTAGTAATTGTTATTATGTTCCGAACATAACAAAGAATATTATATCCGTTTCATGTTTAGTAATGGATGGATATTCATTTAAAATTGAAAATAAAGGTATTTCTATTTTTGAAAATGAAATGTTCTTTGGTTTTGTTGAATTGTTCAATGGAATTTATGTTCTTAATCTTCAAGCCCATATTCTCAATATTGAATCAAAATCATTAAAATCAAATAATTCTAGGGACTCATACCTATGGCATTGTCATCTAGGCCATGTAAATGAAAAGCATTTAACCAAGTTACATTGTGATGGATACTTGGGCTTATTCGATTGGGAATCGTTTGAGGAATGCGAATCATGCTTACTTGGCAAGATGACCAAGTCACCTTTTAATGGAAAAGGCGAGCGAGCAACCAAATATTTGAGTTTAGTACATTTGGATGTACGTGGACCCATCAACATTCAAGCCATAGAAGGTTTTCTTATTTCATCACATCCATAGATGACCATAGTAGATATGGTTATGTATATCTGATGAAGCACAAATCTGAAGCCTTTGAAAAGTTCAAAGAATTCAGATGTGAAATAGAAAAATAAACTGGCAAAAGTATTAAGATACTTCGATCAGATCAAGGTAGTGAATACTTGAGCCATCAGTTCATTAGATTATTTGAAGGAGAATGGGATTCTTCCTCAATGGACTCCTCCTGGTACAACACAGCACAATGATGTGTTAGAAAGAAGAAATCACACATTGTTAGACATGGTACGTTCCATGATGAGCCTTGCAGATCTCCCAAAAATGTTTTGGGGTTATGCGCTAGACACTGCCGAATATACCCTAAATCGAGTTCCATCTAAATCGGTCAACTCCACTCATTTAAGGGTTTGGGGCTGTTACGCTTATGTGAAGCGTAATGAATCAGACAAGCTTGAAGCTAGATCTAATAAATGCAATTTTGTGCGATATCCAAAACAAACAAAAGGATATTACTTCTACCACCCTCTCGAGCAAATGGTGTTTGTCTTGAAAAATGCTTCATTTTTAGAAAATGAGATAATTTCAAAGGATAATGGGAGTAAGATTGAACTTAATGAAGCTCAAGAACCATAAATTAATAAAGGCCCATTAGATGGAATAGAGCACATGCCAAATGCAGGGGAGTTGAGCTGGAGACTCAACCCACATTCAGGTAGCCATTGCATTAGTCTTTATTAGGAGAGGTAAAGCAACAGGTATCTCCAAGTACACACCAGCTAAGTAGATCTAGTAGAACAATTCACATCCCTAAGAGATATGCATTTCTTATAGAAAATGATGAGCCTAACAACTACAAGGAGGCAATGTCTGACATTAACTCCAAGAGATGGCTTAAGGCCATGAAATCTGAAATGGACTCCATGTATGACAATCAGGTATGGACCTTGGTTGATCCACCTAAAGGGCTAAAACCTATTGGGTGCAAATGGGTTTTCAAGAAGAAGACCAATATGGATGGTAATGTGATTACCTATAAGGCAAGGCTAGTTGCAAAAGGTTACAAACAAAGACAAGGAATTGACTTTGATGAAACCTTTTCACCTGTAGCCATGCATAAGTCCATAAGGATTTTGCTTGCAATAGCAGTATATTTTGACAATGAGAACTGGCAGATGGATGTCAAGACCGCCTTCCTAAATAGAAATTTAGAGAAGGATGTGTATAGACACAACCAGAGGGTTTTGAATCTATAGATCCGAAGAAAGTGTGCAAGCTACAAAGGTCTATTTATAGACTTAAGCAAGCCTTTAGAAGTTGGAACATGCAATTTGATGTGACAATCAAAGAGTTTGATTTCATAAAAAATGAGAATGATCCATGTGTGTACAAGAAGATAAGTGAAAGTAATATTATTTTCTTGATATTATATGTGGATGGCATATTATTAATAGGAAACAATGTATCATTCTTAAAGAAGTAAAGGATTGGTTGTCAGGTAAATTCTCCATGAAGGATTTGGGAGAAGCAGCCTATATACTTGGTATAAAGATCTATAGAAATAGATCTAGAAGTTTGCTTGGATTGACCCAATCCACGTATATAGATAAGATGCTAAAGCGGTTTAGCATGGAGGAATCCAAGAAGAGATTTCTGTCAATGTCACATAGGGTACATCTCTCCAAGGACATGAGTCCTAAGACCCAAAAGGAAAGAAAGTACATGAATAGGATACCATACGCATCAGCAATTGGATCCATTATGTATGCGATGCTATGTACAAGGCCCGATGTTTCTTATGCCTTGAGTATCACGAGTAGATATCAAGCAAACCCTGGTGAGAAACATTGGATGGCAATCAAGAATATCCTTAAATACTTGCAAAGAACTAAGGATATATTCTTAATTTATGGAGGACCTGACCTTATAGTTCAGGGTTACACGGATTCTAGTTTTCAGTCTGATAGAGATGATTATAAATCACAATCAGGCTATATGTTCACACTCAATGGTGGTGCAGTTAGCTGAAAGAGTTCCAAGCAGGATACGACCGCCGACACTACGACTGAAGTCGAGTACATTGCAGCATCAAATGCAGCTAAAGAAGAAGTTTGGATCAAAAAGTTTATCACTAAATTTGGAGTGGTTCCAAGCATTGTTAATCCAGTATTCTTGTATTATGATAACAATAGAGCTATTGCAAGCCAAGGGCCAAGGTCTCATCAGAGATCCAAACATGTACTTAGAAGATATCATGTAATTAGAGAAATCATTAGACGAAATAATATAAAAATAGAACGAGTCCCCACGGACGACAATATTGTCGATCCGTTCACTAAAGTCTTACCGCAGCAGAAGCATGATAGTCATGCTTAGTCACTTGGTATTAGATACATGGATGATTGGCTCTAGTGCAAGTGGGAGATTGTTAGTGTGTGCCCTATATCCAATCGGATTACATACTAGTTTGTACACATTTCTTTATAAATGCAAATCAAATTTATTGATTTCTTTATCTATCCGAATGTAATTTATATATATATATATATATAGATATATTTTACCTGTGAAATAAAGTCCAAAAGAATATGAACTATGCATATAAATTTGTAATATAGATTACAAATTGTGAAATCCAAAATTACACATTATGGTTCAATTCTTTAAATTTTCCTAGTCGATGCATAGATAGGACTATACACTGTCGAACACCGATGAGACTAGCACACATTGTATCTTCACCCTTGTGGTGAGCAGCTGATCTCGCAAGCTAAAGTATGGAGATACTTGGATAGGTGTGTGGATGCTCGTTATTGTAACGATGCATTGGATGACCCGCACAGAGATCCCATATGGATATTCTATAGTATCGATGGTTGATTTCTGATGACGGTGGTGCGAGTAATCCTTTGACTTGAGATCTTCATTGCACCTCATGTGTGGAATGTCATGCTTTGGTCGCTCTAGTCATGAGTAGCAAATATGGTATCGGTTGGATATAATATGAAGCACATGAAGGTGGTTTTGATCAAGATAGGATTCGTCTCCCTTAATAGAAAGGGTTATATCTCACGACCACTTGATGGATTAAATTGACTGTTAAATCCTTGCAAGATTGAGTTGGAATTCGAAATGGTTTCGAAGTTCTAATTCATATGAGTCAAATTTTTTTCTAAGATCAAGTAAATAAAGATCAATTGCATGGTTGACACATTCCATACCACTTATTGATTTGAGATATGTGATGAAGGGATTGAATCATACGGTAACCGTTCATGGACAGGTGTTGATGACCACGTCAATAAAACCCTTAACACTTGGGTGGTCATGATGCTTTGCTAGAGGCCGCTCATGATCTATAATCATGAATTCTTTGATTTAATCAAGGGGCTGATTTGATCAAAGAATTGACTTGGACAAAGTGTTGACCAGATCATCCTTAGGGTCAATATTAGGGACATGATTATTGCCAACGTGTTAAGAGATCTAACGGGTCACACGCATTAAGAAGATTTTGTATGAAGTTAAAATGAAAATTAAGTTGGACTTAATTCAAATTAGATGACCAATTAATTAGGATTGGGGTTTGACTCAATCTTAATAAGAGAACATGAAATTGATGAATAAGATTCATCATATAGGAAAGAATTTTGTGTTCAAAGAAGAGACCTTTTATATATGTGATGTACATATAAAATTCATTAATTGGATATTCAATTATGCTTGATCCATGTGATGGATGGCTTAGATTAATTGAGATTAATAATATAGTATTTAATTAGGTTCATATGATGGCATGATTTGATTCGTAAAAACCCAATTAAACCAAGGGCTGAGATCATACCACATGGAGGATGGATCCATGCCCATGTGATGGACATGACCCATCTCCACGTCATGGAGGAGAGAATACCCATGATTTGAGGCATCATCATGAAGCCAAATCCAAGGTTTGGACGTTGATTTTATGGGATAACCAATTTTTTTAGGATGTGGTTTGGTGGTTGTAATCCTAACATTATCATGATAACAAATATCCTAAATTTATTAGGATAATTTGTTATCAACTTGATATGGTTGAATGGTTAGGTGGTTGAAACAAAATCTCCCTTTTTATGGAACCACACAACCTTATAAAAGAAGAGAGACACCCCCTTCGATAGACAAGCCTTACTCCTCCCTTTTCTCTCTCTTGAATGCCTAACACCAACTTTCTCTCTCTAAAATGTCCTTTCGCTCTCTAGAACATCCCTCTCTCTTGATTGATCAAGATTTGATCTTGATCAAGAAATTTTTCTTGATTTGGAAAATCAATTAAAAAGAAAAGATGCGCTAGCACCCCTCGCAAGAATGTTATCATCCAATCCTGAAGGACATCATCCAAAGATCTTCGCATGGATTACCATTAGAGGCCGAACGCATGAACGGCTAGTGGTAAATCGTTTATCGGCTTCATCAGGCTTCATCCCCGATAAAGAACACAGGTATGATCTATTATTTAATCATATATTATTTCTTATTAACTGAATCTATTTCGTGAGGATCTTAGGCTTTGAGAATTAAATTCGTATTTATTTTTATCTTCCGCTGCATGATATATGAATTTGATTCATACAAAATATACGTAATTCCCATTAGCAGGTCCAGCACTTGGCATGGTTGACCGGTCAATAAATTAAGTTAAAATTAGTAACCAGCAGGATGGGCTACAGTTGGTTAAATTATTCATTTCTACTCCAATAACTCAACCCTCCGCTCTTACCGTCTCTCCTTTCTCCTTTCCTCTCATGGCTACCAACTCGTCAAAGCCAGAGTCAGCATTGATCTCCACCATAGCCATGGATTTAGTGAAAGGCACAGATCTGATTGGCAGGGTGACTCAACCAAGGTTTTAAAACCCCCCTGGGTATCTTCCATCTCTCTACTTTTTTTCTTTCAACTTTCCTTCCTTTCTTTTCTTCTTTCATTTTCTTCCTCCTTCCTTTCTTTCCCTGCTTTCCATCCTTTCTTTTCTTCTGCCTTCCTTACTTTGTTTTCTTCTTCCTGTTCCTTTCTTTCCTCTTCTTCTCCCTTTCTTCCTTTTTCTTTTTCTTTTTTTTTTCAATTTTTTCTTTATCTACTTTCCCTCTTCTTCCCTACTTTATTTCCTCTTTCTTTTTCTTTTCCCATGTAAATGGGTTTGAAAGCCTCACCCCCATCCCATCAAGACTTCAAACCTTGCTTCCAACCCATTGTACCATTTTTCATATATTTATTGAAGATCATCAATCCAAGCTTTGGATAAGACTAACATGAGCTCAATGTCCCATTGATGGGTATTATCCTCAACCATGTTGGCTCTGGAAACCACTGAAGCATCAAGTAGGATGGGGCTTAACATGATCTCATCACACCTCAACAGTCATGGTTATAATAGTGAACTGGGGATGGAGGTGGGAAGGAAGGAGAAAGAAGAACATGAGATGGATGAGAGACACAAGTTTTGGGTTGTGATAAAGTTAGAAAAGAGTTTCGTCAGTTGAGAAATGCATTCCAGATGGTTACCCTTTCCCACTTAAAATAATGAATGTGAAAGAAATTGGACCTACATGACATGTGGGTGGAAGAATCTACATCAGTGTGGTCTACCTGTCTTCAAATTTTCTCCTAACACCAAAATGAACAACATAGTATAGTAAAACTTACAGAGCTGTGAAGAGATTCAATCATACACCCTTGTTCCTCAGATCTTTTCAGCACAGCTTCAACCTTAGCAGTAGCCTCATCAGTGACTTTCTGAAGCTCAAGCTGGAAGCTCTCCTAAGAGGCACAGAGCCAAAAAATAGCACAATAGGAACAACACCTTATCTAAATAGCAGAGTAAATGAAAATAAAGTAATGCAATTCAATTTAACAATCAAAGTCATGTTCATGAAAGGAAAATGAATTTGCAGTTATCAAAGACTTTATAGTGGAAGTAGAAATAAAGTTGCTGATGGTCAAGCAATAGTTTTTATATTCACCTTTAGTTCAGCATCTCTTTTTTTGTCTTCCATTGTAAGACTATGTACAAGGCTTCGAAGTTGGACATTCTGCTCCATTAATCCGTGTACGTCCTTAAATGTCATCTGCTTCAGTCGATTGATAATGTAGAGTCAAAATGCATAGCCATATTGTCAAGAGACAAGACACAAATGAATCAGGTCTGAAAGCCAAGGTCACTCACAAGGGGCCCAGAGATCTTGTTCCTAGCATCAATCTCATGATCAATATCAACCGAACTCACAGTCAGAGATTTATCATCAAGACCCTGAGTGGTAGCACCACAGCGAAGTTGAATATCTTGGCATTCCTTCAAAAGAACTGTTACCTGTAACAGACAGACATGGACCAAAAAAAAGAACCGTTACCTGTGACATGAGTTCATGGAGCAAAGAGTAAAAATCAAAATATAAAATCAAAGTAACCATAGAATTAAATTAAAGCTTCAACTTAGCAGCTTTTCACATAGTGGTTACTTTCACATGCTAAAGCATGCACAAGCACTACCACTGAACCAATGACATTTACAATAATCAAGCAACTATACAAGTCTCTTCATATCCTACAACTCAAGATGTATTTGACGAACACTTACCTGCTTCTGAAGATCACTTATCCCCTTTTGGGCAATAGTATGATCACGTTCACACCTCTTCAACTCAGACTGAAAAATGACTTTTAGCATAAATCATGAGACTGAAATTATAATAGCATGATGCCATGATCCAAATGTCATATACCTTTAAGTTCCGAATGGTATTCTCAAAATTATCATGCTCCAGTAGTGCCTGCTGCAATTTTTGATTCATCAAAGAGTAAGCTTCCACCATTCTCTCGTGTTCAGCTGCGACAATTGAGATAATGAGTTTCACTAAACAAGGAAAAAGCTTGTCCATTGCACACTACACATTATACAATAACAAAGCAAAATACTATTTTAAAAATCAAATCAAGACATAATCAAAATATTAAAAGAGAACATTTTAATATAGTTTAATATAAATTGACAAAAAGCGTTACAATTAAGGTATAGCAATTTGTTTTAAATATGGTTGTGTAAAAATAGAGATGTGACTAAACATATTTTTAATTTAAGTCATTAAGGATTATAAATTTGTTAAAATAGTGTTGTAATGGCTTTAGAATGCCAACAAGATTATAAATTTGTTAAAAGTCAATATTCATGAAACCACCTTGTGGAATTTGATCACAGCAACATTGGAATAACTGTGATGAACAGAATACTTGATTATAGTGATTATCAAGTATTCTACAGCCTTCATAACATATTTCATGTAGAAAACAAAGTGGTTGAGCAAGTAGGAATCATATAAGAGAAAGTCACCTCGTTCATCCAAAATTATCTCAGCCTTCCCTTCTATTTCATGCAATACCTGAAAAGTTGAAGTAGCAAAACTTTAGCACAACAGATGAACGAATAAGAAAACCTAACAGTTTTTCTCAAAAATCAAGTGAATTCATCATTTAAAGAAACTAGAAGTGCAAACAGTCTCTAAGCATATGCTTTTGAGCCGAACTAGTGTTACATTTAAGTACAGCAGCTGTTAGGCTAAATTTTGATGGAACAGTTCTGCTAAAAGATGCAGAAAATAGATGTCAACTCAAATATTTATCTACTTGTCATCCATCAAGGCACTATACCAAAGCATATCAAAAGCATCTACAATTGTGATAACTACAAGGTGCCTATCTCTAGCACACCAAAAATGGTAGCCACCAATAAGTTAAAAATACAAGGGGTTATTTTATTATGCCAAATATTATATGACAAGATACTCACAAGCACTTCATTTTAATTACAACTTTACCTCCTAGCCCTAGTTTCAAAATGCTATAAAACACACATGGCAGCAACCAAGCCATTATATACCTACAATGCTAACTCCTTTGCTTTTCAATGTAATATGAGAGCCATCCATAAAAATGAACAAAGATTCCCAGAATCTTTTGTTCATTTTTATTAGATTTTGCATTGGCGTATAATCTAATAATAGCAAACACTTGCTTTAAAAAGAGAGATGAATATTTAATAACATTTAAAAGTGAATCTAATAAAAGTCAAATATACTTTCTTAACTAGAAAGGTAGATAAAATAACATGCAAAAATTGTAAAGTTAATCCAGGAGAAAGTTTAACTTCACAATATAGGATAATGGCAGTAGACATATGGATAAAAATGAAATCTAGAGTAAAACGTAAAACTATTAATCCAAAATTAAATGGTGAAAGTTGAAAGAAGAAAAACTAGAATTATTTAAAAAAAGTTAGTAAAAGAAATAACTATGAATATAAATAATGAAACCAATTTAATCTGAAAAAAAGCAACTAAATGCATAAAAAACATAGCAAAAGAAGTTCTAGAAGAATCACAAGGAGTAGGACTAGCAGGAAAAGAAACTTAGTGGTGGAACGAGGAAGTTCAAGCTGTCAGCAAGCTTAAAAGGATAAACTACAAAATTTGGCAAGAGGCTAGGGATGAAGAAAGACTTAAAAAATATAGGGATGCAAAGAAAAAGGCTAAAAAAAATGGTAAGTAATGCCAAATTTAAAGCTTATAATGATTTATATAATAGACTAGATACGAAAGAAGGTGAAAAGACTATATATAAACTAGCAAAACTAAGAGAAAAGAAAACAAAAGATCTTCTCTATATTAAATGTATTAAGGATGAAGATGAAAGAGTCTTAATAAAAGAAGAAGAGATAAAAGAACGATGAAAAAGCTATTTTTAAAAATTTATTAAATAAAAATAATTTAATAATTTAAGGATAGAAGGATGTGATAACCTAGGAGTAACAAATGAACATAAATTTTTTCGTAGATTTAGTATGCTTGAGGTTAAAAAAGCTTTGAGTAAATTGAAAAATGCAAAGGCATTAGGACCAGATGCGATTCATATTGAGGTTTGAAAAGGCTTAGAAGAAATTAGAGTTATGTGGTTAAACAATTTATTTAACAGGATTGTAGCAACTAAAACAATGTCGGATGATTGGAGAAAAAGCATATTAATACTCATATACAAAAATAAAGGAGATTCAAAACTGTGCAAATTATAGAGAAATTAAGCTAATGAATCATACAATGAAATTATGAAAGAAAGTAATAGAAAATCGAATAAGAGCTGAAACTTTGGTGTCAAATAATTAATTTGGATTATGCCTGAAAGATCAACATGGAGGCTATTTATTAAGATTGATGGAGAGATATAGGAAAAAGAAAAAAAAGACCTTCATATGGTCTTTATTGATTTAAAAAAAGCATATAATAGAGTACCTAGAGAAATAATATGGTGAGTTTTAAAGAAAAAGGAGTTACCAAAAGGTATATAGAATTGATAAAAGATATGTATGATAAAGCAATAACTATTGTTAAAACAACAATAGAAAAAACTAGTGAGTTTCCAATTACTGTAGGTTTACATCAAGGATCTGCTTTAAGTTCGTATCTTTTTGTATTAGTTATGGATGAATTAACCAAACATATTCAAAATAATATCCTATGGTGTATGTTATTTGCAGATGATATAGTGTTGATTGATAAACCTAAATCTATAGTAAATGCTAAGCTAGATATTTGAAGAGAGGCTTTAGAATATAAAGGTTTTAAGATTAGTAGAACTAAAACTGAATACATGAAATATAATTTTAGTTGGAGTAGAAATATAAATAAAGAAACAATGAAGATTACAAGCCAAAAGATATCAAAGAGTGAAAATTTTAAGTATTTGGGATCAATTATATAGCAAGAAGGTGAAATAGCTAAAGATGTGAATTCACATAGAGTTAATGCAGGATGGATTAAGTGGAGAAGTGTTTTAGAAGTATTGTATGATCGACGCGTCCCATTAAAATTGAAAGAAAAATTCTATAAAACCGCTATTAGACCAGCTATGATATATGGAACAAAGTGTTGGGAAATATTGAAACATGTGAATAACTTAAGTGTGACAAAAATATATATGGTAAAACTTTAAAAGATAGAATTAAAAATAAACATATAAGAAAATTGATAGAAATAGCCCCAATTGAAGATAAAATGAGAAAAAAATCAATTGTGATTGTTTGGACATATACAATGTAGACATTTAGATGCTTCAGTTAGAAAGAATGATCTTTTAACAATCCATGATAAGGATAGAGGTAAAGGTAGACCTAAACTAACATATACATAAATAATTAAAAAAGATATAACTACTTGTAATTTAAATGTTGACTTGGTCCTAAATAGAGCAGAATTGAGGAAGCAGATTCATGTAGCCGACCCCATGTAGTTGGGAAAAGGCTTAGATGAGTTGAGTTGAGATTCCCATAGCATGCAGCAAAATAATAACAGTTAACAAATTCAATACGAAGAAAAAGGATTTTAAGATACAAAGGGATACATTTTGTCCATATTGGAATCCTCAAAAAGTTGAAGGACGCTAACAAGATAATTGAAAAAACTAACGTGACATTTCTCGAAATTAATATATTTAAGTATGCAATAATAAATGTTATTTTAGATAAAAATAATAGTTAAAGGAATTTGTATCAGTTTTTAAAATATCTAATTTTTGAAAGCATCTGCAAAGATTACTTGAAGAACCTTTTAAGTTCATCTTAGGCCTTTGCGCCAGATGAACGGGATGAAGTTAAAACTAGAGAGAGAATCTGTACAAGCATTAATGACTCAAAATCAAAGTGCTTTTAAATAATCATAGGAACCATCAGGCCAACTCAGCCCAATGGGATACCCACGCTCAATCATCTATCCCTTCTGCCCCAACTTCACATGTTCAAATGCAAAATTTCTTGAAGATACAATATCAAGCAAGGTTAAGCACATGACACCTTTCTATGAAAACAAAATCACTATCTTGAAGCCTAGCTTCTATATAGTTATCACAAAATAATTCGTACCAAATTTGGAGGTAAGAAAGTCATACTACAAACAGATGACCGCACCAAATATAACATTGAGAACTTCATATATGACAATTCCATTGTAGATCTTGAAGTTAAGGGTAGCAATGGCCATCTGCCCATCTTGAACATCATAACATCTACAGCAAGTTGGTGCATGCCATAATAATATAAAAGCCTAAATCATTCTCAATATTACACCTCAACTCCAAGAGTATCCATGTTCCTAAATATTTTTCAATTTTTCACATGGCTTGCTCCGTGAGACAGTTCTTCATTTGGTTCCCACAATAGTAACCAAGCACAGAGACAACAATAGAGAGTAGTGCGGCAGGCAGAAGAGGAAGAGGAAGAGGGAAGGAGGTCGAAGAGGGTGGTGGAGTAGTGTCCACTGTCCAATGATAAAACTCAAAGTCTCCACCAAAGTTAGAGGTCAAGTGCAGGTAGAGCACCAATGAGATCACAACGCACTTGATTATAAGGATGCTTGGTGACCAAATGTCAATGGTGAGGCTTCTGATTACCATGTGGATAGCGAGGGCAATAATAACAATGGCAAGTGGAAGAAAGCAAGAGATAGGGTGAAGGTGGCAGCAGGTTTATCCTCAAAGTCAATGATAACTAAATTTATATCAAGGCCTAGGCCGGTCCAAGGCCCTTTGGGTTGGGCTTTGGTCCTGGTCTAAAAGGGTTTGGGTTCAAGTCATAGAACCCAAGCAGAAAATTGGGCCCAGATCCTTACCCACTAGAACTTCCACCAACCCCGTATCCTCATGCCCATGCCACATCTCTCTCTACCCATATCATCTCCCTCCTCCAGGCACCCATCTCACTCACATGTCACTTCCCAATCTCTTATCTTTAACTCCCCGTTCCATTGCCTTGTTGCCGAAACGTGATCATGCCTCTCATTCCCTCTCATCGTCCACACCCTCATCACCATCAAGGAGACCAGAAGATCCGAAATAAGATGAAGTTTAGGCTTAATTTGGTCTTGGTTAGATCCGCTTGGGCTCAATTCTGTGGCAAGCACATCTCAACTTCAGGTCGGTTCAAGCTCATGCCTCAACTTTCAAAAATATCCAGGGCTAGGCCTAGCCTGAAGTCCTAAAAATATTCTGAGATCGCCTAAGCTATACGAAAAACCAATATGGCCCAGTTCCAACACTAAACTTATGAATATGGTGCTAACAATTAAGCTTTTGGATTAAGTCAAGGGTTCAAGAGAATTGCGATCAGGACATTGGCATTTTTCAAGTGGTGGAGATAGAGGGCAAAGGTGCAACAATGGTAATAACAAGGATTATAATGCAAAGGAAACAAATCAAGAACTAGGCAGAGAAACATATGTCCACTCAAGATTTTCTTCCTTTTTCCTTTTTTAGAAGTTGTAAAAACATAATTTAATTAAAAGGCGGTAACAAACAATATACAACTCAACTCAACTCAACTAAGCCTTCCCAATTACATCGGGTCGGCTACATGAATATGCTTCCTTCACTCTGCTCTATTCAAGACTAAGTTGACTTAGTAAATTCATGTTCTATGGGAACTGACAGAGTTTTACGCTGGTTATCTGCTACCTAACGCAACCCTCCTCCTTTATCCGGACTTGGGACCAGCCTTGGCCATCTTGGTAGTGAACCCCATATGGGTACCATATTAGTATGACATACCATGCTAGGAAACAAAAATGATGACAAGCATGCCCTAAATATATTTAAAGGCTTGTTTGGTTCATTATCATAATTGGAATCAAAATCAGAATCAAATTCTATTGAAATCAGAATCAAAATTACCTTTTCCCCTATTCATTTGGTTCAAATCGAAATCAGAATATGGTTTATGAATTTTGCTAATAATATATATCATATAATATAATATATAATTCATAATATATATTAAAATATCTTAGCAATATAATAATAATATATCATTCATAACACATATTATTATAATATAATATAATTATTATTAAATAATATTTATTATAATGTGGAATATTATGAATATTATATCAATACTATTATATATTGACAATATTATATCATCAATTATAATATTATTAATGTATTATAATTATATAATATCTATATTATATCAATAATATTATATCATTATTTATTCTATTAATATACTATACTATATAATGTAATATTATTATATTTTAATATACACATATTATATATTATTCTATATAATATTATTAATATATAATTATCACTATACAATATTAATTATTGTTATAATATATAGTATATTAAATATTATATAATATTATAATATATTACAAATATAATATTATCAATAATTATAATATTATTAATGTATTATTTATTCTACTATTTATACTATTTATATTATATTAATAATATTTATATCATTATTTATATATTATGTTTATTACTATTATAGCATTATATAGTTATTATAATATATGATTCATATTGTATTATAATATTTATATTATTACTATTATAAAGAGAAAAGTGGACTTGGCTACATTCGAATATAGTCAAGTCTAAATTCATATCACCTTTCCCCACCATTCGATCCGCATAATTCATGAATCCCAAAGATGAAAAAAAGTGAAAAAAAAAAAAGATTGGATGGCTTTGAAATCTATGCAAATCTATAGAAAAGTTGATCGAATTCTAAACTTGACTACATTCGAATATAGTCGAATCTACCTCTATATACACATACATATATATTAATTTTATATTCTAATATAATATCATACTATTATAAACACACATATATATTATTAATTTTATATTCTAATATATCATATCTACTATTATAATAAATTATAATGTTATGATATAATATAATATATATTATAATGTATAATATTATATTTGTAGGATGCATAAAATTACATTTGGATGCAATGGATTTGTAATCGTGAAGATGTGGATTCCATATCCCTCTTAATATCGGAATCAAATTCCAATTCCTTCCCAACAAACACTAAGAATCAAAATTAGAGATTTTAATTCCAACTCCAGAGGATAATTCTCGCAAACCAAATAGGCCTAAAATTATAAAATTTAAAACCATAAGTAACTTTAAAATTTTTGCAACCGAAACCTTATTTGCTACAAGGAAATGTTCAAAATTCTTCTAAAATGTTGCCCAACATGATGCATAAATTCATAAGGAAGTTCTAATAATTATCATGCTTCAGATTCTATGCATGAGGTTTTTGACCTTTCAAAAATAAGTTTCTTGACAAAAACAAAGTTTAGATTTAAGAAGTAACCGCTAAGGTCAAAGGAGAGCATAAATACCAGAAAATATTTAAATATAAAGTTCTTAACAAAATAGTATATTCATTGCCCTGAATGAATCCATCTTTTGCTTGAAATACAACCTGTTTATGTACCTAACAGAACACTTGCAAATTACCTATATACACCGCAAATTCACATTCAAACACAAAATTCAAGACTTCTCAGTAAACCTTACAGAACAGTTGCAAATTTCATATTCATCACACATTTATATCCAAACACAAAAATTAAAATTATGGAAAAACATGCTCTAAAACAACATGAAATGTCCATGGGCCATAGCAGAAAGTGCCATAGTTAATGCAGTATCTATAGACTAGAAATGTATAAATAAATTGTCACATCATATAAGAATCAAATATTGCGAAAAGTGAAACCTTTCAACCTTAACCAATATGGTTGGTTTAGCTTTAAGGATTCACACCTGGAAGGGTAATTAGAAATAATAATCTAAGTAAATATGTTTTAGGATAATTGGTTAAAATTAGTACCCGTTCCAAAATGGCTTCTGCATGCTTCCGACCCCACTTTTCATGTCGCAGATCATCAGCAGCTTCTTGATATTTCTCATACATTTTAGCAAGCTATGCTCAAAAAAGAAATAACTCAACACAAACAGGCACACAGGACGAAGAAAGAACATTCAAACAGGATGAGAGAGAGAGAGAGAGATCAAAACATAAGAGGGGTGATAGATCTTACACTCCAACCATCACGGAGAAGGGAAGCAGCTAATGCTGTCCCTGAAATACCCAACGGAATCTTAGGGACAACCAACTGACCATGCTTGCCTGTGTTATCACTGTCATTTTCACCAACTGATGTATTAGCTTATTTTTAAAAAAAATAAAAGAAAATGTACAGCTGACCCCTCAGGTAAGATGAAACTGAGCATAATGCAACAAAAATGGTCAACAATTTGATTTGATGCAACTTAGAAAATATAGAATGAAAAGGAAGTTTGTTAAAAATGAAAAGATATTTATAATCAACAATGACTTGTAAAGAGAATAAACAGATCATCATGAAAATACTAAAATAAATAGCTTATTCAGACTGCAACATGAAAAGGTTCAGATCAGTCAAACATTCTTACTTTACCAGTTTTCATTTATTATTTTATAGACACTAAATTTTAACAAGAGGTTCTATGGTACCAAATATTGCTCAGGCCCACTGAACCATTAATGACAAGCCAAAGTTGAGAATCATGTCATGTTCATTAACCATCTGTTGGGATTAATTAACTTAACCCTTCAAAATTGAAATATTCAATCCACCAAACACCCTAATAGAAGCAATCACAAATTAAAAATATATATACAAATCCAGATATCTGTTTGCCTAGAAAAGTAAAATTTCAACCATGACAGAAGTTCCAATTTTAGCATAGCATAAAAATTTCCAAAAAAAAAAAACTTGGAAACCACAAACAAGTAGTCAGCTACAGTTTCCTGCAACCAATGTTTTTGTTCCCATACCAAGTAACTTGCCAATAGCTTACTGATAGCTTACCAAAATGGTAGGAGCAGCACAGTATGTCCCCACACCAACACATGGTGCGGATGCTGCCTCACCATGTGTCAGTACAATGCCATTTCATGCCCCCACAAGGTACTGTTCAGGTACAGCATGTCTGGCACCAGGTGGTATGGTTATCTACAATAAACCTTGCTTCTAGATGAGGTTAAATTAGGGTTGGTTCAATAAGAGACTGAATCCATATTTATTAATTCTTTTCACTGGTTGCAGAATAATATTGTGGACCACCATATATAGCATGAAGTTGCCAACCATGAGTTCAAATATTTTGATACATGAAAAAATAAATAATGAAAACTTTTTCTTCAGCATGTTACAAACTAAGTGTAATAATTGTGAAACTTCCTAGAAAGTTTTGCTTCTGCTTGTTCAGTACAATGCCTAGAAAAGAGAGAATTTAATATGTAGAATGTGCAATCAGCACAAAAGCATACAGTTCTTCCAAGGTTGGACCAGCATGGAAACTGGATACTGGAAGAATGCTCAACTCATTAGCCTTCCTTCCATTCTCAATTTCAGCTTCGCACTTTTCTAACTTCTCCTTCACATCCGCAAAATCCTACAAACCAAGAAACAAATATTGCCAGAACAGAAAAAGAACTAAACTGAAAATAATCTTCTACTAGAAAGAAAAAAAATATGAGAATGCGTGCATTTCTTTTCATATTCAATATTTAGGGCAGAAAACAGATTGGGTAAAATCCGACTGCATCCATTTCAGCATCCGATTCAAATCAGATGCAGATAGAAATGGTAAAACCCAGCAATCAAACTGGCCATCTTTCAGTTAGATGTCATGAGCCCATTCACCAAGCTTCAACATGCATATACATCATATGAGAGTATTTAAGTCATCAAATAATCACTTGATGTATATTATGATATTTCATGTTTTAATCATTGTTTTCTAAAAAAAAATTCCTCTGATAAAAATAAAAAATAACATACTTTATTTTCTTTTTGTGATACTTTCAAAACTCTATTGTTAAAAATATTAATGACTGTTATGTGTTCTTACATTGATGTATACATTTTTTACAAGCTCTTTAAAAAAGATAATTTTTTAGTATTTTTAAATTTATGCTATAATTAAAGAACAATGATAGTATTTGAAGCATCAATAATTTTATATTATATTTTTATTGGAAATATTTTTTGATTTTCAATATGCTAGTAGAAATCTGATCAGACCAGTGACTTCTACCCTTGACCAAGCCTGTCCACATACAAGTTTTATAACTATGCCTTAAATACTTAGTTGCCTTTCACTCCGCATAATTAATTACATTCCCTCTGTTATGATTACATAAACATGTTAGTTTTCATCAATGAATTCTGCTAATAATCCTGTTTGTATTTGAATAATATCTGGCATATATCTGTATTTTGGACACAGAAAATATGGACATAATTAATATCTGACTCGTATCTATGTCTGGTCATAACAAATATGAATATGCTTAATATCCAATTTGTACCCGAACAAATATGGATGATAATGTTAACAACCATTTAATATCCATATTCATGTTCATATTCACTAAAAATATAGGAACACGGATATGAATATACCAGTATTTGATCCATTTTCAGCACTATCAACATTCTAATTATAGACCTAAAAAGTCAATAACAACTACTGAATTTTAACTATGATGACATTCCTATCAACATTCTAATTATAGACCTAGAAAGTCAATAACAAGTATTGAATTTTAACTATGATGGCATCAACACATTGTACAACAATACCTTTTCAAGATCCTTTCTCAATGATAGTTCCTTTTCAAGTTTCTCTTTGTACTCATTTTCAACTTGAGTCTTATGTGTCTGCATTGGAAGAAGAGGAGGAGAAGAATAAACCACAAGTGTATAAACTATAGTAAGCTTTGATGCACCAAGTTAGGGATGACATTTTCACCTCCAATGCTTTGATAACACCCTCAAGCTCCCCTGCCTTTTTGGACCATTCCTCTGAACTCACTTTGTAAAGTTCAACAAGCTTTGTGACCTATTAAAAGTAAAGAAAAACAATTGGATAATTAAATTTAAAAAATGCTCATACTTTGTTATAAAAAATAAGAGAAACTAAAAACAAATTCCCACAGCTAACAAATAAATTAAGTGACAAACAGCTAACAAAAGCACATTTTTGCCTTCTTTCAACGCTTGCTAGCGATTAACATTAGCATATTAGAGCACTAGCCACTCAGCACTCCAAAGACATAGCTACAAGATAAAAGACCTATTTTTCATCCAAATGATGGCATAGGCAACTATTGAATAACCAGGGCAAGACATTTAATCTATAGCAATGTCATCATAAAATGAAATGACCACAAAAGAGTGGCAACAGTGGTTAACTTCTGAGGTAAACTTTTTTAGATGGATTGTAAATAAAATTGTGGAAATGCACGAGCATGTGTGAATGTGAGAGAGAGAAAGAGATAGAGAGAGAGAGAGAGAGCAAAAAACACCATCAATATCTGGTCAAAGATTAAGAAAGCAAAGAAGATCAGCAACAATCATACCTTTATACACCACAGAGCATCCATTTTTCCTATCAAACCAATATCTAGTTTCTCAAAATTAAAATTTCCCTAGTAATGCAAAACAGCACATGAAACAACTTTTCCAAATTGCAATCAAAATGTCAACATTCCACATCTCAAAATGAGCCCAAAAATATCAATCAAGGAAACTTAAATGCTTGTGAAGAGCACCAAGCCACATTGAAGAATTATAAATTAAAATGCAACTTGCTTGCCTCTTCTTCCGCATTACAAAAATACAATCATTGGTCAATACTTTGCCTACATGAAAGCCAACTTTCAAACAAAATGAATTTTGAAGAACAATTGGTGATATAACATGACCAAAGTCACATGTTAAATGGATCCAGCACAAGTCAAGTCCCTCCAACCATCAAAATAAAAGATATGGGGCACTGCTAGAAATAATCTAAAAATGGCATACCGTACAGCAACTCCTTATGGTGGATTCTGGATTCACTAATTTGCTTGACTGTTATCCACTATTCAAGGGCAGAGTAGTAAATTGGAGATTTTTATGTCCAATGAATAATTAAAAAAAAACCACCTTTCTCATTGCTGCACGTGTGATGAGTATAAACCACAATTCGAATTGGGATAAAAAGGTGCAAAATCTTGCAGTGCATATAGCCATGCCCATGAGGTTCACCACCATAAATGCACTTCCTTTTCAATTAAAGAATACATATTAGAGAGAAATCATAGAAAAAAAATCTAATCCAACTTTTAGAAGTGGGCTATGTCGAGGCAGGCTGTGTCAATGAACAACCATCCTATGAAATAGAATATATAGTAGTATTATCATGTCATGTCAACATAAGTATGTTGGGTAAGAAGGTCACTCCAAGTGACAAACAAATGCCAACACAAGGTATCAAGGAGAACCCATGCATGAAGAAGACAGTTTTTTTGAAAAAAAAAAAAGAAAAGTAAGGCCTTCTTGAACATTGGAACATGTGTATTTCAACATACACAAAATAGCCCCAATATCAGGTTTTATGCTGGCCAATCATTCTACACTTTATGGCACCCAGATACTTTAATACCCATGCCAACTCCATTTAGATTACCATAAGAAAAAGGTTTTAATATTTGTTCAAGAAATCATTATTGTTGCTGCTCTTCCCAAGTTCTATGAACCAAACACTCGTTGTGAGTTCCATCAAGGTCCAGGCCATACAACTTATCCACGCTTTTCACTCAGGCATGTGGTCCAAGATCTCATTGAACAAGACTAAGTAGTTATGTCTTCATCCCCCACCACTTCCAACAACATTTTCCATAACCCTCTCCCACCACATGCAGTATGCACACTGATAGGGGGTGATGCATCTGTGAATCTCATAGAGGATGCCCAGAGACAAGAAGACCCACCTTCTTACTTGAACATCAGATAAGGTGAACATGATTAGTCTCCAAGTACTGCCAGGCTCTATGAGACTATTCCTCTGAGGTCACATGAAACTTTGTGTTAACATCATCCTCTTATAGTTCATAGTCACATGCAACTTAATGGGACCGTGGTCTTCTGTAATACATTCAGTGCAAGCAATCTTCCAACAAATGCTACTAAAGGCACTCCTCCATAACATTGACCAACTAAAAAGATTTCAAACGATCCCATAGCAAGCTACAGAGACAATTTACATATCCTATAAAAACAATGGTTAGAACCAAAAAAAGATAACAGCATCTAACATCATATAATGGAGCACATATGGTGGTGCTTATAAGCTCAGATCAGAATCCACCCAGAAAAAAAAAAAAATCATGTTTCTACCAATTTTATTATGTTATCCAGATTGAAAATGGAAACAACAATTTTGAGCTGACAAATAACAAAGCAAATAATTACTCGCAAAATCTACTGAGATGACAGGCCTCCAACAGAATGCATGAGCAAAGTAGGCCATGATTATATGCATTAAGAGAACTGAATCTGTAACAAAATGCTGTAAAAGAAATCCTCGCAAACTGTTTGACTAGCAGAGACTACAGTACTACACTTACAGTTGATAGCTCAGCAGCAAAGCGCGCTTCATTAGCAGCAGCAGCATCCTTACAAGAGCGTAACTCCTCCATCAGGTAGACAATGATCATCCATGTTAGACAGAACTTCCTGAATAATGAACTCAAAATAACAACGAAATCAAATGACATAATACCTCTTCCAAAGAGGCAATTCTCATCTCCTGTTCCCTCACTGTCTCCTTACTCCATTTTAGTGAACTTGAAGATTCATTAATCTGTCTTTCAAACTGGAAGGCGAATTTGCTTAATAATATCACCAAGCTTATTTAAGAATATATTTGAACTAGGACACTTACATCAGCAAGTTTAGCAGACATATCTGCCTCAACATCCATATGTGTTTTACGTAGTTCAATAAGGCTGTTAACTTTGGCGCTCAACTCCTCATTAAGCCAAACATTGTGCCGCTCAAGAAGCTCCTTCTCCTGCTATGCATGTATACTAAAGTAAACATCATCCATTCCATTTTCATAATCAATTAAACAAAGTAGCTGGCAAAACACTAAATATGGCTAGAGCTATACCCCGCACAGAAGAGGATACCTTAGTTGTGGGGAGTGCAGTGGTGGATAAAGAATAATGGAGCAAGAAACAACCATGCAAAGCTATATAAATTTTTATATGATTTTAGAATATACGATAACATCAATGAATACTACCAACAGAAGGAAGGATATGAAAAAAAAGAGTTTTGTAGATTTAAATCTCATTGAAATAAGATATGCAACTCATGATTGTTAAGTTTATGAATTACCTAAAAGGAAACAATTTGGGGTTTTTTCATAACATAACTCAACTTGTACCCATGCTGATTATAACCAAGGGTACAAAAAAACACATAGAAACAATCCAAAAGAATGGGACAGGTGCTACATAGTTCAGACCAGTTGAGACATCTTTCAAAGCTATGTCGGCTTCGTGAGATTATCATGTACCGATAGCCTCACATGCTCATGTCATAACATAGTCTAGGAAAGGAATGATAAGAGGCATAACTGTTTAACAAGATCTTGCAAAGTATACGATAGGGCATGGCAATTACCAAGATGTTATCCAACATTCACCTTACGGAAACTGAATAAAATGTAAACTAAGCTATTAGATCAGGGAATACGACAATTAAAATTATATAAGAAGACCAAGATTTAAAAGAGAGAGAAAGAGAGAGAGAGACTTCACAAAACTTCTATATCTCAATATTTAGTGCAAAATTATTATAAATTAGCTGAACTTTATAGGTGAAATGACAGACTAAATTTTTTTTTACAAGAATAATTTCACAAAACATGTATATAAATAAGCCATATAGAATTCTTAGTATGAAGACATGCCCTTTCATAATTAGCTAGTCTAATCGGTGAAGATATATAAGATCAGCATAGATATTCCTTTTTTAACCTAGGCTTTAGAAAGCTCTTTGCCTTTAGTAGTTTTATCACATTAATGGCAACAAAATGGTAGTCTAGTAATCTTAGCATCTTCAGAACAGATGCATGAAAAGTAGCAAATTAAAATTAAAATATGGAACTTAAACCAAAGCATCAGGTGGTACAGGCTTCAATCAAAGGTTATTCATAAATAACAGAAAACCAATGACCCAATGAGATCTCATCAGATGATAAAATATTTGAGTAGATGATAAAATATAGGAGCCAATGGACAACTGTTGAGGAAAAAAAGTCATAGTCATTTTTTTATGCAATGGAATTACGTAATGATGCTAGTGAGCTAGATTAGTGGATGAGAGTAGGTTGTACAACAAGTTATATTGGGCCTAGATGAATTAAAGACTATTCATGTCTGTTTTCTAATTAATTGCAGTTAGGTTCTGGTTAATATCCACCGTCCATGATGCAAATTCAAACTTGAATTTATCCTGGTCCAAACAACAAGTTAAACATCCTGGCTTGATTAGATCTTTTCAAAGACAGTCTAGGTCAAATTTCATAGAGACACGACCAACTAGTAACCCTAATAATGCTGTCTTAGACAATTAAAAAGAAACAATCAATAGCCTGTAAAGGAAGAAAACCAGCATAAGTCAAATAAATATGAGAAGAATTCCAAAAAGCCACATATCCGGACCACAAAATGAGGCATTGTCAATACTTCAGTCTTACCTGAGTAAGACGATTACATGTAGCACGACAGCGCGCCAATTCTGCTTCACTGTCATGTAGCCTAGCCTCCTTTTCAGTGGCATTATCCGTCAAACTAACCTGTTGAGAAAGGAGGAGAAATGTTTGCTTGTTTCAAAGCTCTACAAAAAGAATCCTTACATCACAATGAGTGATGTCTTTTATAACAAGTTACCTAGATAAAGATGCAACAAGCAAAACAGTGCCAAATGGTATCCCAACATATCATATCTCTCTAGTGTTGCAAAACAATACTCTTGTATTGATAAATATGCTTATGTAGAAATACAAATGTTCATATGCATGAACTGCTAGTGTGCAAAATCATTGCCTTTAATAATCACCAAGTTGAACAAATGGCACCTATTTAAGCTAATAATCACCAAGTACACTGCACAAAGTTTCTTTCGTACCCAAAAGGCAGTGATAATAGTTCGAACTTACTATTCAAGGATCAAGGACCTCTAGTATGTAAGCAAAACATAACTCATTCCTTTTAGCACTCAAATAAAGCACAGGATAAGTCACTTCAACTTATTACGATTCATATACACACTATGTATGATAAAAATTGATAACATTTGTGTTTTCAACAAATAACAACATATATGGTACTAAACTCACATCACATAGGGTTTTGTTTAATTTGATCTCTCTTGAATGATGAGTTGAAAAGGAATGATATGTTTAGAGCATAAGGGACAGATAAATGCGCACGCATTATATCTGTGCGCGTGCGCGTGTGGTAGATGCTTTCTCAATTCTTATCCCATGTTCGTTATCCTATAATTGGAATACAGGCATTGAAGAAAAGAGAAGCAAACTCACGATCTTATCAAGATAGCTCTGGATGGTGGCATTTCTCTCCCTGATCTCCGTATCTTTTTGCTCCACCAATTCCAGAAGCTGGCGCGTGGACTTGTGGAGTTCCACCGTTTCCAAAGACAGTCTCTCTACCTCTCCATCCTTTCCAATCTGAGAACCAACAAGAATCAATAAAGCAAATGAGGAGAATCGCGATCAGGAGAGATAGGGCAAGAGGCCTTGAGAACAATCAAGAATCAGGAATCAAGAAAGCCAATGATGGGAGTTTACGGCCTTAAGATGTAGCTGGTGCTTCTCGGCCTGGGCCTCCGCAAGTTCAGAGAGCCTCTGCTCGACGGAGGCAGAGAGCTGGGCGTTCTCGGACCGGAGCCGGGCAAGGTCGTCGGAAAGGGACTCGTACCTCTGCTCCAAAAGGGCACAGGTCTGCTCGGCAGCGATGGCAGCGGCGTCCTTCTCCGCCTTGGCGGTGTCCACCTGGAGACGGAGGTCCCGGATGACGGCATCGGCCCTCTCCGCCACCGCCGCGGCGTCGTGGGAGAGGAGCCGGAGCTCCTCCTCGGAAAGGAAGAGCGGCATGATCGGCGGGAGACGGCTATCGCCCTTGGAAGAAATCAATAACCTAGGGTTTGGAAGCCGGGAAGTGGGAAGGGGATCAAGAACGAGGAGGAAGGGAAGCGGAAGAGAAGAGAAGGCGAAAGCGAAAGCACCGACGGAGTGACGGACGCCTTCTTGAGGCGGTGCGGTATGATAGCGTCAAGGCAGGGCGTCATTTAAACGTTTGGTTCAATAGTGCCGATCGTTTCATTCCTCAAAAATATAAAATAAAAAATTAGCATCAAGTTATGTCATTGAAAGTGGCTTCAAATAAGATGAAAATGGCCCGGATCCAATCTAGCCCGATAGTAAATAATTAGGAGACTAGTGTTTGATAGAAAAAATATTATTCATAAATAAGTGTACGGGATAGAGTTTATCCTTTGCTATCTCTAGGGATATCCCTTGGCTATCCCATTGATCATATCAAATGCAAAAAGGTAAATCCATAGGATAACTTTTTTTTTTACTCTTATTTGAAGGGATAACAAGCTATTCCTGCATTCTCTAGGGAATAAATTGAGGGGATATCCCATAGTTAACCATGGTTAACCATGGATTATCCCTTTGGTTAACTTTATTCCCAGCTATCCCTTATAGTTATGGCTTTTGGGGATAAGAGGGGATATCCCAGGGATATCCCCTCTTATTCCCTATTTCAAACACTACCTAAGGTAGTGTTTGAAATAGGGAATAAGAGGGGATAGCAGAGAATAAAGTTAATCAAAGGGATAATCCATGGTTAATCATGGTTAATCATGGGATATCCCCTCAATTTATTTCCTAGAGAATGTAGGAATAGCTGGTTATCCATCCAAATAAGAGTAAAAAAAGGTTATCCTATGGATTTACCTTTTTGCATTTGATATGATCAATGGGATAGCCAAGGGATATCCTCAGGGATAGCCAGAGGATAAACTCTATCCCGTACACTTATCCATGGATAATATTTTTCCTATCAAACACTACCTAAAATATGACCGGATCGATAAAAAAATCATAAAAAAAGAAAATAAAATAATAAATTTAGGTAGTATTTGAAATAGGGGATAAGAGGGAATATTCAGAGGATATCCCCTCTTATCCCCAAAAGCTATAACTATAAGGGATAGCTGGGAATAAAGTTAATCAAAGAGATAATCCATGGTTAATCATGGTTAACCATGGGATATCCCCTCAATTTATTCCCTAGAATATGTAGGAATAGCTGGTTATCCCTCCAAATAAGAGTAAAAAAAAAGTTATCCTATGAATTTATTTTTTGCATTTGATAGAATCAATAGGATAGCAAAAGGATATCCCTAGGGATAGCCAGGGAATAAATTCTATCCTGTACACTTATCCATGGATAATATTTTTCCTATCAAATGCTACCTTAGGTTTTCATTAGAATTAAATATGATCAAATCTGATAAAATTTATTTAAAAAATGAAATATAATGATAGATTCAGGCTTTCGTTACGATTATAATTATAGTTCATTTTATTTATATCAAAACTTTTTTTTATGGACCACTAGATAAAATAAACATTAAGGCCTGTTTGAACAATCCATTGGATTAAAAAAAAATGAGTTAGACGGTATGGTAGCGCCAAGGCAGGGTGCTATTTAAACGTTTGGTTCGATGGTGCCGATCAACTGGCTTTGAGTTAGCGTCGATGCTTTCTTTAAAAATATAAAATAAAAAATTAGTATCAAGGTATGTCATTGAATGTGACTCCAATTAAGATGAAAGTGGCTTGGGTCGGACCTAGCTCGACCATTGATTAATAAGGGGAATGAAATATGACCTGATCTAATAAAAAAATTAAAAAAAAAAAAAATGATAGATCCAGGTTTTCATTACAATTAAATATGATCAAACCTGATAAAAAATTATTAAGAAAAAAAGTATATAATAATAGATCTAGGTTTTCACCACAACTATAATTATAGTTTGTTTTATCTATACCAAAACTTTTTTTTTATGGACCACTAGAGATAAAATGGACATTAAGGCATGTTTGAACAATCCATTGGATCAAAAAAAATTGGGTTTGATGGTGCGGTACTGTAGCATCAAGGTAGGGCGCCACTTAAATGTTTGGTTTGATGGTGCCGATCGATTGGCTTTGAGTTAGCATTGATGCATTACTTAAAATACAAAATAAAAAATTAGTATTGAGGTATGTCGTTGAAAGTAACTCCAATTAAGGTGAAAGTAGCTTGGGTTGGACCTAGCCTGACCAGTGATTAATTAGGGGACTAAAATATGATTCAACCTAATAAAAATCATTAAAAAAAGAAAATAGAATGATAGATTCAGGTTTTCATTGCAATTAAATATGATCGGACCTGATAAAAAGTTATTAAGAAAAAAGGAAATATAATGATAGATCTAGGTTTTCGTTACAATTATAACTATAGTTTGTTTTATCTATACTAAAACTTTTTTTTTTATGGACCACTAGAGATAAAATGGATGTTAAGGCCAGTTTGAACAATCCATTGGATCAAAAAAAATTGGGTTTGATGGTATGGTATAGTAGCGTCGAGGCAGAGCGCCATTTAAATGTTTGGTTCGATGGTGTCAATCGATTGGCTTTAAGTTAGCATCGATGCATTCCTCGAAAATATAAAATAAAAAATTAGTGTCGAGGTATATGGTTGAAAGTGGCTCCAATTAAGGTGAAGGTGGCTCGGGTCAGACCTAGCATGACCAATGATTAATTAGGGGACTAAAATATGACCCGACCTGATAAAAAATCATTAAAAAAAGAAAATAGATTGATAGATCCAGGTTTTCATTACAATTAAATATGATCGAACCTAATAAAAAATTAATAAGAAAAAAAAAATATAATGATAGATCCAGGTTTTCGTTACAAATATAATTATAGTCTCTTTTATCTATACCAAAACCTTTTTTTTATGGACCACTATAGATAAAATGGACGTTAAGGCATGTTTGAACAATCCATTGGATCAAAAAAATTGGGTTCGATGGTGCAGTATGGTAGCGTCAAGGCAGGGCGCCATTTAAACGTTTGGTTCGATGGTGCCGATCGACTGGCTTTGAGTTAGCGTCGATGCATTCCTTAAAAATATATAATAAAAAAATAGTATTGAGGTATGTCATTGAAAGTGGCTCCAATTAAGGCGAAAGTGGCTCGAGTCGGACCTAGCCCGACCAATGATTAATTAGGAGACTTAAATATGACCCGACCTAATAAAAAATCATTAAAAAAACTAAAATAGAATGATAGATCCATGTTTTCATTACATTTAAATATGATTGGACCTGATAAAAAATCATTAAGAAAAAAATATATAATGATAGATCCAGGTTTCGTTACAATTATAATTATAGTTCATTTTATCTATACCAAAACTTTTTTTGTGGACCACTAGAGATAAAATGGACATTAAGGCATGTTTGAGCAATCCATTGGATCAAAAAAATTGGGTTCGATGTTGCAGTATGGTAGCGTCAAGGCAGGGCGTCATTTAAACGTTTGGTTTGATGGTGCCAATCGACTGGCTTTGAGTTAGCATTGATGCATTCTTTAAAAATATAAAATAAAAAATTAGTATCGAGGTATGTCATTGAAAGTGGCTCCAATTAAGGTGAAAGTGGCTCGGGCCGAACCTAGCCCCACCAGTGATTAATTATGGGATTCAAATATGACCCGACCTAATAAAAAATCATTAAAAAAACAAAATAAAATGATAGATCTAGGTTTTCATTACAATTAAATATGATCGGACCTGATAAAAAATCATTAAGAAAAAATAAAATATAATGATAAATCCAGATTTTCGTTACAATTATAATTATAGTCCATTTTATCTTTACCAAAACTTTTTTGTATGGACCACTGGAGATAAAATGGATGTTAAGGCTTGTTTGAACAATCCATTGGATCAAAAAAAATTGAGAATGAAATTTGCAACATTAACACTCCATTTAGAATAAATTTTACAATTAAATTCAATTATATTTTTAAATTTAAATAAAAATAAGTTTGTAGTAAAATTCATGCATATAAGATAAATGTTAAAATATTAAAATTCATTTATTAACTTTCAACATTATTCTCTAAAGAACTCTTTGTAACCATTAAGAAAATATGGTAGGTTCTCAATTCGCGGGTTAGAAGAGTGTAATCTGAAACATAAAAGAGGAACATGGAGCAGTAAATATTTAAGAGAATGCATTTTAACCTTTAATAAAAGGTCCCTTAAATATTCCTATGGAATGTGTTGATGCTGAATCACCAGTCTTGTTTTCTTTCTTTCTTGTTATGAGATCTCTTGCTAAAGGAAGAGAGAGTCCTCCTCCAGAATCCTCTTCTCCCCCCTCTTATCCCTCTCGAGCTTTTTCTTTTTCTTTTCCTGGATCCACAGGTCCACGTGTCAGATAAACGTTTTTTCTAGCCCAGCGTTCGCCACGTGGTTATTCATCGGTGATTAATAATAAAGGTATTCAGAAACTTGCTCATGAAGATAAGGATCTTTATGATGATCTTGGTTATCCCAAGGGAATGTCAGGGTTAGTGGGAATATCAGAGTCAGAGAAAAGGTATCTTGCCTTAAAACAGGAGCTCAGTATTTCTTTTTTCTAGATGAACGGCGATGTTCCAGTGTTTGTCTTATTCGAAACATTTAAAGCGTCATGATGCTTAATGACTCTCGATTTCTGTTCCGAACACGATAGCTCCTCGTGTTTAGTGTTTCTGATACGAGAATTATTTCAAGATTGGGGGCCGCCTAGGACTAGGGGCCGCCCAGACCCTGGGGGCCGCCTAGGACTAAGGGGCCGCCCAGGACCTGGGGGCCACCTAGGACTAGGGGGCCGCCCAGGATCTGGGGCCACCTAGGACTAGGAGGCCGCTTAGGACCTGGGGGCCGCCTAGGACTGGGGCCACCCAGACTTTGGGGGCCGCCCAAACTCTGGGGGCCGCCTAGGGCTAAGGGGCTGCCCAGGACCTAGGGGCCACCTAGGACTAGGGGGCCGCCCAGGATCTGGGGACCGCCTAGGACTAGGAGGCTGCTTAGGACCTGGGGGCCGCCTAGGACTGGGGCCACCCAGACTTTGGGGGCCGCCTAGGACCGGGGGCCGCCCAGACACTGGGGGCCGCCTAGGACTGGGGCCGCCCAGACTTGGGGGCCTCCTAGGGCTAGGGGGCTGCCCAGGACCTGGGGGCCACCTAGGACTAGGGGGCCGCCCAGGATCTGGGGGCCGCCTAGGACTAGGGGCCGCCTAGGCTCTGGGGGCCGCCTAAGACTAGGAAGCCGCTTGGGACTTGGGGGCCGCCTAGGACTGGGGCCACCCAGACTTTGGGGGCTGCCTAGGACCGGGGGCCGCCCAGACACTGGAGGCCAACTAGGACCGGGGGCCGCCTAGGACCGGGGGCCGTCCAGACTCTGGAGGTCACCTAGGGCTAGGAGGCCGCCTAGGACCTGGGGACCGCCTAGGACTGAGGCCGTCCAGACTTTGGAGGCCGCCTAGGACCGGAGGTCGCCCAGACATTGGGGGCCGCCTAGGACTAGGGCTGCCCAGACTTTGGGGGCCGCCTAGGGCTAGGAGGTCGCTTAAGACCTGGGGCCGCCTAGGACTGGGGCCACCCAGGCTTTGGGGGCCACCTAGGACCGGGGGCCGCCCAGACTCTGGGGGCTGCCTAGGGCTAGGAGGCCGCCTAGGACCTGGGGGCCGCCTAGGACTGAGGCCGCCCAGACTTTGGGGGCCACCTAGGACCGGGGGCCGCCCAGACACTGGGGCCACCTAGGGCTAGGAGGCCGCTTAAGACCTGGGGGCCGCCAGACTCTGGGGGCCGCCTAGGACCGGGAGCCGTCCAAACTCGGTTCTTGATTTCTTTATTTTCTAACCGCATCGTTTATTAACTATTTTATTTGCTAACTATATCATATGCACCCTCGCCCATGTCCCTTGTGTTTCTGTGTGCTGCACACGTGCAAGGTAGAAGGGCGGAAAAATTCGAATTTCAAACCCCAGCACATGATAAGTGTTGTTTCGAAAAAAGGAAGAAAGAGGGGAGGCGCATATCTCTAAGGAGATAGTGTCTTTTCGCCTGTCCGGTCCCACTAAGGGACTGCCATGTGTCTTTGTGGCGCTCGAGGCGTTGCGTCCGAAATATAAAAAGGGTGGTCGTCCCCTTTATCCCTTAATCTTTATTTTGTATATCCTTCTGCGATTTTACCTCTTCAAGCCCAGGTTAGTCGACTTCTTCTTCTTCTCCCCTCTCTTGTTTTGTTTTGTTTGTTTTTTTTTTTATGGATCCCTCCCAAGATAGGAAAGGTAAGGGCCCTATAGTTGAGCCTTCCCGTGAGGAGATCCTTCAGGCGCATCGACAGGCCCTTGGAGGGGTAGTCATCCGTGGAGATCAACCCGTCGATCGGCCCGCACAGCCTGCGTCTAGGTTGCTACCCCAGTCTCCTAGGGTTTCCTCCTCATCTACCAGCCGTGAGGTAGGGCTTCCTGCGATTGCTTCCAAATCGGCCAGGCCGGCGGATGTCGCCTCTGTTACAACCTCCCAAGATCTTAGGAACCTTAGGGTTAAGTTCGGGATTCCTAGTGACATTAGGCTCTCCATTCCCCTCCCCGAGGATAGAGTCACCTTAGCGCAACCAGGAAAGGTTGCGTTGTATGAAGAGTTTTTCAAGGGTGGTCTACGATTACCCTTACATCCTTTCTTCGTAAACTTGTTGAACAGGTATCACCTTATTCCCGCACAGCTTACTCCTAATTCTATTCGTGTCATTTTTTCATTTCTAGTGCTTTGTCCTTTCATGGAGCTTCTGCCCGACTTTCCTTGTTTAGGGCATTATAGGATTCGAAACCCAGTTAGGGATGGGTGATGGAGCTTCGCATCGAGGCCTAAGAGAGTTCTTAGGCTTAACCTTCCTTCTAAAATTAAAGGGTGGAAGTCTCGGTTTTTTTACGCACACTTGGAGGGGTTGGGCGTAGATTGGGGTATTCCGGATACCAGTTCTAATCAGAACTCGAGTGTTGATGAAAGAGACCGTGAGCTTTTCAACACTCTGATTTCCACTATCATTCCTCCCAGTAAGGAATTGCTATCAGAGGATAATCTCCGGGAGATTGCGTTCGTGCCGGTGTCGCTGGTTGTAGCGCCCGGTGAGCCTCGAAGAATTTTTCTTTTTATTATAATTATATTCATAGCTAGTATATTTGGTGTCCTCCTTTTAGCTAACCGCGCGCTCTCTATATTGCAGCAATGAAGTTTTCTCAAGACTCGCTGATATCGGGCCTTCGAAAGAGAGGAGGAAGCGACCGTGGCACGGTAGGAACTGAACCTAAAAGGCCCCGCATGCCAGAACCGGACCGTCGTGCCCAACCTCTAGCGGCTCTTCCCGAAGCAACACTGATAGAAGACAGCGAGGGAGAGGCAAGTCCTCCTGAGGGGATACCGATAGGAGATCCTATGGAGGGGAGCCTTCCGGCGGTTGTCCCATCTTCTGCTAAGGGCGCCGGGGGATCGGTAGGGAGCGTGGAGGCCGTTGAGACTGATCCGTCAGGCCCGTCATCATCAAAGGAAGCAGGTGCCCTCGCCCCCGCTCCCTCGGATGCTTTGAGAAGTCCATCCCCACCTTCCCAACCGCCTAACCTGGGCACCGCATATAAAAGTTGTTTATCGGAAACAATCCTCAAGCTTTCGATCCTGCCCATGTTTCAGGATAAAATGAGGAAACTATCACAGGAGGAGTCATTTGACACTATGTTCACACTGCGCTTTAGGTAGAGCTATGATCTTCTCCTCTCTCCTCCTTTCGTGATTATTAAGTTGGGTATTCACCGAGTGTATTTTGTAGATGTCTAACGGCCTCTTTGTGCTGCGCGAAGACCTGAACAAGGCCAAGTCTCGTAGTGAGAGCTTGGATAAAGAATTGGTGGAGACGAAGGCCCGAGAGTCGAAAGCGCTACATGACCTTGGGTCATCCAGGAGGATTATCGAGCATGGCGGGGGAGGGCGGAAAAGGAGCTGCGGAGCTTAGACGCCCAATTATCCGAAGTCCGGGCAAAATTGCTGCCAACAGAAGAAAGGTTGAAGGAAACCACTCTTAGGCTAGAACATACTGAGAATCGAGTTGACAACGCGGAAGCCGCTGCTCGTGATGCTGCAGAAAAACTGGTTCTAGCCAAGAGGGATGCTAAGGAAGCTCTGGACAGGGTCGCAGCAATGGAGACAGAAGCCCGGGACAGGATGACCGCAGCCGAGGCCAAAGCTCAGGAAAAGGTGGCCGCGGCCGAAGCCAAGGTCCAGGAGACCATCAAAGAATACAAGGATTCTTCGGACTTTGCGTCGGAGCTCCACGAGGCTGCCTTAGGCGCTTTCATTCAGGGTTTCGAGAGGTGTAAACGAAGGCTAGCCCGGCACTTTAATTTAGAAAACCTTGAACGTTTTCAACCTGCGGATGATGAAGAAACATCTGATATGGAGGTTGAAGATGCGGTGGATGGAGCGGTGATGGCCAAAGACCCTGTCACAGAAATGCCCACTACTGAGGAGCCGGCTTCTGGTCCAACTACTGAGAAGAAGCATCCCGAAGACCGATAGAAGGTGTCTAGGTTTATTTTGGTCTTAGCTTTTATTCTTGACTTGGTCCTTTTAAGGACCTCTTTTTGTAAGTCAGTCGATATCAGTTCATAGACAATACATTATAAAGTTTCATAGTGAATTGACTTTGAATGAGTAGACGCCACTTTTGCTTACTTGATGTTACTCAATGCTTCATCTGTTCGATTCTTGATTTCTACTCATTGATTAGGAGATCCATCCACGAGTCGACGTTAAGTTCGAATCTCGGGGTCGTTTTCTAGTATGTTGTCTCAGATGTAAATCCTGGAACTCTGATAGGGCATTTAGGGACCTCCTTGGGGAGTTTACCCTGGGTTCGAGGAGGCATGATGTCCTTAGGGCTGTGGGGCCGTTTGGTCCTTTTGTAGAATTGTGTCTCGAAGGTAGTCGGGTATCTGCTTAAGGGCGTGACTCGGCCGTCTGAGTCATGGACTTGAACCTCCTTAGGGGTAGGACATACCAGCCTGGGGGTGTTTTTAGGGCCGTGGAGCCGTCAAACCGCTTTGGAGGATCGTCTCTCGGGGGCAGCTGGGTACCCGCCTAAGAGCGTGACTCGGGGCCGCTTAAGTCATGGACTTGAACCTCCTCAGGGGTAGGTTATACCAGCCTGGGGGTGTCCTTTGGACTGTGGGGCCGCCGAGCCGCTTTGAAGATCGTCTCTCGGGGGCAGCTGGGTACCCGCCTAAGAGCGTGACTCGGGGCCGCTTAAGTCGTGGACTTGAACCTCCTCAGGGGTAGGTTATACCAGCCTGGGGGTGTCCTTTGGACTGTGGGGCCGCCGAGCCGCTTTGAAGAATTGTCTACAGGAAATCTCCAAACATGCATATTTATTAATTTTTGGGTAAATACATTACATTACTGGTGGTATTGCCGGAGGTTATCTGCGTTCCACATTCGGGGATTGGTCGCCCATCTAGATCTTCAAGTCGATATGCTCCACGGTGAAGGACTTCTGCTATCTGGTAGGGCCCTTCCCAGTTTGGAGACAATTTGCCCCCCTCTGTTGGTTTAGACACCGAAGCTTTTCTCAGGACCAAATCTCCCTGGCGAAAGCTTTTTGAGCGGACGCGGGTATTATAATACCTCGCTACCCGCTGCTGGTAGGCTGCCACTTTAATTCGAGCTCGATCTCTTGCTTCATCAATGAGGTCAAGATTGGCTCTTAAATTAGGGAGGTTGTCTGCTTTGTATGATTCTACTCGACTACTCGGCAGGCCAATTTCGACGGGAATAACAGCTTCGGAACCGAAAACTAGATTGAACGGTCTCTCCCGTTGGTGTCCTGGGAGTTGTGTGGTATGCCCAGAGTACACTCGGGAGTTCTTCCACCCACTTCCTTTGGACGTATCCAGTCTGGTCCTCAATCCCCGCAATATCATACGATTCATAACTCGGCCTCTCCATTAGATTGTGGATGGCCGACGAAGGCGAATCGTTGCGTGATGCCGAGATCAGCACAAAAAGTCCGGAAGGTGACGTTGTCGAATTGTCGGCCATTATCAGTGACAAGAGTATGTGGTATGCCGTATCGACAAATAATGGCCTTCCAGAAAAAGGCTTTGACTTTGGCTTCAGTGATCCTAGCAAGTGCTTCAGCTTCGACCCATTTAGTGAAATAATCGACGGCGACTAGCAGGAATTTTCGCTGTCCTGATGCCGGAGGGAAAGGGCCGAGGATGTCCATGCCCCACTGAGCGAAAGGCCAGGGAGCAGAAAGAGGGTTTAACTGGGAAGACGGTTGTGCTGAATGCAGGCGTACCGTTGGCATTGGTCACATCTTTTCACCAGTTCAGCTGCATCTTCTTGCATGGTCAGCCAATAATATCCTTGTCGAAGGGCCTTGCGCCAAAGATCGGCCTCCTGAGTGATTCCCACAGATGCCTTCATGAATTTCCCTAAGGACGTAATCAGCATCTACCAAGCTAACACATTTGAGTAGAGGCTGAGAGAAGGATCTCTTGTAGAGTCGGCCATCTAGCAATACAAATTTAGAAGCCCTCCGCTTGAGCAGCTTAGCTTCCTCATGATCAACTGGGAGAACGCCTTCCTTCAAATATCGGATATAGGATTCCATCCAGGTTTCCTCTTGGATAACGGGCAAAGCTTCTTCCACAGCCTCAATGCTAGGTGTCTCCAGGTACTCGATGTAGGTTTTGCCCATGGCGCTATCCACAGATGTAGCGAGCCGGGCCAACATATCAGCCCTAGCATTCTCACCTCTGGGGATATAGCTGATGGTGAAGTGATCTAACAAGGGAACTAATAGTTTAACCTTGCTCAGATATTGGGACATGATAGGGTCCCGAGCTTCATACTCCCCTGCCACTTGGGCAGAAATAAGCTGCGAGTCAGTGAAAGCTCGAAGACGCTTGATTCCCATCCCATGCGCTAGTTTGATTCCGGCTAACAAGGCTTCATATTCAGCTTGATTGTTAGTGGCTTTAAAGAGGAAACGAAGAGCGTACTCCAGTACCACACCTTCTGGGCTGGCGAGAATAAGACCAGCTCCGCTCCCTTGGGAGTTAGAGGCTCCGTCGACGTGGAGGACCCATGCTTTATCATTCTCTTGTCAGCATCTAAAAGAATCCGAGGGAACTCTTCTTGATGTTCCTCAGACCAAGTGCATTCTACTAGGAAATCAGCCAAGACCTGGGATTTCAGAGCTGCTCTGGGCTGAAATGACAAGTCGAATTCCCCTTTGATGGCCCACTTGGCTAACCGGCCAGAGGTGTCTGGCGTGACAAAATAGCTCTGAGAGGTTGATCAGTGAGGACGACTATAGGATGGGCCTGAAAGTAGGGTCTGAGTCTTCGGGCGGAGATGAATAAAGCAAAAATGACTTTCTCCGTTTTGGAATATCTCTCTTCTGCACCATGAAGTATTTGCTGGTATAATACACAGGTCTTTGAATGGCGTGGTCGCCGACACGCACCAGAACGGAACTTACGGCTTCTGAGGAAGCCGCAAGATAGAGGAAGAGCTTTTCTCCTTCTTCCGGTTTAGACAACAGGGGCGGCGTGGATAAGAACTTTTTAAGTTCTTCAAAAGCTTGTTGACAATCTTTCGTCCACTCAAAACCGTCCGCTTTACGCAAGACCTTGAAGAAGGGTAGACACCTCTCGGCCGATCTTGACAAAAATCGGCTTAATGCTGCTATCCTCCCAGTGAGTTGTTGCACCTCTTTCTTACATATAGGCCTTCATATTGAGAATGGCTTGAATTTTCTCTGGGTTTGCTTCAATCCCCCGCCGGGTAACCAAGAAACCCAAGAATTTCCTGCGTAACTCCAAATGCACATTTGCGTGGGTTGAGCTTTATTCTATGGAGCCGGAGGTTGTGGAAGGTCTCCTGCAGGTCGGCGACATGGTCAGTGGCGCAGGTGCTTTTTGTCAACATATCATCTACATATACTTCCATGTTGCGGCCGAGCTGGTCTTTAAAAACCTTGTTCATCAGCCTCTGATAGGTAGCTCCTGCATTCTTCAACCCGAAGGGCATTACTTTATAACAATAGATGCCCTTCTCGGTGATAAAAGAAGTATGCTCTTCATCTAAAGGGTTCAATTTTATCTGATTGTACCCTGAGAAGGCATCCATGAAGCTAAGAAGTTCATAACCAGAAGTTGAATCTACCAACTGGTCGATCCGTGGCAACGGAAAACTGTCTTTAGGACAGGCTTTGTTAAGATCGGTATAATCGATGCATATTCTCCATCCCCCGTTGGCCTTTCGGACCATGACCACATTGGCCAGCCAATCAGGATATTGTGCCTCCCGAATATGACCGGCCATAAGCATTTATCCACCTCTTCGTCAATGACCTCTGCCGCTCGGAGGCGAAACTCCTTTTCTTCTGGCGGACAGGGCGGCAGCTTGGGTTGATATTAAGTTGATGAATAATCACCTCCGGAGGAATCCCGACCATGTCCGTCACTTTCCAGGCGAAGACATCCGCATTTGCCGATAAGAAGGCTAGGAGCTGATCCCGGACTTCAGGGAAGAGGAGCTCACCAATTTGTACGATCTTAGTGGGGTCATCCCCCAGGGGGCAAGATATTAGAAGCTCTGCCGCTCTCCCCTCCGCTCAACTTCTCTAGGGTCAAACGACTCGGCGACCGAGGAATTCTAGCCACCTGAGGACTAGGGGCTAAATGATAGCAGGGTCTAACCGAGTCTACCTCTCCGTGCATCGCACCAACTCCTTGGTTAGTAGGGAACTGCACCAACAGGCGCTTGGTAGATATAACTGCATCTAACATATTCAACCCGGGGCGGCCGAGAATGGCGTTGTAAGCCAGGGGGACCCGAACCACCAGAAAATCCAGCATTACCGTGCTTTGACATGGCGGCGATCCTGCCGTTGCCGGCAAAGTAATCTCGCCTTCCACTCGTATAGAGTCTCCAGTGAAGCCGACTAGAGGGACGGCTACAGGTCGAAGAGAATCAAGAGGTAAATTCATCCGAAGAAATGCGTCATAAGTAAGCACATTAGCGGAGCTTCCACTGTCGATTAAGATCCTCTTTACAGGATGTTTAGCGACCGTCATCGAAACAACGACGCTATCATCTTTTATAACATTACCCCCCGCTATATCTCCTCAGAAGGGATTACATCATCTAGCACTCCCCCTCCCCTTGGCCTCTTAGAAGATGAGGCTCTTTCCGTGGGAAATCATGCCCACCATCCGTTCTGTTGGGGTGTTGTCGATGTTGGCTTGAGCGGGAGGAGGTCCCATCAAAGCTGGCATAGGAGGAGCCTCTTTCTTCTGGATGTACTGCCCAAGATATCCCCTCTGATGAGTCTTCGATGGCTTGCTTCAAGTTCCGACATTCTTCAGTGTCATGGCCGTAATCCCTGTGGAAACGGCAATAACGGCTCCTGTCGCGGGCAGCGCCCTTCTTTAACGGGGGGGACGCCGTAAATAAGGCTTTTTCAATTTCCATAAGGATATGAGCCCGGGGCGCTAGGAGGGGTGTAAGATGGTCTTCTCTGGGAGCCAAGCTCTTGCGGCGGTCAGTGGGTCGGCGCGAGGGTTCGGACTTCTTGGGAGGGGCCCGCTCAACTCTGACGAGCGGGTCTCTTGCCAGTCCTCTCCTGTGCACCTCTCCTTGATGAATCAGCTTCGTCGGCGCGGATATACTTCTGCGCACGGCTCAAGAGATCAGCATAAGAGCAAGGAGGTTTCTTGTCCAGAGTAGTAAAACGGGAGGGACGGAGC
>UESW01004319.1:651097-695686 GCA_900491605.1 Calamus simplicifolius
GCATCTTCAAGATGATAGACTTCTAGGGCCGCCACCTTGAAACGGGTTATAAAGTCTTTCAAAGGTTCTCCTTCTTGCTGCTGCACGGAGAATAAGCTGTCTGCTACTCGAGGAATTTTTCGACAAGCGTCGAAATGAGCCAGGAAAGATCTCTCCAGTTGTCGAAAAGAGTCAATACTACGTGAGGGCAGACGAGAATACCAAACACGGGGGCCGCCTTACGGAGGGTGGCTTGGAAAGCAATGCATAAGAGGGCATCAGTCGCTCCTTGGACCTACATAATAGCTTTATAGCTCTCCAGATGATCTCGGGGATCGGTCGTACCGTCATAGGGGTCTAGTTGAGGAAATCGGAATCTCCTTGGAATGGGCTCTTCCATAACCCGCCGAGTAAGGGGGGCGGGTGTCATAATCCGACCCCGGCTGATTGTTGATCCTTTGACTAAGCTCCTCCAGTCTTCGATCTTGCTCCTCAAGACGCCTTTCCATCCGATCAGTCATACGCCCTCCGGCCGGTTCGGGGGAACTAGAAGAAGACTAACGACGCCACCGGCGGTGCTCCGCATAAGGTTCTTTCCCCCGGCGCCGCCCAGCAGGTGGGCTGTTAGGGGAACGGGAGAGAGCGCGAGCCGTCCCGAGAGCTTTGAGAGTGCCGCCCTCCTGAGGAATAAGGGCAGAGAGGCTTTGTTAGAGGGGATCTTCCTTGAGCTGATTGTCGGCTGACAGGAGTAGCCGACCTGGGCAATAGAGGTGGCTCGAGCCGTTGCCGGGCGCCTCTGGAGTGCTGTTCCTGCATCTGTTGGACCATCCCAACAAGAGTTTGGACTTGCTGGGTAAGGATCAGCAGTGGATCTTGAGGATAGCGGGAGCCGGCAGCGGCGAGGGAGGAACCAGAGGGTTCGACTTCACTGGCTCAGAAGAGCCAAGAGTTTTGAGATCATGGTTGGGAGGCGAAAGATGCCCCCTAGACCAATCATAGGGATCCTCTTCCAGAGATCTAGAGCTCATGTTCATGGAACCGCAGAATAGGTATTACTCACTGTTTCGATGATGCCCCCTTCCTGGCGCGCCAATCTGTTGATGCTGAATCACCAGTCTTGTTTTCTTTCTTTCTTGTTATGAGATCTCTTGCTGAAGGAAGAGAGAGTCCTCCTCCAGAATCCTCTTCTCCCCCCTCTTATCCCCTCTCGAGCTTTTTCTTTTTCTTTTCCTGGATCCACATGTCCACGTGTCAGATAACGTTTTTTCTAGCCCAGCATTCGCCACGTGGTTATTCATCGGTGATTAATAATAAAGGTATTTAAAACTTGCTTATGAAGATAAGGATCTTTATGATGATCTTGGTTATCCCAAGGGAATGTCAGGGTTAGTGGGAATGTCAGAGTCAGAGAAAAGGTATCTTGGTATTTCCTTTTTTCTAGATGAACGGCGATGTTCCAGTGTTTGTCTTATTCGAAACATTTAAAGCATCATGATGCTTAATGACTCTCGATTTCTGTTCTGGACACGATAGCTCCTCGTGTTTAGTGCTTCTGATACGAGAATTATTTCAAGATTGGGGGCCGCCTAGGACTAGGGGCCGCCCAGACCCTGGGGGCCGCCTAGGACTAAGGGGCCACCCAGGACCTGGGGGCCACCTAGGACTAGGGGGCCGCCCAGGATCCGGGGGCCGCCTAGGACTAGGAGGCCACTTAGGACCTGGGGGCCGCCTAGGACTGGGGCCACCCAGACTTTGGGGGCCGCCTAGGACCGGGGGCTGCTCAGACTCTGGGGGCCGCCTAGGGCTAAGGGGCTGCCCAGGACCTGGGGGCCGCCTAGGACTAGGGGGCTGCCCAGGATCTGGGGGCCGCCTAGGACTAGGGGCCGCCTAGGCTCTGGGGGCCGCCTAGGACTAGGAGGCCGCTTAGGACCTGGGGGCCTCCTAGGACTGGGGCCACCCAGACTTTGGGGGCCGCCTAGGAC
Organism: Calamus simplicifolius; assembly: GCA_900491605.1. Lineage (NCBI taxonomy): Eukaryota > Viridiplantae > Streptophyta > Magnoliopsida > Arecales > Arecaceae > Calamus > Calamus simplicifolius. The sequence goes on from UESW01004319.1 coordinate 653,059, forward strand.
CGAGGGCCGCCCAGACACTGGGGGCCGCCTAGGACTGGGGCCGCCCAGACTTGGGGGCCGCCTAGGGCTAGGGGGCTGCCCAGGACCTGGGGGCCGCCTAGGACTAGGGGGCCGCCCAGGATCTGGGGGCCGCCTAGGACTGGGGCCACCCAGACTTTGGGGCCGCCTAGGACAGGGGGCCGCCCAGACACTGGGGGTCGCCTAGGACTGGGGCCACCCAGACTTGGGGCCGCCTAGGGCTAGGGGGCTGCCCAGGACCTGGGGGCCGCCTAGGACTAGGGGGCCGCCCAGGATCTGGGGGTCGCCTAGGACTAGGGGCCGCCTAGGCTCTGGGGCCGCTTAGGACTAGGAGGTCGCTTGGGACCTGGGGGCCATATAGGACTGGGGCCACCCAGACTTTGGGGGCCGCCTAGGACCAGGGGCCGCCCAGACACTGGAGGCCGCCTAGGACCGGGGGCCGCCCAGACACTGGGGGCCGTCTAGGACCGAGGGCCGTCCAGACTCTGGAGGCCGCCTAGGGCTAGGAGGCCGCCTAGGACCTGGGGACCGCCTAGGACTGAGGCCGCCCAGACTTTGGGGGCCGCCTAGGATCGGGGGCCGCCCAGACATTGGGGGCCACCTAGGACTGGGGCTGCCCAGACTTTGGGGGCCGCCTAGGACTAGGAGGCCGCTTAAGACCTGGGGGCCGCCTAGGACTGGGGCCACCCAGACTTTGAGGGCCGCCTAGGACCGGGAGCCACCCAGACTCTGGGGGCCGCCTAGGGCTAGGAGGCCGCCTAGGACCTGGGGGCCGCCTAGGACTGAGGCCACCCAGACTTTGGGGGCCGTCTAGGACCGAGGCCCGCCCAGACACTGAGGGCCGCCTAGGGCTAGGAGGCCGCTTAAGACCTGGGGGCCGCCCAGACTCTGGGGGCCGCCTAGGACCGGGGGCCGCCCAGACTCGGTTCTTGATTTCTTTGTTTTCTAACCGCATCGTTTATTAACTATTTTATTTGCTAACTATATCAGAATGAGTTCTAGCTTCCCAAATCATACCAGTTTTGATATTAATTTTGATTGTAGAAAATCTAATTTTTGAACTTCAATTCAATTAAACTCACTGAACTTAAAAGTATTCCAGATAATAGAGAAATACAATTGAATTCCTTATTTTTTTAAGTGATTCCAAATAGGCTATTAAAAAAAAAGCACCCTGTATAGTTGTTGTATTAGATTTTTTTTTAGGTGAATAGGAAAATAATAAGACCTCTGCATTATTTTCTCCTTTTTTTTCCTCCTCTCTTCTAGAATGGAACGAGGTGTGTTGTTAATATGTAGGTTGAATTCCAAAAATATATTTTTTTATTTAAAAAATAGATTGAGAAGATCCATGATCCAATTAATGCGTGCAAAGTCAAGACTATTATTATTTAATACTCAACTCAACTTATCTATGCCTTTTCCTAACTACATGGGGTCGGTTACATGAATATGCTTCCTCCACTATACTCTATTCAAGACTAAGTCAATATTTAAATTATAAATAGTTATATTTTTTAATTATTTTTGTCCATATTAGTTTAGGTCTACCTCTATCCTTACAATAAATTGTTAAAAGATCATTCTTTCTATCTGAAGCATCTAAAGATCTATGTTGTATATGTCCAAACCACCATAATCATTTTCTCTCATTGTATCTTCAATTGTGGCTATTCCTATCATTTCTTTATATATTTATTTTTAATTCTATCTTTTAGAGTTTTACCCCATAACCATTTTAACATACGCATTTCTGTTATACTTAATTTATTCACATGTTGTTTCAATATTGCCTAACACTCTATTCCATATAGCATAGCTGGCCTAATAGCAATTTTTAGATAAAAAAAACTATAAATAAATTACCCAAAAATTATAAATAGACTATCCATTCATTTGTATGATAAAGAAAACCTAGTTTTGCCCTCATTTTAGATATAATGAAGGTCATTGATGTGGCTAATCACGTCCCCGGACAGTACGGTAACAACCCGCACGATTTTTTGAGCTAAAGTAATGATTTCAGTTTCGGCCTCGGCTTCAGCCTTGGCTTCGGCCTCGGCTTCGGCCTCTACCTCGATCTCGAGCTCAGTACGACCTTGGCTTCGACCTCGGCCTCAAGCTCAGCACGACCTCGACTTCGGCCTCGGCCTCGGCCTCGAGCTCCATCTCAATCGTGGCCTCAGCCTCGGCTTCGGCTTTGGCCTCGGCTTCGTCTTTGGCCTCGGCTTCGGCTTCAGCTTCGAGCCTCGCCTCGGCCTCGATCTCGCCTCGCATGCTATCGGTCCATAGTTCCAGTCATGAAATCAACTCCGAACATTGAGCAAGGTAATTTGAAACACCCTAGAAACTGCTCACCCATTCTGTTAGGATCACGGGCAGTTACATATACTGTATGCAGATATTGATATTCACGGTACGCGTTTAGCAGCTGTGCGCCCACCTGCGGAGCCGATCTTAACGGAAGATTGGATTTCACTGTTATCCGCAAAAGGTAAGAGGGACCCCTAAATAGGTATATAAAGCCCTGACTCACAATGAGTAGGGGATATCTTCTCTGATCCTAATTCATGTTCTCCAAATCGCTGACTGAGCATCAGAGGGTCCCCATCGGAACTACCGGTCCAAGACTTTTCTTACATGTTTTCGGCTAAAAGGAGGGGGTCGTCATCTCTTGGAAGTCTATAAAGATCCTGTTTCACCCAGTGTTCTCGAGAAGTGAACTGGCAGCAACAGATTGGCGCGCCAGGTAGGGAGGCTGCAGCAGACGTTCATTTCCACATATCTGCAACCCCACAACCTCTATAAGGAAGAAGATGGCGGTTACACGAGCGCAAGAGGCCTCCATTAGCCAGGCCGGGGGATGCCTCCTGCGGGCTGAGCAGTCGGAGGCCAACCTCCCTATTCCACCTCCCGTACAGCCGCAGCTTAACCAAGCTAATCAGCTCGAAGCCTTGACCCAGCATGTTCAGGACCTAATGGCGGTGGTGCGGGAACTACAGGAGCAGTGCTCCGCCACCACGCCTTTGCCACCCCAACATTCTCTGCCTTATGTGGAGGGTCCTGGAGCTAGCCGCTCACATCGTGGTAGGACCCCTCCGGAGGCCTCCCACCGTGCGTTCTCGAAGTCTCATCGCCGGGAGACCTTCAAACGGCGATGGTCTACTTCCCACCATATCGATCGCTTTCCCAAGCAGTGTGGTGAGAAGGAACCTAAGCAGGTGCATTCCTTGCACCGGCAGCCTTCTCCCTATTCATCTTCCGAATCCTCAAAGGAAGACACCAACAGGAAGATTGCTCGTCGGGCCGAGCGACAATTGGACGAATACCATCAGTGGATGGAGGAGCTTAGCCGCAGAATCACCAACCCACATAGGACATACTACGACCACCGCCCCCTGCTTTCTCGCCGTATCATTGAGGAACCGGTCCCACCCCGGTTCCGTCTACCCCAGCTAGACCCATACGACGGCACGGTGGATCCATTGGACCACCTGGAAAGCGATACAGAATGTCTGAGCTGCCTCATCGCCCAGAAAACCGACCCCAGGCATTGGTTCCCAAAGAACACTTCACTCCTCTCCTCACCCCAATATCCCACATTCTATAAGAGATTGAGGATGAGCCCTACCTCCGGCGTCCACCACCCATGAGGCCCAGAGTTCCCTGCAGTAAGGAGCAATATTGCCGATATCACAGAGATTACGGCCACGACACGGAAGACTGCCGCCTGCTGAAGAAGGCTATCGAGGAACTCGTCCAGCAAGGCCACCTTGGCAAGTTCATCCGTAGAGAAAACCCTGCGGCCCAGGCCCGTCGGCACCTCCTGCTCCTCAGCTCGGCGCAGACAATGCCCCAATGGAGAAGACGATGGCCATGATCTTCTGGGAGGCATGTAACAATTCTAAAAGACAGCGTGAGAAGGGAGTGGATTCTGTAATTCTCTTCTTTAAAAGGGATCTAGAAGGGGTGATAAACAAGCATGATGATAGCGTCGTCGTGTCTATGACGATCGCAAAGAATCCTATAAGAAGAATTTTAGTTGACAGTGGGAGCTCTGTTGGTGTTTTGAGTTACGATGTTTTTGTTCGGATGAATTTGCCTAGTAGCTCCCTTCAGCCTGTCACCACCCCCTTAATGGGTTTCACTAAAGATTCTGTAAGGGTCGAGGGAGAAATCACTCTCCCTGTCACAGCTGGGACTCCACCGTGTCAGAGCACGGTTCTCATGAACTTCTTGGTAGTCCGGGTCCCATTGGCTTACAATGCCATCCTTGGGAGACCCGGTTTGAACCTATTGGATGCTGTTATCTCCACCAAAAGATTACTTGTAAAGTTCCCCATCGGTAAGGGGGTTGGAGAGATAAGGGAAGAGCAGAGCCCACTACCGCTCTTCTACCATTTAGTCCCAAGTCCACAAGGGGCGGTGTTGGCAACAACGCCTGAGCCGCTCGACCCCCTAGACTCAGAGAGGAGGGGGGAGCCTGTCGAGCACTTGCTGACCTTCCCATTAGGGGAGGACTCGATGAGGACTATTTAGATTGGAGCTCTACTTCTGGAGGAGGCACGCGATCAGCTTCTTGCTTTCCTACGAGCTAACTCCGATATTTTTGCATGGTCATCGTCCGACATGCCGGGTATCCCTAAGGAGATGATTACTCATCAACTCAACATCAAATCAGGGTGTTGGCCTGTTCGGCAGAAGAAGAGAAGCTTCGCCCCAGACCGGCAAAAGGCCATTGATGAAGAGATCCGCAAGCTAGAGGCTACAAGCCACATTCGAAAGGTCCATTACCCCGATTGGCTGGCCAACGTTGTGATGGTCCGCAAGGCTAACGAAAGCTGGAGGATGTGCATGGATTTCACTGACCTCAACAAAGCTTGCCCCAAGGATAGGTACCCTTTACCTCGGATTGACCAGCTGGTGGACGCTACGTCCGGTCACGAGACCCTTAGCTTCATGGATTCCTTCTTCGGCTACAACCAGATCAAGATGGACCCGACGAACGAGGAAGCTACCTCGTTTGTGACCAAAAAGGGGATATACTGCTACAAGGTAATGCCTTTCGGACTGAAGAACGCTGGGGCCACATACCAGAGGCTGATGAATAAAGTCTTTGAAGACCAGATTGGACGCAACATGGAAGTGTACGTGGATGACATGTTAACCAAAAGTATTCATACTACTGACTATATTGCCGACCTGGTGGAGACCTTCGGCAACCTCCGCCGGTACCAGATGAGGTTGAACCCCCACAAATGCACCTTTGGGGTGACAACAGGCAAATTCTTGGGTTTCATGGTGACGTAGCGTGGGATCGAGGCAAACATCGATAAGATCCGAGCCATCTTGGACATGAGGTCTTCGTCTAATAAGGAGGTACAACGCTTGACTGAAAGGGTGGCGGCCTTAAGCCATTTTTTGTCTAAGTCCGCAGAGAGATGTCTGCCTTTCTTTAAGGCTCTGCGCAAAGTCAGCGGCTTCGAATGGACGGGAGAGTGCCATAAGGCTTTCAAGGGATTAAAAGAGTTCTTATCCATCCCGCCACTGTTATCCAAACTAAGGGGTGGAGAGGAGCTCCTCCTGTACCTCGCGGCCTCTCCCGAGGCTGTCAGCTCCGTGCTTGTCTGCATGGATGCCAACGGTACACAAAAGCCAGTATACTATACTAGTAAGGTGCTTCACGATGCGGAGATTAGATATTCCAAAGTCGAGAAGATTATCTTTGCATTGATCGTCTCTGCTCAGCGCTTTAGGCTTTATTTCCAATCTCACCTGATCATGGTGGTCACAGATCAACCACTCAAGGCAATCCTCTCTCGTCCCGATACCTCTGGCCGACTGGCAAAGTGGGCGCTCAAGCTGGGGGAATTTGATCTATCATTTCGACCTTGGTCGGCTATGAAGTCGCATGTCCTAGCAGATTTCTAGTCGAGTGCACTTGGATAGAAAGCAGCCGAAGGAGTCCCATGCAAACCCTTCGGGCATTAAAACCGAGGAAAGAGGGGAGGATTGGATCCTTCACGTAGATGGAGCATCAAATTCTCAAGGGAGCAGGGTAGGCCTCATCCTGGCTAATCCAGACGGAGTTATGACTGAGTACGCCCTCTGTTTCCTCTTTCCATCCATCAATAACCAGGCTGAGTATGAAGCCCTACTATCAGGGATGAGACTGGCTCGGGAGCTCGGCGTGAAATGCCTTAGAGTCTTCACCGACTCCCAGCTAGTCTTCGGTCAAATCAAAGGAGAATATGAGGTACGGGATCCTATAATATCCCGTTACTTGAGTATGGTGCAGTCACAAGCCTCTCCCTTGACCCACTTCAGTGTCAGCTACATCCCCCGGAGGGAGAACGCTAGAGCTGATGCTTTGTCTTGGTTAGCCACCTCGGCTAACGGGACCTTGGGAAGGACCTACGTGGAGCATCTGGAAGCCCCAAGCATCGACGCGGTAGAAGAATCCATGCCAGTCCGCCAAGAGCCTTCTTGGATGGATGTTTACATTCAATACTTCACCGCTGGTGCCCTCCCAATCGACCCCACCGAAGCCAAATTATTCAAGTGACGAGTACACAAGTTCCTGATGTTTGATGGACAACTGTACCGAAGATCCTTCTCTTATCCTCTCCTCAAATGTGTTGGTCTCGTAGACACCGACTATATTCTCCATAAGATCTATGAAGGTATTTGTGAAAACCACTTAGGGGCCAGAGCACTATCACGCAAGGCCCTACGCCAAGGCTATTACTGGTCGACCATGCGGGAAGATGCAGCCGAGCTGGTCCGAAAGTGCGATAGTTGTCAGCGGTATGCTAACATTCAACTGCTGCCAACCTCTCAGCTGAGCCCCCTATCGGCTCTATGATCGTTCGCCTAGTGGGGAATGGACATCTTGGGACCATTTCCTCCAGCCTCTGGTCAGCGAAAGTTTTTGCTCGTCGCCATCGACCACTTCACCAAGTGGGTAGAGGCCGAAGCACTGACCAAGATTACCGAAGCCAAGGTGAGGAACTTCTTCTGGAAGTTCGTTATTTGTCGGTTCAGACTACCCCACATACTTGTTATCGACAATGGGCGCCAATTCGACAACGTCCCATTCAGAGACTTCTGTGCCGAACTATGAATATATCAGACATTCACTTTTGTCGATCACCCGCAAACAAACGGGGCGGCCGAAGTGACGAATCAGACAATCCTTCAAGGGCTTAGAACACGCTTGGATAATTTCAAAGAAAGATGGGTGGAGGAGCTCCCAAACGTGCTGTGGGCACATCATACAACATCACGAACCCCCACAGAAGAAACTCCTTTCAGCCTTGTGTTCGGGTCAAAAGCAGTCATCCCGGTGGAGATTGGCATCCCTAGTCCCCGGACATAGTCATACGATGAGAAGAACAACTCTAACCAATTGAGAGCCAGTCTCGACCTCTTTGAAGAGCTCCATGATCGAGCACAACTCAGAATAGCTTCCTACCGACAGAGGATTGCAAAATACTACAATGCCCAAGTTTGTCCTAGAACATTCCTCCTTAGAGACTTAGTCCTCAGACGAGCCGAGGTATCCAAGCCTACGGAGGGGGAAAAATTGTCTCCCAATTAGAAAGGGCCTTATCGAGTCACCGACGCACTTCATCACGGAGCATACCGGATCGAAGGGCTAGATGGAAAACCTCTCCCCCGTATCTGGAACGCGGATAACCTCCGTCGGTATTATCAATAGTATATTGATATCTTGAATTTGAGCATGTTTGCTAGAATAACATTTGTTTTCTTACTAACGAAAGTGTCTTCGAGTGGTCTTGCTTCGCGCTCAAGCCTAACCCCGCGTCGGCACTCAAGCCCGACTTTGCATTGGCGCTCAAGCCCGACCCCGCATCGACGCTCAAGCCCGATTCCGCATCGGCACTTAAGTCCGACCCCGCGTCGACACTCGAGCCCGACCCCACATCGATACTCGAGCCCAACTCCATCGGCATTCAAAGTCAACTCCATATCGACACTCAAGCTCGACCACGCATCGGCACTCAAGCCCGACCCCGCGTTGACACTCGAGCCTGACTCCGCATCGGCATTCAAAGTCCGACTCTATGTCGGCACTCAAGCCCGACCTCCGTGTCGGCACTCGAGCCTGAATCTATGTCAGCACTCAAAGTCGGACTCCGCATTGGGACTTAAACTTGACTCCGTGTCGGGACTCAAACTTGACTCCGCGTCGGGACTCAAACTTGACTCCGCATCGGAACTCAAACCCAGTTTCGTGTCGGCACAAGCCTACATTGAATCGGCGTTTAGTGTGCCCCAATCTTAACTTCATCCTTATGGCTCCGATTTTGGATTCTACATCTTGACTCCGGCCACAGCACCTATGTCAAGAGTTGACCATGTCCTAACTACAACATCGGTTCCTAAAAGGGATCTACGATCTTGACCCTGGCCTTGGTTTCAAGATGAGCAAGTAGTCATATCAAAAATTGCTTTTCATTGATTGTTAAAACATCTTACAAAATTACCGATTCTCATCAGGCATCATTACAAATAATAATAATAATAATAATAAGGAGCTCAAGGCTCAGCCGGAGCTGGATCATCATCCTCAGGAACATCGTCTGGCTCCAGCTCCTCGATCATTCTAGACCGTAGAGTCTTCGTACTTTTTCCTTGCAGTCCTGGAAGCCACCATCATACACAGAGGCAGTGGTCTCGACCAACTCCTCGTCGTAAGCTTTAGACTTCCTAAAATTCTCTACGGCCTCGGCGGCCTTCTGCTCAGCCATGATCACTGTCGCCTTCAGCTTGGCTATTTCGGTGTCTGATCAGCGGGCGATCTCCTTGGCATTCTCTGCTCGTTCCTCAACGACTTTTATTTCAATAGTGGCAGAGTGTAGCCGGTTCTTCAACAAATACACCTCCGCCTCTGCCATCTTTAGCCTCTTCTCGGCGGCCTTTTGCTTTTCCTCCACCTCTTGAGCATTGTCAAGCTCATTGGCCGCTTAGCGCTGAGCCACCTCAAGCGCTTCCGCTGCCCTCTCAGCCTGGGCTAGATTCCTAAATCGGACGGCCTCGGCTTTGGCCTCAACCCTTTGTGCCCGAGCCACTTCCGCTTTGGCTGCCTCCATAGCTGCCTCGGCCTTTTCTACTCTGGCCTCAGCTTGACTGGCATTTTCCTGGAGTTGGCTGAGGGTAGTCTCATCCTGGGATAAAAGACCTCAAATGGTTGCTAAAGAGTTTATCACCTATACCCAAAAATTATTCAGGTTAAGTAGAGGAAAATAAGGTCCTTGAAATTGACAGGGGAGGAATACTTACCCAGAGGTGAACCATGGATGCTTCCTGGAAGAAGACAGAGGTCCCTTGGTTTTGAAGGACACTTTGAAGCTCAGGTACATGGACCTGAGCCATCACCCACTTAGCCCAGCGGCTATGATGCGACAGGATTGATTGGAAGGAAGGCGCGTCTCGCCTTCCTCCATAGCATCGGCGAATGCTTGAGCTACCGGCGCTGGATCAGATGCCGATGGTGCCTCTGACTCTTCAGCCTGTAGAGGCCCCTCGGCTGCTGCCTCTTCGGTGGATGGGGCGACTTATGGAGATGGCCCTGCGACCGAGCCAGTTAGCTCCACCTCAGGAGCAGTAGGCGGTGGCAACGGTGCTTTGGTCCTCTGCTTTGGAGGAGTGTTGGTCAAGTCGATGGGAAATGGGGGCGGTGCTGGTGAAGGCAAACAAGGTCGTTCCCTTTCCTCGGCCTCATTCCTTCCTGAGGTCTCTCCGGCCTCAGCTCTTTTAACGACTTTGATTTTGGCCCTTTTCTCGGTAGGGGCTCCATCCACTTGGGCCTCTCTTCTTAGTGGCGGCCTTTCTTATCACTTGAAGCGATGGTGCCATGCTTGCATATTAAAGAACTTATATATGAAAAAACAAGGGAAAGGGAAATATGAGAACAAGAAGGGATGAAAAGTTGCTACTCACCGTCGCCAGGAATAAGGCCTGCTAGCTGAAGATTCTCCTCGGCTAGCAGCTGGTTGCATCGAGGGACATTGGCAGTGATGAACTATCCGAACACCTCTTGATCTCTTCGGAGAATTGTTGGGTCCTTGTTTGCCTCGGTGTTGGGGATTCCCCACTCGATCCTTACTCCCTCAACTTGGGCAAAGAAAAACCTATCTTTCCATCCTTTGACGGAAGTGGAAAGATACAACTTAAGGGTTCTCGCAGGTCTGAGGCAAAGGACCACCAATAGAGGTGGGCACTGGGCCGTGCCGCCCATGGCACGGCACGGCCCAGGCCCTGATGGGCCGTGCCGAGCCCAGAAAATTTTTTCTGTTGGCCCAGCACGGCACGGCCCATGATGGGCCTGGGTCGGCCCGTCGTGCCGTGCCAGCACGGCCCATCTGGGGCTGGCCCGTGCACAGCTCAAATAAAAAAAATTATAAAAAAATAATTTTTTTTTTATAAATTAAAAATTATTAGGAATAAAGAAATTTTATTAATATAAAGCCACCATAATGATGGGGGGTTTGGCATAGATCCCTACCAGTTTATTAATTTAAAATTAAAATGGTACAGAAAGGAGGGGGCTAAGCCTGACCTCTAGAATATAATACAATAAGTAAGAAGAAAAAAATAGAAAGATTGCAACCATCGGATCATCGCCGATCGGATGGATCGCAATCGTCGGATCGATCATCGCCGATCGGGATCATGGCTTGGATCGATCGCGACTGTCAGATCATCTCTGATGGGATAGATCGCAATCGTTGGATCGATCATCCCTGATCGGGATCATGGCTTGGATCGATCGCAACCGTCGAATCATCTTCGATCGGATCGATCACAACGGTTCAATCGATCATCACCAATCGGGATCATGGCTTGGATCGATCGCAACCGTCGGATCGATCATCGTCGATCGGGATCATGGCTTGGATCGATCGCAACCATCGGATCGATCATCCCCGATCGGGATCATGGCTTGGATCGATCGAAGACGTCGGATCTTCTTCGATCGGATTGATCGCAATGGTCCGATCGATCATCGCCGATCAGGATCATAGCTTGGATCGATCGCAATCGTCGGATCGTCTCGATTGGATGGATCGCAACCGTTCGATCGATAATAGTAGATCAGGATCATGGCATGGATCAATCACAACCGTCGGATCGTCTCAGATCGGATCAATCATCGTCGATCGGGATCATGGCTTGGATTGATTGCAACTATCGGATCGTCGCCGATCGAATGGATCGCAACCATCGGATCGATCATCACCGATCAGGATCATGGCATGGATCGATCGCAACCATCGGATCGTCTCCGATCAGATCGATTGCAACCGTCAGATCGATCATCCCTGATTGGGATCATGGCTTGGATCGATCGCAACTGTTGGATCATCTCCGATCGGATTGATCACAACGATCTAATCGATCATCGTCGATCAGGATCATGACTTGGATCGATCGCAACCATCGGATCGTCTCCGATCGGATTGATCGCAACAGTTCGATCATTCATAGCTGATCGGGATCATGGCTTGGATCGGTCGCAACCATCGAATCATCTCTGATCGGATGGATCGCAACTGTTGGAATGATCATCGCCGATCGGGATCATGGCTTGGATCGATCACAGACGTCGGATCGTCTCTGATCAGATGGATCACAACCGTCAGATTGATCATCGCCGATCGTGATCATGGCTTGGATCGATCACAGACATCGGATCGTCTCCGATCGATTGATCACAACAGTCCGATCGATCATTGCCAATCGGGATCATGGCTTGGATCGGTCCTAACCATCGGATCATCTCCAATCGGATGGATCGCAACTGTTGGATTGATCATCGCCGATCAGGATCATGGCTTGGATCGATCGCAACTGTTGGATCATCTCCGATTGGATGGATCGCAACTGTTGGATCGATCATCGCCGATCGGGATCATGGCTTGGATTGATCGCAACCGTCGGATCATCGACGATTGAATGGATCGCAACCGTCGATCAATCATCGCCAATCGGGATCATGGCATGGATCGATCACAACCGTCGGACCGTCTCCAATCGGATCGATCACAACCGCCGGATTGATTATCGCCGAATGGGATCATGGCTTGGATCGATAGCAACCGTCGGATCGTCTCCGCTTTTACGTGACATGGTCTCTTTCGGATAGCCGATAAAAAAATATTTATCAGATTTGGGTTCAAGTTTCTCTGATTTTGCACGTTTCACATAAGCCGGACACCCCCATACTCTTAGATAGGTAATAACTGGTTTATGTCCATACCACATCTCATGTGGAGTTTTAGAAACATGCTTACTTGGAACCTTATTAAGAATATGACAAGCTGATTCTAATGCGTATCCCCAAAATGATATTGGCAAGCTCGCAAAACCCATCATGGACCGACCATGTCTAACAGAGTTCGATTCCTTTTTTTCGACACACCGTTATGCTGCAGTTCCAGGAGGAGTCCATTGGGAGAGAATCTCATTCTCTCTTAAATATGTCACAAATTCATTGGAAAGGTATTCGCCTCCTCGATCTGATTGAAGGGTCTTAATACATTTTCCTGTTTGTTTTTCTATTTCTTTATGATATAGTTTGAACATTTCAAACGACTCAGATTTATGTCTCATAAGATAGACATAACCAAACCTAGAAAGGTCGTCTGTAAAAGTAATGAAGTAGTAATATCCACCTTTGGCACAAGTGCTCATTGGTCCACATACATCAGTATGTACTAGACTCAATAGCTCTTTGGCTCTTTCACCTTTTCCAGTAAAAGATGACTTGGTCATTTTACCAAGAAGACAGGATTCACATGTAGTTAATGATTCACAATCATCAACTCGAAGGATGCCCTCTTGAGTTAACTTGTTTAATCTGTTCTTATTGATATGACCCAGCGATGGTGCCAAAGATAAATATATGTGACATCAGTTGTTCTAGGGCGCTTACTTGAATTGTACACTACATTCACAGGCTGTGATAATATATAAATGACATTAGATAAATGCCCAGTCATTACAGTGACTCCATTCATAATGATATTCAAAGTAACATCCTTTATTGAAATTTCATAATGACTTTTGGCCAGAAGGCCTACAGAAATTACATTCAACAAGAACGTTGGGCAAAAATGACAATCATTTAGTATAATGACATTTCTATTGAAAACTATTTCAAGAACTCCTAATGCCAGAACTGGAACTAATCTTTCATCACCGACATTAAGGAATCTTTCATTGTCCTCAAATCTTCTGGTGACCTGTAGTCTTTGCAATGAATTGCAAATGTTAAAAGGACTCCCGGTATCCAATACCCAGGTCTGATTATCATATACAGAAAAATTACAAGGTGTTATTATATAAATACCTTGTTGAGCAACATCTTGCTCCTTTTTCTTTTTTGGCCTATTTTGATCAAGTGTGACAATGTAAATAGGACAGTTCCTCTTCCAGTGCCCTTGCATCTTGCAGTGAAAGCATTCAGCTTGACTTTTATCAATTTTCTTCTTCTGCATCTGACCCCTTATAGATGTCTTAGCATGTTGCACCTTTTTATTATTCTTTTTCTTCTTCCCTTTCTCAAAGGGTTTATGCCCTACCTTAGATCCTTCAACAATATTAACCAAACCCTTAGAGAGCTGGTTATCCTTCTCAAAGTTCTGTAACAACCCCAACAAACCGTGGTAGTTGACTGCAGGTTTTGTCATTCGAAAATGAGTAAGAAAACCGTGGTAGCAGAGGATCGACTGCATAATCGTACCGCATTTGGTACATCTTCTATGAGCTGTTATGGGAGAGGTGGGAGGATCACCTGCTAAGCCCAGCGAGCAGGAGCCATCCGGTGACCCGACCCTCAGATTGCGTACCAGGATTTTTGGAGTGGTATTCTCGGATCACGCTTCTGGCCGTTTATCCTTCGGAGAGCCGATCCAGTATCTACTTCCGATCACGTCCCGATGATGCTGATGCTAACGTGCAAGGTCGGCGTATTGCATATACGCTTGGCCTTTGCACTAGCATACTTGATATGGATCGGGAGGAGGCTGCTGCGTCACAGGGGACGCACATGTATGATGTCATATCGCAGATTGCACATGTATTGCAGGGTCAACAAATCTCTACGGTTCAGCCTGTTTAGCCTGATGTTCCTCGCCCTAGTCATGCATCGCCACAGCAGTACAGGCGTCGACGACGACGTGGTGGGGATCCCTGATTTACCTCATGTATTTTGTATCTTTTAGCACATAGTGCATCTTTTTGTAAAAGACATTGAAATTTAAATGAAATTTTTTGAATTAATATAAATATGTCAAACATTATACAAAATTGATTGTTGCAGGCAAAAGGACATCTACAACTCAATAGTCTCGCTAATAGTAACATCCGACAAGATCGTTTGTCTAAACTGGTGAATCCTAGATTCATATGAAGAAGCCCATCCGAAAGCACAGGGTAAATGATATTTTTGCCAATTGCTTGCTATTGGGGGAACGGGATGATCCGGTAATAGAAACACCTACAAAATTTATAAATTAGTAAACATAATGAATTATTAGTCATTTAAGGATGATTAAGAGTTGTTTAATTAATACCTCCACAAAATGATTGCCATTAACGAATGCCACTGCAATATCTTTGTGGGATAAAGGAGGAAGAGGCACCGATCGTAGAGGTAGGAATGTAAGACATTGTTGCAAGGAGAGGTGGTATAGGACAACGTTATAGCGAGATGCTATAATGTGCCCCATATCCGGCATAGTCATCGACCGATCAAAAGGTGGAGCATCATCAAGCTATGATAATAATGCATGCTCAATCTCCTCAAACCTCTCTTCGACAGCAAATATAGCGCGATAGTGCTCTGAATGACTTTGCAAGTCATGTAATAAATCCTTCATAATACGGAGCCAATCATCCTCTCCAAATCCTAGCAAGTCAGCTATTGCTCTAAATCCACAGTTGCTGTCAGCTTTAACATCCTTGATATGTTGGACGAACGGCCTCAACCCATCTAGAATTTGATCAATATAGATTGTTGGCTTATTATACGACCAGGATCACTGACGAGAAACCTACAAACCATTAACGAATGAATTAGATGGTAAACAATCACTTTGTAATAACAAATGGCACGGGGTTCGAAAGTTGTTGGCATGTGCCGGCACGTACCGGCACGCGTCCGCCCCGTACTACGATGGACCATTTGGTGATTCTACGCGAGTCATTAGACGTATTGAGGGCAGATGAGGTATGTACCATAGGACCATGCATTTGTATATTTATATAATTTGTCATACATTATGAAACCGATTATGATTTAATATAATGCAGGTAGTTTGGGATCCCCATCATCTTATCCGGAATGATCGTCCGTTCCTTGATATTGCATTCTTTAGTGGATGCCTGAAGTGCATGGATGTCGTAGAATCCTATCATCCTGAAAGGGTTTTACGACAGTTCGGTAGGATACAGACAATCCCCTGTGCGCCACTAGCCCCTGAGCAAGCCAGCAGAGGATCAACAGTAGCATCGTACTGCATTCGATACGTCTTCTATGAGCAGTTATGGGAGAGGTTGGAGGATCACCGGCTAAGCCCAGCGAGCAGGAGCCATCCGGTGACCCGACCCTCAGATTGCGTACCGGGATTTTTGAGTGGTATTCTCGGATCACGCATCTAGCTGTTCACCCTCCAGAGAGCCGATCAAGTATCTACTCCCAATAACGTCCCGATGATGCTGATGCTGATGTGCAAGGTCGCGTTTTGCAGATGTGCTTGGCCTTTGCACTAGCATACTTGATATGGATCGGGAGGAGGCTGTTGCGTCACAGGGGACGCACATGTACGATGTCATATCGCAGATTGCACATGTATTGCAGGGTCAGTATATCTCTACGGTTCAGCCTGATGTTCCTCGCTCTAGTCATGCATCGCCACAGCAGTACAGGCATCGATGACGGCGTGGTGGGGATCCCTGATTTACCTCATGTATTTTGTATCTTTTAGCACATAGTGCATCTTTTTGTAAAAGACATTGAAATTTAAATGAAATTTTACTTCCTTTTGGCCCAATTTGAATGAAAATTTTTTGAATTAATATAAATATGTCAAACATTATACAAAATTGATTGTTGCAGGCAAAAGGACATCTACAACTCAATAGTCTCGCTAATAATAACATCCGACAAGATCGTTTGTCTAAACTGGTGAATCCTAGATTCATATGAAGAAGCCCATCCGGAAGAACAGGGTAAATGATATTTTTGCCAATTGCTTGCTGTTGGGGGAACGGGATGATCCGGTAACAGAAACACCTACAAAATTTATAAATTAGTAAACATAATGAATTATTAGTCATGTAAGGATGATTAAGAGTTGTTTAATTAATACCTCCACAAAATGATTGCCATTAACGAACGCCACTGCAATATCTTTGCGGGATAAAGGAGGAAGAGGCACCGATCGTAGAGGTAGGAATGTAAGACATTGTTGCAAGGAGAGGTGGTATAGGACAACGTTATAGCGGGATGCTATAATGTGCCCCATATCCGGCATAGTCATCCACCGATCAAAAGGTGGAGCATTATCAAACTATGATAATAATGCATGCTCAATCTCCTCAAACCTCTCTTCGACAGCAAATATAGCGCGATAGTGCTCTGAATGACTTTGCAAGTCATGTAATAAATCCTTCCTAATACGGAGCCAATCCTCCTCTCCAAATCCTAGCAAGTCAGCTATTGCTCTAAATCCACAGTTGCTGTCAGCTTTAACATCCTTGATATGTTGGATGAACGGCCTCAACCCATCTAGAATTTGATCAATATAGATTGTTGGCTTATTATATGACCGGGATCACCGACGAGAAACCTACAAACCATTAACGAATGAATTAGATGGTAAACAATCACTTTGTAATAACAAATGGCACGGGTTTCGAAAGTTGTTGGCATGTGCCGGCACGTACTGGCACGTGTCCGCCCCATACTATGATGGACCATTTGGTGATTCTACGCGAGTCATTAGACGTATTGAGGGCAGATGAGGTATGTACCATAGGACCATGCATTTGTATATTTATATAATTTGTCATACATTATGAAACCGATTATGATTTAATATAATGCAGGTAGTTTGGGATCCCCATCGTCTTATCCGGGATGATCGTCCGTTCCTTGATATTGCATTCTTTAGTGGATGCCTGAAGTGCATGGATGTCGTAGAATCCTATCATCCTGAAAGGGTTTTACGACAGTTCGGTAGGATACAGACGATCCGCTGTGCGCCACTAGCCCCTGAGCGAGCCAGCAGAGGATCGACAGCAGCATCGTACTGCATTCGATACGTCTTCTATGAGCAGTTATGAGAGAGGTGGGAGGATCACCGGCTAAGCCCAGCGAGCAGGAGCCATCCGGTGACCCGACCCTCAGATTGTGTACCGGGATTTTTGGAGTGGTATTCTCGGATCACGCATCTAGCTGTTCACCCTCCAGAGAGCCGATCAAGTATCTACTCCCAATCACATCCCGATGATGTTGATGCTGACGTGCAAGGTCGGCGTTTTGTAGATGTGCTTGGCCTTTGCACTAGCATACTTGATATGGATCGGAAGGAGGCTGCTGCGTCACAGGGGACACACATGTACGATGTCATATCACAGATTGCACATGTATTGCATGGTCAGCATATCTCTACGGTTTAGCCTGTTCAGCCTAATGTTCCTCGCCCTAGTCATGCATCGCCATAGCAGTACAGGCGTCGACGACGGCATGGTGGGGATCCCTGATTTACCTCATGTATTTTGTATCTTTTAGCACATAGTGCATCTTTTTGTAAAAGACATTGAAATTTAAATGAAATTTTACTTCCTTTTGGCCCAATTTGAATGAATTTTTTTTGAATTAATATAAATATGTCAAACATTATACAAAATTGATTGTTGCAGGCAAAAGGACATCTACAACTCAATAGTCTTGCTAATAATAACATCCGACAAGATCGTTTGTCTAAACTGGTGAATCCTAGATTCATATGAAGAAGCCCATCCGGAAGCACAGGGTAAATGATATTTTTGCCAATTGCTTGCTGTTGGGGGAACGGGATGATCCGGTAACAGAAACACCTACAAAATTTATAAATTAGTAAACATAATGAATTATTAGTCATTTAAGGATGATTAAGAGTTGTTTAATTAATACCTCCATAAAATGATTGCCATTAACGAATGCCATTGCAATATCTTTGTGGGATAAATGAGGAAGAGGCACCGATCGTAGAGGTAGGAATGTAAGACATTGTTGCAAGGAAAGGTGGTATAGGACAACATTATAACGGGATGCTATAATGTGCCGCATATCCAGCATAGTCATCCACAATCAAAAGGTGGAGCATTATCAAAATATGATAATGCATGCTCAATCTCCTCAAACCTTCCTTCGACAGCAAATATAGCGCGATAGTGCTCTGAATGACTTTGCAAGTCATGTAATAAATCCTTCCTAATACGGAGACAATCCTCCACTCCAAATCCCAGCAAATCAGCTATTGCTCTAAATCCGCAGTTGCCGTCAGCTTTAACATCCTTGATATGTTGGATAAACGGCCTCAACCCATCTAGAATTTGATCAATATAGATTGTTGGCTTATTATATGACCGGGTTCGCTGACGAGAAACCTGCAAACCATTAACGAATGAATTAGATTGTAAATAATCGCTTTGTAAAAACAAATGGCACGGGATTTAAAAGTTGCTGGCATGTGCCGGCACTACTGGCATGCGTCCGGCACATATCGGCACGCGTCCGGCACATACCGGCGTGGTACCTTCTTTACGAAAAGAAATACTTCGTACCTTCTTCCTTGGCTGCCTCTTTAGCACTTGCGTCAATGGTGGAGTGCTCGTACCAGGTGAATAACTATCTTGTCCTGAAAGAATCAACTCAAAGGTAGAAGGATCACGGCGGGACCTTCAATGAAGCATGGCCGCGGCCAAGTGAACGAGTGATCATTTTGGCAGGTTCTTCAAGAGAAGTATTTTTGGGCTAGCAATCTCTCTTAATTTTCTTAACATCTACATTTGCGAAGACCCATCTAACTGTTTGAATTTTCGAGCAATTATATCCAACTCTGGTTCACAGCTCAGCTGAATACTTTGCGCATTTGAAGCCGACATCATATCAAGTTTTCTCCAATGAGGATCTATGCAATCGAAGGGAATTGGCCGGCCTTCCATCCTGAACCGAACAATATTGTGGGCGCATGGTAAACCATGTGTGTGCCGAATAGCACACCCACAAATTGAATCATCAATACCAACTGAATTGGCGCGGTTCGCTTGAGCGAGGATCTGATTTAATGCACTTATAGAAATGAAACCTCGCAGTTCTTTAAATTCAGCAGGCTTGAAGTCGTGTTGCATGACCATCAAACTCTTCTCAAATGAGGCTTTAATGTCACTATGCTGCAACTCAATCAAACTATGTATTTTTGTCCAAGATGATTCGAAATTCCCTTAGCTTGATCCAAGCTGTCTTTTCAGCCTTGCATGTGCACTTTCAGCCCTAGAAAAGTAAATAAAATTTAATAAAAGGGAGATAACAATTGCGTAATTAAATTATAAATTTCTTAAATTTATCAATTCCTTGTGATACCTATTATTTGTCAAATTTTCGTAGTGCCTACATGCGTCCGTCCATGCTGCGACAAATCTTTCCTTGTACTTGCTCAGCCAAGTCTCTAACACATACCGTAAAGCATCTGGGTAGGTAGCAAACTCTATCTGGAGTTTTGTCCAGTGATCATTATACTCATCTTCTATGGTGGACATTATAAACTTATCCCATTTCTCCTTTGTTTCAAATAACCTTTTGCACTAGGCCAAAACATTCTTACTAATATGCCATCTACATAGCAAATGTGTTGCCGTAGGAAATACCCTCTGAATTGCATTCAATAGAGCCAAGTGTCTATCTGTGACTATCATCTCAGGTAGAGCATCATCGTCCATGACACTGTGCAATCTCTCTAATGCCCATGTATAGTTATCTTCTCGCTCAGAGTCCATATACACAAAAGCAATAGAAAATGTCAGGTCAGTTGATGTCACCCCGATAATTTCTAAGAGAGGAAGACGATATCTATTCGTCTTGTAAGTGTAATCCATTATTAACACACGAGGAAATGCACGTAACAAGTCTATACTGCCAGGGTGTGCCCAAAACAAATCATGCATAACATCAGACTTAATACAATTCCTATGCCACTCAATGTATTTACACTCGAATAATTTACCAAGAAGATATTGCATCTGAGATCTCCCTGCAATCTCTATGGCCTTGCACCTCTGTCGTGCATTGTAGATTGTCTTCATTGTCGTAACATTGAGGGCATCCCTTTGCTTCAAAGTAGATAATATGTCCTTAGGCCAAACCAAAATCTTGGACATCTCCACTAGCATTGTAGTCTCCTGCTTAGATAATCGTCCCGCATATGAGTGCCCCTTGAGATGCTTTGCAGCTGGATGATTGTGCACACCGCACATGACCATTAACATTCAATCATCTGCAGTATCCAAATTCTTCCCTCTTAAGGCAAAAGGACATCCATACTTCTTAGTGCCACTGGCCCTGGTCTTTGATCCCTTTTCCTTTATGTGTTTACTTTTGCAAGAACCGCTCCTCTCGCAAGAAAAAACAATTCTTGGTTTCTTAACATTGCTGCCCGTATCGAATTTTTTAATAATAACGACAAATCCATTCCTCTTTCCGACTTCCCGACACCAATTACACATTTCTTCTCTACTTTTGAATATCTATAAAATAAATAGTTTTATGTTAGTAGACAATTTTACACATTGCTTAGTCAAATAATACGAAAATAAATGCAATTAAATTTTACCTTATAAGTTGTAAATTCATTTGTGTAATCCATCACACAATCAGAGCCAATCACGCTGTATTCGGTCGAAGCATCATCCTACACAATCAAATAATAATTTTAAACCTAATCATAATTAATCCAAAAAATGGAGAATAAACATTCTGTTCGGCCACTTAGGATCGAACAAAAATTTTCCGTTTGGCCCACCAGGGCCGAACATAAGATAGTTGTTCGGCCCACCAGGGCCGAACATGCTTATGTTGTTTAGCCCTGTGTGGCCAAACAGAGCTTACCTGTTCGGCCACATAGGGCCGAACAACGCACGAACCGGGAAAAAAAAATTTAACGACGGGGATATAAACTAACCTTTGCGACGGTAGAACCTTCAAAAATTACTAATTGCTTGTCCATTGCTCGATTTAAGGTTGAAATCGCTTCAATCAATCGTCAAACATGATCCAAGGATGCTGAACTTGTGGGGAAGGCGGGAGGAGGGGCAGGGAACGAGGGAGGGGCTATCAGGGGAGCATGGAAGGCTGTTTGGATGGGGGGGCTATTGAGTAAGGAGGGGTGTTTTGGTCCAAAAAATTTAGAGGTAAAAATACCATTTTATTAAATTGGCGTGGGGGCTCGGGTAATTCTATTTGGCACGCGGATTTTGCTGAGGAGCCCCCCCATTTTACTTTTTTTTTTTACTTAAGAGCCCTCCTATTTTACTCAGTAGCCCCCTAATTTTATAAAATTTCTAAACTACCCCTTCTCCCTCCTGCCCCCCAAAATTGCTATTTGGCCCCCCTTCCCCCCCCCCTCGTCCGATCCTTCCCTTGCTCGCGCTCACCTCTCTCGCTCACGGTGCTCCCCGGCGGTGGCTTCTCCGGCAGCGGAGCATCCTCTCCAGCACATAAGGTAAGCTCTCCCTTCCTCCCTCTCCTTCCCTTCCTCCTCCCTCCCTCCTTCCCTTCCTCCTCCCTCCTTTCCTCACTCGATCTGCCTCCATCAAGTTATTTTTTTAGCCAAGATCCCTCCCTCCCCGGCGTCCGTATGTGTCCGACAGCTCTGCCCCCTCTCCGCCACATCTCCCCCTTCGTCCCCCCACAGCGTCTGTCGTCCCAGCTCTATTCGGCCTAGCTGGGCCGAACAGAGTTAATTCTGTTTGGTCGAGCTGGACCGAACAGAGTAATTAAATTATAAAATATAATTATAATAAAATATATTATAACAATTATAATAATCAAGTATATTATAAAGTATATTATAAAGTATATTAGAATTTATAATATATTATAAAGTATATTATAATTATAATCAAGTATATTATTATAAAGTATATATATAATATATTTTTATTAAAAAATATTATTTGGATATATTTTTATTTTACTAATGAATATTGCAATGTTTCAGATATGGATGCTGGCCCCTCACGAGTTAGACCCACAGCGTCTACCAGGAGACGTAGAACCCAGGCGCCCAAGGTTATTGAGGTTCGTGAGCTTTCTGAGGATCTTGTTGCACCATCGCCCCTAAATGAGACAGCAGATGAGGACATCCTAGCTATGGATGTCGATGATGATGAGGCAGATGGTTCTTGTCCAGACGGTCCTGAGGATGACTCTGTCCTTAGGAGTTTTAGGACACATTGCAGCCTCCATCTGGAGGCAACAGGTATTTGTTCATTGTTCTACCGTATGTTATTTAATGTATTATTTCAATGCTGTTATGTGTTATTCATGTTATCCATTTATATTTCGCAGGAACGGACTCAACTGAAGTGCATGAACCATGCTGCCAAGGTAGGTGAGTGGCAGTGGTGGGCATTAGGGCAATCGAATAGGAGATTCAGGGATATAGTTCAGCAGTCGGGTCTTCTAGAGCTAGTGCATTGCTCTTATCGGTTCGCCGATAATATTCTTGTCTCGGGCTTTGTAGAGAGATGGCAACCCGAGACGAACACCTTCCATCTTCCCTTTGGCGAGATGACAATCACGTTGGATGATGTTGCCGCCATATTAGGGATTAGTGTCATGGGTGCCTCAGTGTCCTTGTCTACAGATAGGATGAGTGATCGGGATGCTGAGGACCTACTAGTGTAGCTATTGGATGTATCACGGGATGACACGCATCAGGAGGTTCTATCTGTTCGTGGTCAGTCTGTGAGGTTAGAGTGGCTGAAGAGTCATTTCCATAATGTATCAGATAGAGATAGCCGCCGTAGGATAGACTGTGCAGCGCGAGCGTATTTGCTTTTTTTGTTAGGGTGTACATTTTTTATCGATAAGAGCGGGACGAGGGTGCCTATAGCTTATCTTGTTCTGCTTCGGCATTTGGATAGAGTGAGTACATATGCCTGGGGTGCGGGTGTCTTGGCTCATTTATATCGACAGTTGGGGATTGCGTCTAGGGCATGCATTAGACAGATCAGTGGATATATGATGCTTCTTCATGCATGGATTTATGAGCATTTTCCCTTTCTTACTCCTCACCCAGCCCTAGACTATACTGATGATAGGCCCCGCGTATACCGATGGACTCCCGGCACTCCACCTCGTTCTTCGATGGACCATTTGGTGATTCTACGCGAGTCATTGGACGTACTGAGGGCATATGAGGTATGTACCATAGGACCATGCTCTTGTGTATTTATATAATTTGTCATACATTATCAAACTTATTACGATTTAATATATTGCAGGTAGTTTGGGATCCCCATCGTCTTATTCGGGATGATCGTCCATTCCTTGATATTGCATTCTTCAGTGGATGCCTGAAGTGCATGGATGTCGTAGAACCCTATCATCCTGAAAGGGTTTTGCGATAGTTCGGCAGGATACAGACGATCCCCGTGCACCACTGGCCCCTGAGCGAGCTAGCAGAGGATCGACAGCAGCTTCATACCGCATCCGGTACGTTTTCTATAAGCAGTTATGGGAGAGGTGGGAGGATCACCTGCTGAGCCCAGCGAGTAGGAGCCATCCGGTGACCCGACCCTCAGATTGCGTACCAAGATTTTTGGAGTGGTATTTTTGGATCACGCATCTGGCTGTTCACCCTCCGGAGAGCCGATCTAGTATCTACTCCCGATCATGATCCGATGATGCTGATGCTGACGTGCAAGGCCGGCGTATTGCAGATGTGCTTGGCCTTTGCACTAGTATACTTGATATGGATTGGGAGGAGGCTGCTGCGTCACAGGGGACGCACATGTACGATGTCATATCGCAGATTGCACATGTATTACAGGGTCAGCATATCTCTACGACTCAGCCTGTTCAGCCTGATGTTTCTAGTCCTAGTCATGCATCGCCACAGCAGTACAAGCATCGATGACGACGTGGTGGGGATCCCTGATGTACCTCATGTATTTTGTATCTATTAGCACATAGTGCATATTTTTGTAAAAGACATTGAAATTTGAATGAAATTTTACTTCCTTTCAGCTCAATTTGAATGAAAATCTTTTGAATTAATATAAATTTGTCAAACATTATACAAAATTGATTGTTGCAAGCGAAAGGACGTCTACAACTCAATAGTCTCGCTAATAATAACATCCGACGAGACCGTTTGTCTGAACTGGTGAATCCTAGATTCATATGAAGAAGCCCATCCAGAAGCACATGGTAAATGATGTTTTTGCCAATTGCTTGCTATTGGGGGAACGGGATGACCCGATAACAGAAACACCTACAAAATATATAAATTAGTAAACATAATGAATTATTAGTCATTTAAGCATGATTAAGAGTTGTTTAATTAATACCTCCACAAAATAATTGCCATTAACGAACGCCACTGCAATATCTTTGCAGGATAAAGAAGGAAGAGGCACCGATCGTAGAGGTAGGAATGTAAGACATTGTTGCAAGGAGAGATGGTATAGGACAACGTTATAGCGGGACGCTATAACGTGCCCCATATCCAGCATAGTCATCCATCGATCTAAAGGTGGAGCATTATCAAAATATGATAATGCATGCTCAATCTCCTCAAACCTCCCTTCGATAGCAAATATAGCGCGATAGTGCTCAGAATGACTTTGCAAGTCATGTAATAAATCCTTCCTAATACGGAGCCAATCCTCCTGTCCAAATCCCAGCAAGTCAGCTATTGCTCTAAATCTGTAGTTGTCGTCAACTTTAACATCCTTGATATGTTGGATGAACGGCCTCAACCCATCTGGAATTTGATCAATATAGATTGTTGGCTTATTATATGACCGGGGTCGCTGACGAGAAACCTGCAAACCATTAACGAATGAATTAGATGGTAAACAATCGCTTTGTAATAACAAATGGCATGGGATCCGAAATTTGCCGACATGTGTCGGCATGTACTGGCATGCATCTGGCACATACCGGCATGGGGTCCAAAAATTGCCGGCATGTGTCGGCACGTACCGGCACACGTCCGACACGGGGTCCGAAAGTTGCCGGCATGTGCCGGCACGTACCGACACGCGATCGGCACATAACGGCACAGGGTCCGGAGTTGCTGGCATGTGCCGGCACGTATCGGCACGCGACCAACACGGGGTCCAGAAGTTGCCGGCACGTACCGCACGCGTCTGGCACATATTGGCATGCGTCCAGCACATACCGACACGGTCCCTTCCTTAGTAAAAAATGCTTCATACCTTTTTCCTTGGTTGTCTCTTTGGCACTTGCGTCATTGGTGGAGTGCCCGTACCAGGTGAATAACTATCTTGTCCTAAAGGCAGAAGGATCACGGCGGGTAGATGTATCAACCTTCAATGAAGCACGGCCACGACCAAGTGAATGAGTGATCCTTTTGGCAGGTTCTTCAAGAGAAGTACTTTCTGGACTAGCAATCTCTCTCAATTTTCTTAACATCTACATTTGCGAAGACCCATCTAACTGTTTGAATTTCTGAGCAATTATATCCAACTCTGGTTCACAGCTCAGCTGAATACTTTGCACATTTGAAGTCGACATCATATCAAGTTTTCTCCAATAAGGATCTATGCAATCCAAGGGAACTGGCCGACCTTCCATCCTAAACTGCGCGATCTCGTGGCCGCATGGCAAACCATGTGTACGCCGAATAGCACACCCACAAACCGAAACATCAATACCAACTGAATTGGCTTGGTTTGCTTGAGCGAAGATCTGATTTAATGCACTTATAGAAATGAAACCTCGCAGTTCTTTGAATTCAGCAGGCTTGAAGTCGTATTGCACGACCATCAAACTCTTCTCAAATGAGGATTTAATGTCACTATGCTGCAACTCAATCAAACTATGTATTTTTGTCCAAGATGATTCGAAATTCCCTTGGCTTGATCCAAGCTATTTTTTCAGCCTTGCATGTGCACTTTCGGCCCTAAAAAAGTAAATAAAATTTAATAAAAGGGAGATAACAATTGCGTAATTAAATTATAAATTTCTTAAATTTATCAATTCCTTGTGATACCTATTATTTGTCAAATTCCCGTAGTGCCTACATGCGTCCATCCATGCTGCGATAAATCTTTCCTTGTACTTGCTCAGCCAAGTCTCTGACACATACCGTAAAGCATCTGGGTAGGTAGTAAACTCTATCTGGAGTTTTGTCCAGTGATCATTATACTCATCTTCTATGGTGGACAACACAAGTATGTTCCAAGTCATTATAAACTTATCCCATTTCTCCTTTGTTTCAAATAACCTTTTGCACTAGGCCAAAACATTCTTACTAATATGCCATCTACATAGCAAATGTGTTGCCATAGGAAATACCCTCTGAATTGCATTCAATAGAGCCAAGTGTCTATCTGTGACTATCACCTCAGGTAGAGCATCATCGTCCATGACACTGTGCAATCTCTCTAATGCCCATGTATAGTTATCTTCTCGCTCAGAGTCCATATACACAAAAGCAATAGAAAATGTCAGGTCAGTTGATGTCACCCTGATAATTTCTAAGAGAGGAAGACGATATCTATTCGTCTTGTAAGTGTAATCCATTATTAACACACGAGGAAATGCACGTAACAAGTCTATACTGCCAGGGTGTGCCCAAAACAAATCACGCATAACATCAGACTTAATACAATTCCTATGCCACTCAATGTATTTACACTCGAATAATTTATCAAGAAGATATTGCATCTGAGATCTCCCTGCAATCTCTACGGCCTTGCACCTCTGTCGTGCATTGTAGATTGTCTTCATTGTCGTAACATTGAGGGCATCTCTTTGCTTCAAAGTATATAATATGTCCTTAGGACAAACCAAACTCTTGAACATCTCCACTAGCATTGTAGTTTCCTGCTTAGATAATCGTCCCGCATATGAGTGCCCCTTGAGATGCTTTGCAGCTGGATGATTGTGCATATCGCACATGACCATTAACATCCAATCATCTGCAGTGTCCAAATTCTTCCCTCTTAAGGCAAAAGGACATCCACACTTCTTAGTGCCACTGGCCCTAGTTTTTGATCCCTTTTCCTTGATGTGTTTACTTTTGCAAGAACCGCTCCTCTCGCAAAAAAAAAACAATTATTGGTTTCTTAACATTGCTGCCCGAATCGGATTTTTTAATAATAACGACAAATCCATTCCTCTTTCCGACTTCCCGACACCAATTACACATTTCTTCTCTACTTTTGAATATCTATAAAATAAATAGTTTTACGTTAGTAGACAATTTTAAACATTGCCCAGTCAAATAAAATGAAAATAAATACAATTTTACCTCGTAAGTTGTAAATTCATTTGTGAAATCCATCACATAATCGGATCCAATCATGCTGCATTCGATCGAAGCATCGTCCTGTACAATCAAATAGTAATTTTAAACCCTAATCATAATTAATCAAGCAATAAAAAGAGCATAAACATTCTATTCGACCACTCAGCCCGAACATATTGCTTCTGTTCGGCCACACAGGCCGAACAGAAGCAATATTTCTTCCGAACAGAAGAAATCTTTCTTCTGTTTGACACCAGTGGGCCGAACATATTTATGTTGTTCGGTCCTGTGTGGCCGAACAGAGCTCACCTGTTCGGCCACACAGGGCAGAATAACGCACGAATTGTGAAAAAAAAATTGACGACAGATCGCACGCACTAACCTTTGCGACCGTAGCACCTTTATAAATTATTAATTGCTTATCCATTGCTTGATTTAAGATTGAAATCGCTTCAATCAACAATCCGATGATGATCCGGAGTGAGGAAGGGGGAGGAGGGTCGTAGGGGCTCTGGGGGGCTGTTTCTGGGGCTCTTGGGGGAGGGGGGGAAGGAGGGCTGTTTAGTAAGAGAGGATATTTTGATCCAAAAATTTAGGGGTAAAAATATTATTATTATTTTACTTTGGAGTGGGGGGGGCTCCTAAGCAGTATAAGCGGGCCAAATGGAAGCAGGCCAACCGGCCCAATAGAATCACCCGCATAAAAGGGCCCGCAGGGCCGTAACGAGCATAACGGAGAGAAGGAAAGTCAAAGGGTTTCCGTTCGTAGAGGCCTATCACTCCTCTCTCCTCTTCTCCTCTCTTCGAGGGGAAATTCTATTGGCGCCCCAAACATTACTCTCCACACCCACACTTACTTAAAATTAGAATACCTAAAATACCTTAAGATGTAATTACTTTTCTACCCTACTTATTTCTCTCTACACCCACCTGATCAAAACCCCTAATGAAATTTCAAAACTCCTCTCCCAGCCACGGCCATCTCCCTCCCTCCCTCCCTCTCTCAACGATTCTCTCTGAAATCAGGGTCTAGACAAGGTTTGTAGCTCTCATTTCAACAATGGAGAAGCAACTAGTAATCTGGGAAGGCGACGGTGACGATAAGGTTCGTTTTAAAAACTGGATCGTCTTTTTTTTTTTTCCGGATCGCGTTCCGTTCGGCCTACCAGGGCCGAACGGAATAGAAATGTTCAGCCTTCCCAGGCCGAACCGAAATATATGTTCGGCTTAACCTGGCCGAACAGATGCATTCTGTTCGGCTAGGTTATGCCGAACATAATGATTTCGTTCAGCCCAGTGTGGCCGAACGAAAGCATTCTGGTCGGCCAGGGCAGGCCGAACATTTCTATTCCGTTCGTCCATACTTAGCCGAACGAAACCATTATGTTCCTAATATAAATTTAACATAATATTTTGTCCTTGTAGGATGATGCGTCAACCGAATCAAGCAAAATTGGCTCAGATTGTGTTATGGATTACACAAATGAATTTACAACTTACGAAGTATGATAAGTTTGATTGCAATTATTTCTGACTTGTTTTAATTGTATACTATACTTGCTAAATTATACTATTTAATGTGTAGATATTCAAGAGTAGAGAAGAATTGTGTAGTTGGTGTCGGGAAGCTGGGAGGAGGAACGGATTAGTTATTGTAATTAAAACATCTGATTCGGGAAGCAATGTTAGGAAACCAAGAATCAAGTTAGGTTGCGAAAGGAGCGGTAAGCACAAAAGCACAAGCGGAAAGGAAAAGGAAAAGGGATCAAAGAAGAGGGCTAGTGGTACAAAGAAGTGTGGATGCCCATTTTTATTAAGAGGAAGGAAATTGGACACTGCGGATGATTGGATTTTGGAGGTTATTTGTGGAGTGCACAATCATCGTCTGCGAAGCATTTCGAGGGACACTCATATGCTGGAAGATTATCTAGGGAGGAGACTTCATTGTTAGTGGATATGTCGAAAACTTTGGTTCGGCCAAAGGATATATTGTCCACATTGAAGCAAAGGGATGCCCACAATGTTACGACAATGAAGACGATCTACAATGCACGCCAGAGGTGTAAGGTTTTAGAGAAAGCAGGGAGATCACAGATGCAACATCTTCTTGGTAAATTAGCCGAGGCTAAATATATTGAGTGGCATAGGAGTTGCGGTAGTACTGACGTGGTGCGTGACTTGTTTTGGGCACACCCTGGATGTATAGATTTGTTACGTGCATTTCCTCGTGTATTGATTATGGATTGCACATACAAGACGAATAGATATCGTCTTCCTCTGTTAGAGATTGTGGGGGTGACATCAACTAATCTCACATTTTCTGTTGCTTTTGCATACATGGACTCTGAGCGGGAAAATAACTATACATGGGCATTAGATAGATTGCGCAGTGTCATGGATGCTGATGTTTTGCCTGAGGTGATAATCACAGATAGAGATTTGGCTCTATTGAATGCAATTAAGAGGGTATTTCCTACATCTTCACATATGTTATGTAGATGGCATATTAGTAGGAATGTTCTGGCTCAATGCAAAAGATTATTTGAAACAAAGGAGAAATGGGATATGTTTATAATGAGTTGGAATATACTGGTCCTGTCAGCCACAGAAGATGACTATAATGTTCGTTGGAGTGCACTTCAGAGAGATTTCAGTTCGTATCCAGATGCCTTACGATATGTATCAGATACTGGTTGAGCAAATACAGGGAAAGATTTGTCGCAGCGTGGACGGACAATTATAGGCACTACGGGAATGTGACAACAAATAGGTATTACAAGAAAAAGATTTCCCTTAGCAATTCATATATTATATTTTTATCTTTGATATATAACTTTGATCTAATTTCTTACTTTACTAGGGCTGAAAGTGCACATGCAAGGCTTAAAAGACAGCTTGGTTCAAGCCAAGGTACTTTCGAGTCTTCTTGGACAAAAATAAATAGTTTGATTGAGCTACAGCACAGCGACATTAAAGCCTCATTCGAGAAGAGTTTGACGGTCGTGCAACACAACTTTAAGCCTGCTGAATTCAAAGAACTGCGAGGATTCATATCTATATGTGCATTAAATCATATCCTTGCCCAATCGAATCGGGCCAATTCAGCTGAGATTCATGAATCAGCTTGTGGGTGTGCTATTCGACGCACACATGGCTTACCATGTGCTCATGAGATTTTGCGGTATAGGATGAAAGGTCAGCCTATTCCCCTCGACTGCATAGATCCTCATTGGATGAAACTTGATATGCAGCCTGCTAAAAATGTGCAAAGTGTGAAGTTGACCTGTAAACCAGAGTTGAATATAATTGCCGAGAAATTCGAGCAGTTAGATGGGGCATCTCAATTGCAAATGTTAAAGAAATTAAGAGAGATTGCAAGTCCTGATAGTACATCTCTTGAAGAACCTGCGAAAAGGAAGATCGGTATACGTGGGCGGCTTCATTGGAGGTTGATACTTCTACTCGCCGTGACCCTTCCGCATTTGAGTTGGTTCTATCTGGACAGGATAGTTATTCACCTGGTTCGCAGCAAAATATTTTAGGGATCCCAAGGATGCAGATGCAGAAGGGGCAGCCAAAGAAGAAGGTACGAAGCTTTTCTTTAATATAGCTTATCGTTATATTTTATATAATTCATAGCATTCAATACAATTTGTAGGTTATTCGTCAACGAATCCGGTCACATAAGCCAATTATCTAATCAACTTCCAGACGGGTTGAGGGCATTCATCCAGCACATCAAGGATGTCAAAGCTGATGGCAACTGTGGATTCCGAGCAATTGCTGACTTACTTGGCTTCGGAGAGGAAGATTGGCCACGTGTCAGGAGGGATTTATTACATGAGTTGCACTGTCATATAGAGCACTATCGCGCATTGTATGCTGTCGAGGGGAGGGTTGACGAGATCGCTCATGCATTATCATATTTTGAGGATTGTCCGCCATATGACCGGTGGATGACCATGCCAGATATGGGGCATCTTATAGCATCATGCTACAATGTTGTCCTGTACCACCTCTCCTTGCAACAATGTCTGACATTCTTACCGCTCAGATCGGTGCCTCTTCCTCTTGTATCCCGTAAAGACATTGCAGTGGCCTTCGTTAATAGCAACCATTTTGTTGAGGTATTAAATATATTACTCTTTGTCAATTTAAGACATTGCTGTTATTCTTGACGATTTTTTAAACTTGATTACTCTTTGTAGGTTTTCTTGTTGCCGGGTCATCCAGTACCGCCAATAGCAACCAACTGGCAAAAATACCATTTACCTTGTGCTTCCGGATGGGCCAATTCATATGAATCTAGGATTCAACAGTTCAGAGAAAATATATCGTCCGATGTTATACTTAGCGAGACTGTTGAGTTGTAGAGTGCATTGGTTGTTACAAAGTCAACATTTTGTTTATGTAACATTCAATGCAATTGAAATGAAATGAAAGTTTGAATATCATTTTTTTTATCTTCTTATGTGTGCAAATTGTTTGTATACATTCGATTAATGTCAAACATTCCATCCCGTGCCATCCCGTGCCGGTGTGTGCCGGACCAACAATACGCGAAGAAGATCAATAATACTATACTTGTTGGGCCAATAATACGCGTGTCGGGCCATCAATTAGTGCCCCGTGCCGGCCCGTGCCGGTGGCGTGCCGGATTTTATTAAAGATTTTGAAATAACTCAATAAATCACTCAATTTTATAAATATTAAAAAAATAATTTGAGTACCCTCTTGTCTGCGCACCCGACGGCCCGGGCCCCATATCCTCCTCCCCATTCCACACAACCACAAAGCCCCGCGCCGAGTTCAACATCTGTTCGGTCTGACAGAGCTGAACAGAGGCAAAATGTTCGGCCCTGTGTCGCCGAACAAATGGCCTCTGTTCGGCCCAGTGTAGCCAAACAGAGGCCATATGTTCGGCGACACAGGGCCGAACATTTTGCCTCTGTTCAGTCCTGTCAGACCGAACAGATGTTGAACTCGGCACGGGGCTTTGTGGTTGTGTGGAATGGGTCCGAGGATATGGGGCCCGGGCCGTCGGGTGCGCAGACAAGAGGGTACTCAAATTATTTTTTAATATTTATAAAATTGAGTGATTTATTGAGTTATTTCAAAATGTAATAAAATCCGGCACGCCACCGGCACGGGCCGGCACGGGGCTTTGTGGTTGTGTGGAATGTCGAGGAGGATATGGGTCCCGGGCCATCTGGTGCGCAGATCGGCACGGGGCACCAATTGATGGCCCACGCGTAATATTGGCCCGGCAGCGTTTCATTGGCACGGCACGCCTTTGATTGGCCTTTGATATTTTTCAATAACCCATGTCATTATATTTTAGATATAATCAATGCGATTTGCGCATCATTGTGCGGTGTTAATACAAGCGGCCCGGCACGCACCGGCACGGGATGGCACGGATGAAACGGGATGGCAAGGGATGAAATGTTTGACATAAGATAAAAAAAATGTAATTGAAACTTTCATTTCATTTCATTTGCTTTGAATGTTACATATAACAAAATATTGACTTTGTAACAAGCAAAAGTAATACAAATCCCAATCAATCCCCAGCCCATCGTCGTCGACGCCTATACTGCTGTGGGGTGCCCGACTAGATCCAGGAACATCAGGTCGTGCATGACTAGGTCCAGGCACATCAGGTGTCGCATGACTAGGTCCAGGCACATCAGGCTCAACAGTCGAGATGTGCTGACCCTGCAAAACATCACCATATGCGACACAACATCGTACATGTAGTCGGTCCCAAATGATGCAATCTCCACCCGACCCATATGTAGAGTGTTGGTACCAATGCTGATGGCATCCTCACAGCGCGCCGGTAAACGTCAAGATCAACATTGACATCTTCAGGTCGTGCACGATCATATATGCTGGATCGGCTCTCTGGGGGGTGGACAACCAAGTGCGTGATACGAGAATACCAAGCCATATATCCTGGCACACAATCCGATGGTCGGACAACCGGATGGCTCCTACGACGTTGGCTCAGTACGTGATCCTCCCACTCCTCCCATAACTGATCCAAGAAGACATACGCAATACGGTACGATCCTGCTGTCGGTCCTCTACTGGCTCGCGCAGGGGCTAGTGGCGCGCGAGGGATCGTCTGTATCCGACCAAACTGTCGTAGAACCCTTTCAGGATGATAGGGTTCTACGACATCCATACACTTCAGGCATCCACTGAAGAATGCAATGTCTAGGAATGGATGATCATGACGATGGGGATCCCAAATGACCTGCAACATATAAACAATACCCAGCTAGCTCATATATAGCAAATTAAAAAAACTTAAATATACAAGCGATACATCATGGTACATACCTGATCGGCCCTCAAAACGTCCAATGACTCACGAAGAACCACTAAATGGTCCATCGTGGTACGTGATGGACTGCCAGGATGCCAACGGTGCACGCGGGGCCTCGCATCAGTATAATCAAGGGATGGATGAGGAGTGAGATCTGGAAAATGCTCATAAATCCAAGCCTGGAGCAGCGTCATGTATCCACTGATCTGTCTAACTGATGCCCTAGACGCAATCCCCAGCTGACGGTACAAGAAAGTCAAGGCAGCGGCACCCCAGGAATATGAGCTCACTCTATCCAAATCCCTAAATAGAGCAAGATAAGCTATAGGCACCCTCGTTCCACTTTTATCAACAAAGAGTGTGCACCCTATCAAAAATAGCAAATACCCCCGCGCTGCACACTCTATCCTGTGATGGCTATCTCTATCAGATACAGTGTGAAAATGACTCTTCAGCCACTCTAACCTAACAGACTGACCGCGTACAGATAGAACCTCCTGACGCGCATCTGTATCTGACACACCCAATAGCTCAACAAGTATGTCCTCAGCATCCCGATCGCTCATCCTCTCACATGACACTGAGGAACCCGTGACAGTAATCCCTAAGATGGCGGCTACGTCGTCCAATGTAATAGTCATCTCGCCATAGGGTAGATGGAAGGTGTTCGTCTCGGGCTGCCATCTCTCTACGAAGCCGAGACAAGAATCTTATCGGTGAACCGATAAGAGGAGTGCACTAGATCTATAAGGCCCGACTGCTCTACGATTGCCCTGAACTTCCTATTCGATTGCCCTGATGCCCACCACTGCCATTCAGCTACCTTGGCAGCATGGTTCATGCACTTCAGTGGAGCCCGTTCCTGTAATATAAATGCCATTAATAATTTATATCACAGCATCGTAATGATACATTAAAGAAAGTAAAATGCAATAGCAATTAAACAATACTGTTGCCTCCAGATCGAGGCTGCTATATGTGTCCTGAAACTACTCAGGACAGACTCATCCTCTGGACCTCCTGGACATGGCCCGACAGCTTCACCTTCAACGTTCATAGCGGGCATGTCCTCGTCTACTGTCTCAGCTGGGGGCGATGGTGCAGCAGGAACCTCGGCCTCAGCATGACCGGCACGACGTCTTCTGGCTGACGCCGTGGGTCTAAATCGCGAGGAACCAGCATCCATATCTGAAACTGAGTATCAGCATATACGTCAATCAAAATGCAAATCAAGTAGACAAGTTATATGACGAAACTGAACAAAAAATTCAGATTTACATTGATGAATTATAAGACAAAATTGACCAAGAATGACAAGCCAATAAGTGCAATTGCCAAAATTCAGTAGTGTTGTGTGCAAGTGGTTAATAAGTTTACTGTTAACGGCCTGGGAACTCCCATGCCTCCCATGCCGGACAACTGCCGGAGAGGGAGCTCCGGGCGGGAATGCCGCCGGCATTCACACAAAAAAAAATTAACTGTTTACTGTTAACTATTAACGGGGAAGGGACCCGGCGGGCCGCCGGCTCCCTTCCTCGTTCTCATGCCGGACCGCCGGCATGGGAGCTCCCATGCTTCCCATGCCGGACAACCCGCCGGACAACCCGCCGGAGAGGGAGCTCCGGCGGGAATGCCGCCGGCATTTACAAAAAAAAAAAAACCTTAACGGGGAAGGGACCCGGCGGGCCGCCGGCTCCCTTCCTCGTTCTCATGCCGGACCGCCGGCATGAGAGCTCCCATGCTTCCCATGCCGGACAACCCGCCGGAGAGGGAGCTCCGGGCGGGAATGCCGCCGGCATTCACAAAAAAAAAAAACCTTAACGGGGAAGGGACCCGGCGGGTCGCCGGCTCCCTTCCTCGTTCTCATGCCGGACCGCCGGCATGGGAGCTCCCATGCCGGACAACCCGCCGGAGAGGGAGCTCCGGACCGCCGGCATTCACACAAAAAAAAAAAAGGGTTTAACTCACCGGTGCTGGAGATCAATCTGGCCGGAGATCCGCCGGGAGGGAAGGACGAGCTCGGTGGAGGGCGGGGGGGGGGACGGCGCGGACGAGCTCGGTGGAGGGCGGGGGGGGCGGCGCAGATGAAAACGGGGGGGGGTGTGGGCGTGCTGAGAAATCGTGAGGGTGTGAAAATGGTATAGGGATAATTTAGGAATTTACAAAAAAAGGTGGGTGTAGTGAGTTAAGTTGTGGGTGTAGTTAGCAATTTTTTTTTTTTTAATATGCGGGTGATGAGAGGATTTATGTGGGCGCCAATAGCCTCTCCCCTCTTCGAGGACTCGAGGAGTTGTTATTGGCGTGGGATTGGGCGAGGTCATGGCAGCGGAGGCATCTAGATCCGGGGGCCCTTCGGCCGACTCCTACATCGGGAGCTTGATAAGCTTGACCTCCAAGAGCGAGATCAGATACGAGGGCATCCTCTACAACATTAACACCGAGGAGTCGAGCATCGGGTTGAGAAACGGTACCTTGAATCCCCTTCTTTTTCTGAATTTTTTCTCCCTGTCTGTGATTCGGTCATGGTGCCAGAAAGTCGGGATTTTTAATTTTTTTGGAGCTTTTCTGGGTTTTGGTTGCTGGCTTTTGTTTCTTGAGCGGGCTGGATCTAGGGATTTAGATTTTGCCGGCCTCAATGTGGATTGGTGCCCTCTTGTGCTGCAGGGCCTGTTAGATGGTTTAGCTAATCCTTTATTCAATTTTTTTAATCAATTTTTTTAATCAATTTTTTTTTTTTTTTGGTTTATGTTAGCGTTTTGTTTACGTTGTCTTGTAGTTTAGAGAGTATCTGGTTTCCTACTTGCTGGCGTTTCTATTTATGTTTACATTATTCTTTTTCCAATTAGGGTATGATTTTTTTGCCTTTTTTGTTAGATTATTATAGAAGCATTATTTTTCTTAATGTGTTTATTATGTCTCGAGATTGCTTTTGTTTTATTTATTATTGAGCAAGGCACTTCTCAAGTTTCGTGCTTTGACTTGATCACTGGGGGTCTTATAACAAAATTTGCTTATGGCTCGGCCTGGGTTTTCGATGTCGGTATGCTTTTAAGAATGCGACATCCATTTGTAGCATACTTTGAAACTCCAATGCTGCATACATAATAAGAAATTTACTGGATGCATGTATGACATTGCGGCCAATAACTTAATTTAATTCACTCTATGAGGAACTTCACGTTATCTGATTCTCAAGGAGCATAGGCTGATATTTTGCTTCTCACAATCAATGAGACCACCTTAAAGTCATATTTCTTATGTCCCTTAATAGCATCTCCACTTTTCTATCTCAATATTTATTGCTTTGGAGTTGCAAATTTGAAATGGCCCGATATTAGATCTTTTTGACTTACCAAATTTTAGAAATAATTGAGGATAAACAAAATGCAAAATATGTTCCCCATTCTTCTTACTTCTACTATTTCCACTTCCTTCTGCCTGGAATTTAGCGTTTGTTTCACATTTTTGCTCCTAATGAAGTCGTTATACTAATTTTGTTGGGTAATTTATCATGCAATTTGCTCTATTAGTTTAATTTACAAGCCTACTTATGGTAATTGTGAGTGAGAATGGGATTCATGCCATTGCCTGTTTATATTTTAATGAAAGCTTCATTATTAATCACTCTTTGATATCATATTGTTGAGGATACTAGTATCCTATGTTTCCTCCATGTGAAAGTACCTATTAATGGAAAGTCAGCTCTACAATGTTTATGCATTAAATTCAGTGCATTCATACTATACCCCTCCTTTTTTTAATATTTATTCTCCTTAGAACTTTCTACTTCATTTGTATTGGGCCCATCTCTCATGTTATGCCCTTTAGAAAGTTTAGTTTGCAACAAAATCTCAATTGAAATATTGATTTGCGATTATTTGCATGATTAATACGTGAAATTGTGCTTTAATAGAATGTATGAGTGACACGACAGTTACCTGTAGGATTATTATTTTGTGTTACGCAACACCAAAGAATCCTATAGGATGAAATGTGAATTTCATGCCATTGATCCAACTTTGTTGTTGTTTGTGCAATTGTGCAAAGTGACAACTTTTCAAAGATGATAACATTTGCATCATTGATTCAACTTGCCAAATTGTTCATGTTTGTGTGCTTGTAAGCAATAGTGAATCGATCTGTACCACTTGGTACCGATCTTACCTATCTTGTATGACCCGTACCACTTAATACAAAATGGTTAAGAGTGAAAATAATGGCATCCTATGTTGGTATGGAGTGCATTCTATATTGTACCGATTCATACTGTACAAAACTAGTAATGTTCTTGTTTAGATCTTAGTACTGGTTTTTAGACCTTGCCTTGGGGTATATGATTTTGATTTAAATGTCTCCTATAGGTCCAAAGAATGTCATGGTTAAGGGTTTCTATAATTTTGGTGTGTTCATCCACTAAAAAACATGGAGCTTGCCCTAGAAGATTTTATGTTGATATCATAAGCCATTGTTTCAGGCATTCTTCCATAACAGTTCACAAGGTCTATTATTATGGTTGCATTCATATTAAGAGTAATCTGTTTTGTAGTTCTATTTGTGCTTGATGGCCAACTAAATTAGAATAATACATTGGTAAGAATGGTTACTCTGAAAAATCTGGAATGTGGTGCAAGTAAGAGTTTTCAATCACTTTGTGGACATGATCATTCGTCTTATTTTGTGGTCATTGATAGTGAAAAAAATGGAAAGAACAAGGGAGTTATTGCTGACATAGTTGTTTGGAGATGAATAGTGGATTTTGATCCCTTAGCGTTTGGGTAGTTCAACCTGTGGCTGTACATTTCAGAGTTCAGCAAGATCAGTTCTGAGCTGTTGGGAAGAAAGGGGGGGCTTACCTTGGGTTAGAATAGGAAACCTGGTTTCTGAGACACTTTCTTTATCTTTCTTTTTTAATTTTGGTTTATGAATTAAACATAAAAATAAGCAAATTACTTCCATGTTTCTGTTAACATGTGGACCTGCTTAGTAAAATTGGCATTCACAATTAGAAAGGTTGAAGTGTTTGCTGCTGGAATATATTGGCATTTATGGATGGTATATGGTTTTGATGGAAATGGAGATTATGCAATGTTCATAATGTAAGGCTAACTTGACTGCTGTAATTTTTCATGATGTATCGTGGCTTGTATGTTTTGATTGATGACTTCCATGTGAGCAGATGGGGTTATGGTTGCATCATCTTCTATTAATGTATATATAGTCATACCTTTGAGACAGTGCTGTGCAAGTTTGGACTATATATTGGAGGATAGCATTAAAAGTTCGCAATCATTAAATCGCCTTGATCTCAAAGAAGAAAAAAAAATTGACTTGAGTCTTTGATAATTTTTTGGGCTGATCAGTCTGTTTTTTCTATATAGAATCTAATTGAACCTACTAGTTTCATACTTTGTTCACCCTCTAGTCACGCTTGGTTTGTTTTCTTTATGATTGCAGCCATTTAATTTCAGTTGCTGTACAACCTTATAATTGCCCTTTTATTATTTCAATGCCTACTGAGAGTATCATATCAGTCATTTTAATCTCCTACTGAGTTAATCTGGGTTGAACCCTGAGATATGCAAACCTGCCATTTTTGTATGCTGTGGTGATTCTGGAAGTATGTGGAAAAACTATCAGCAATCAAGATATTGTTCACAATTTTGAAGAAAAGATGATTGAGCATTCTTCTTTTGATCTATTAATTCAGTTGCAATCTTGAGCCGCACAAGCATGAGTTTGCATTTGATTTAATCAATCAAACATCAAGTATGACAGCCTTTCCTTGTCTTCTCTTCACAATGTGATGTTTTTCTGTGATATGAAAAGGGCTGCTTTTATTTTTGTAGTATTCTCATGTTGTTTGCTAGATTCATTTTTCCACATCATTTATAGCCAATATTCTGTAAATGCCATATTATGTGAGCTTCTCCGATCAAATTTCAGTCAAGTAGCAACTTGGTTAGTCGATGTAATGAGACATGTAATATCTCTCAGATTGATGCTTTGATAGATAAGTTTCTCTGTCTTTATTCACAACACCAAGTCTCTTCTAAAGCCTCTAATAATTTGGCACTTTTAAAGTGTCAATGAAGACTGCAGGTGGATAAATCTGTACTGATTTTGCAATACAACAACTAACTTATGTATACAGTATTAGTTTATATGAGTATGCTGACCTTTTGAAATTTAGTCTTGTGTTGGTAGTTTCTGTTTTGCCAACTTATTTTATGGTCAAACCTTCTTTTATGTGCAGTCTTTATTTATCTTACAAGTATCTCTAATATAGCTTCCTCCAGATATTTAATCTTGTGTTAATAATATCTGTTTTGCCAACTTATTTTGTGGTTAAACCTTTTATCATCTGCAGTATTTTTATGTATATTAGAAGTAGCTTTATTATATCTTGGTCTAAATTTTTTTATTCTATTTTGTAGTAGGATCACTTGGAACAGAAGGAAGAAAGAAGGATGGCCCACAAATTGCTGCTAGTGACAAAATATGAGTACATACTCTTTCGTGGGAGTGATATTAAGGTACAAACT
Source organism: Calamus simplicifolius (assembly GCA_900491605.1). Lineage (NCBI taxonomy): Eukaryota > Viridiplantae > Streptophyta > Magnoliopsida > Arecales > Arecaceae > Calamus > Calamus simplicifolius. Next base: position 693,531 of record UESW01004319.1, read on the forward strand.
GGATTAACAATTTAACAATATACCAAATGCTTGCACAAAGCACTTCAATGAGTAAGTAGCAGCGGCAATCGAAGAAATATCATGCATGCAAGTATGATTAGGAGTAAAAATGATAATTCCCTTATCGAATGTTCCTTGCAACTCCCCCATTCTGTGTCTTTGCCCTATCTGTCATTACGACCTTGTTCTTTTGTTCCTTTATCTTGGTGGTCATGGTAACCACTATGCTGAATTCATAAATTCCAATAGTGCGAGGTAAATAAGTTTGAGCATTAAAGTTGAACTCTGCAGTTGCAACATTTTTTATTACGAGATGAAAAATTATAGACTTGTGCATCAAATGTCTTTTTGTGTCTCAACCATAAACCAGAAGTGGTGTTGTTAGCTTGTTTTATTTGGTCATAGCTTTTAACTTTTCAAGTATGTTTTTCAGTTGCTTAAGTTCCTTTTTATGCTTCATGTGAATTATGATTCTCTATAATATAGTTTCCTGATTTTTCTCCTGCTTATTTGTGCCTCAATAAGGTTTATGAAGGCAAAAGTTTCAAGTGTTTCAGCTCTGGGTTTTCTTAAAGGCATTGAATTTTATGCATTGACTAATCTGCAATTTTCTTGTTAAATGAATAATTTCTCAAAGGGTTCACAGATGGGCCACATATTCTTTGATATAAATCCAGGTGGCTAGTTATAGAATCGAATCCAGTATTCATCTCGCAGGATACAAGCTACATGCATCATCTCATGTGGTCCTCTTTTTGCTCGGTGTCATCCCTACGCCTTGATATTTGAAAAGCTAGTCTTTCAATTGTGGAAATTGTTGCATTAAGATAGATATCCAAGAGGTGATGGGAGTTGTAATGTGCTGGGTTGGGTCAGGTCAGCCGTACATCTTTAGATATATAAGCTTGACTAGCAATAAAACTTATTATGAGATGGAAAATTTTCCAATGGTTATGGTCATATGATAAATAAAGGCCTAGTCTATACCTTTGTGATCAAGGAATCGAGGTCTCTTTTCTCGTATATGGATTTTTGGGATGACACCCACATGAGAGGAACCTCATGGAACTCATTGAGGGATGGAAAATTTTCCAATGATTATGGTCATATGATAAATAAAAACCTAGTCTATACCTTTGTGATCAAGATAACATGGTCTCTCTTCTTCTGTATGGATTTTTGGGATGACTCTTGCATGAAAGGAAGCTAATTGACCAAAGAAAAGACAATATCGCGTTCCTCATTATTATGAAATATCTAGGAACAGACTTGCGTGAGAATAGGTGATCATGTCTTGCATTCAAAACCCTTTAAGGTCAAGGAGTAATGCTGGTAATAAAATTATGGATATTGGAATGTTTGGAAGGAAAAAAAATTATTACTCTCTCAACGTCACAAGAATGATCTCTGCTTGCTGTTTAATCTTTTCCCATGAGGAAGCCTCTTGCTCATTGTTGGAAATGGCTTTATGCATAATCTTTTCCCATGAGCAAACATTTGGGCTTAGCACCAAAAAAATATTTGCATCAGGTGACCCCTAACCTTTTATTTTATTATATTTTTTATTCTATAGAATCTAATTCCTATGAATTTATGTATATCTTTCCCGAGAAGACTTTGCATGCAGGCATGGCTGCGGAACTCATTATGACCCTTAACTCCTAGTTTTCAACATGGTGAAATAGATTTTTGCTGTAGGTGAACTTTCTTAGATCAAACTCCTGTCATAAATGAAGCTGCAGGCCCCTTTGTTACTCTTTTCAATAATTTTTGTTTATGTATCTCATGGACTTTGCCCTATACAAAGTTTGCAGCATTAATAACTTACCTTATTGATGTAAGAAAAACAGGCTTTTTCTAGAAGAATTTTATCCTGCTATTCGTGAAACTTTTGAAATGGGCTGTAAATTTTAAAGCTGATTCAGGATCTACTGTAGAGATGTCCAACCATGTAATGTTAGGGTGAGCCATGAACTCCAACCATCAATCAATCTTATGTGAGCCATGAAATCCAACTATTATCAAGCTTATGGATCAGATTTTGTCTTTTAATGCAATGCTCTAAAGGATTTCAGGATAGATGCTAGGTGAGGGAGCTTTCTAGTGCCTAGGGTGGCTGCTAATTCAGTAAAACTAATAATTATAAGGTGAAATAC
>UESW01004319.1:697023-752847 GCA_900491605.1 Calamus simplicifolius
CTCATCAAAATCATTGTCATCATCATAGTCAAAATCAGAGGCACTTGTGAGGCAGTCAGCCATCAGAACCTTCCCACAAAACAGATAACAGTAGAAAAGTTAAGAACTCTGCTGTTTGGTTCTACATGCATCACAATCAAAACTAGTTTTTCATGTTATTGTCAGAAAATTTGGTGCAAGTCTAACTTGGGATAGTATAAGAGAAGATAAATTTGATAACACACACTTTCTGTTATACTGGTTGTAGTTACTGCTAAATGAAGAAAAAATAGATATGCATTACCTTTGATCCTCGGTTGACTAGTCTTAACAACTTATTTAGACTATAGTCTACAGACCTAACCAGATGTTGAATATATTTATGCAATTGCTTATCCAACATCACATGATTGGATATTACTAATAGGGGAGACAACCCAGTTATCAACTGCCTTCTCTACTCTTTACAGTCCATATTTAGCATTTCCAAATAGCTTATGTACTAAACGACTTCATTTCTAGTTTTTCATTCTTTTATCAGTTCTACATACACATTTTGATAAGACAAAATGAAAAACAAAAGCAAAGCATGAAAGTCAAATGCTTCTTCTGTAGCTTTTCCTCCCCTCTGCCAGCATTTTAGTTCATGATTTCTGTTTCTCTAAGTGAGTTCGTGCAAAAGAAATGGATGCAATACAACAATTTAACAATAAATTAATGCTCAAACCTGTGATTATTTATTGAAATGAACAAGCAAATACCGTTTAAAATGCACTAGGTACCACAGAACATCTACCGCATCATATATCTCTTGCAATGTTCAATAAAAGAAGGCATGTTGTCCAACATTTTGTGGCGTACTGTCTGGAACAGTAATTACAAAGGCTTGTAATAGAGAAAATAAACACAGAGAAAGATAATTTATAGCAAAATTTCTATTGAAGGAACTGATACAAATGTAAGAAGAAAATGTTAATCATTTTTCCAGGGACTCTGAACGAGGAGCAGTATGTGATGGAGATGTTTGTGTTGAAGGATTGCCATGATTATGGTCATTCGAGTCTTGAGGTTCATCACTTGTCTCAGATTTCTCATGAGGTTCATCACTTGTCTCAGATTTCTCATGCTGATCAGGCAACCTCCCTGCTTTGGAGGGTGAATCTTCTGCTGATATCCACATGGCTTCTGGATTCCTTAAGTAGGGAAAGAACAGAAGGGTCCGGAACAGAGAACGCAGGCAAGGTATAGTTATAGTAACCCATGAATGGGTGATCAAATTTGCAAGTTGAACCATACTTGCAGATTCCATACATAGTGTAAAAGGTGCACACAGTCTGGCCCTTTGTGGTCAAGCCATGAGAACAAGAAAAGAATAGTCAGATATTTGCAGTCCGGTAGATAATGATGTTGGAAAAAGTAATGGAAAAATAAAAAATAAGAATCTAACTTACTGGTCTTAGAGGAAGCCCAAGGGGTCCAACTGTGCACATAGCTACCTGGTTCCTCTCTTTGGGGTGATGGTACTTGCAAGATGTTCCATATTTGCAGCTCCCAGTTTTCATGTAGTATTGGCATTCTGGCTGATCAGGCCTTTCAGGAAAATTTACTACTGGGTGCTGGAACCTAATGGTGCATGATGCTTGGGGTTGGTAATCTGATTAGGCCCAACTAATTTGAGATTAAGGTTTTGTTAATTACTAGAAATGTGCCTAACTTGCTAGATTCCAGTTCCTTTCAAGTAATCAAAAGTAAAATCAAGTCTAGCTGCAGGAATAATTAATTTCCATGCTGCCTATATTCTGTCAGCTACAACATGCACACAAATGAAAAACAAAAGCAAAGCACGAAAGTCAAATGCTTCTTCTGTAGCACTTCCTCCCCTTTGCCAGCATTTTAGTTCATGATTTCTGTTTCTCTAAGTGAGTTCGTGCAAAAGAAATGGATGCAATACAACAATTTAACAATAAATTAATGCTCAAACCTGTGAGATAAGCACTTGAACAACTTGGTTACCTAAAGCAGGAGGAGGGAGAAGATTCCGGTGCGAACGTGAGAAATTGGATCACTCAGAAAGATTTACAGCAAGAAATGCTTATCAAGCAGGTGAAGAGACATTTTGAAGATATTCAGAGGGTGCAACACCCCATGGGGAAGTTTGCTACTGATAAACTTCAACATGCATACATAATAATAAATGATTACTGATTAAAGACTTGCTACTTGGCAAATATTGTCACGAATTATGAATAAGCTCTACAGCATCATATCTCTTGCAATGTTCAATAAAAGAAGGCATGTTGTCCAACATTTTGTGGCATACTGTGTCTGGCACAGTAATTACAAAGGCTTGTAATAGAGAAAATAAACATTTCTCTATATACCAAAAGACTAAATAAAATAGGCAAATAATTATCTATCATGCTTGAATTTTTGAAATATGTATGCGAGGTTAATTTCTTAAGAGAAGAAAAGAGCAGCACTTACCAACCGCAGGCTCCCAAGGTCTACCTCTCCTATACAAGTCCACTAAATCCACTATGGTGCAATACTAAACTAATTAAATGATGAATAAATAAAAGAACGTATAGCTTTTCCATCAAACATAAAAGAAATTAATTAATATCGATTAGTTTTACCTGGTCTAACAAGAAACTAGCCCATGCTGCAGATTGTTGCCCCAAGATGGAGTCCTCGCGAGCCAAACAAAGGCCAAGCATCTGCAGAGCTGAAGAAGATGATAACCGGCAGCTACAGAAGCAATAATGGTCGAGATCCTACAAAAGAAACACCGATGGCAACAGGACTAATTAATTAGTGAGTCCATAGAACAGAAACGGATCAAGTGGCACAACCAAACCCTGGTCGATGACTTACCAAAGAACTTCCAGGTCCTTAACAGTAGCCTTTCTCCTGACGAAGAAGACTGTTTCAGTCTGTGTATCAAAACCAACAAGAACAGCGAACAGGGAAGCCAACACCAAGCACAATAGCCTTAGAAGACTCTCAGCTTCAAGACCCTACTCATTTTCAGCAAGTCTCGGAGCAAGTCTCGGAGGTACTCTCTCTCTCTCTCTCTCTCTGCCTCGAGATTCCATTGCGATGTGCGAGTCGTTGCTGCATACGCCACTGCTGGTGGTGGGCTTCGTGGTGCTGCTGGTGTCTCTGGCGGGGTTCGTGGGGGCGTGCTTCAACCTGGATCAGAACGCTTGTGGGCGGGGGGGGGGGGGTGAAGCAGGGGATCAGAGGAAACCTAGAATCGGCGGAGGGGGTGATCAAAGGAAACCTGGGAGGGGGGGGATCATCAGAGAAACCTAGCATGGGGGGGGGGATTAGTGGCTGGCGTGCCGACTCTTTTTTCCGACGCTTTCAAAAGCGTCGGCAGGTTACGTGAATTTTCAACCCTATCCTTGTGCGTCGGAAAAAAAGAGTTGCTATACCATTATTTTACTGTAGTGTGGTTTCTCCTGCCATGATCGTAGTCCTCCTCCTCATCTTTATTAGCTTCAAGATAAGAAGCGGTGGCACTGATGGAAACCCAAAAAAGCTCCCACCGGGGAACCTTGGATGGCCTCTCATCGGCCAGACCATCCCTTTCATGCAGCCCCACTCTTCCGCCACCTTGGGACACTACAAGAAAATAGTATAATAGTGACAAAAATTTCCATCACTATTCCGTCACAAACTGGGTTTAGTGACGGATTAGTGACGAAAATCTTATCGTCACCATTTTTACCGTCACTAAATTTAGTGACGGAAAGAGGTCCATCACAAATAATAGCGACGGATTTGTGACGGAATATTCCGTCAAAAATTTGTGACGAAACATTTTTTGTCACTAAATTGTGACGGATTTACGACGAAATATTCCGTCAAAAATTTATGACGGAACATATTTTCCGTCACTAAATTATGACGGATTAGTGATGAACTATCCATCACGCATTACTCCGTCACTATTCCGTCACAAATATTTACATCACTATTCCATCACAATTTAGTGATGGATTATTGACGAAAATTTAGTCACTAAAACTTTGGTCACTAATCCGTCACTAATAGTGACGAATTAGTGACGAAAGAATCCATCAGTCATTCGTTATTGTTCCATCACTAATCAATCACTAATATTTTCGTCACTAATCCGTCACTATTATTCTATTAGAAATCCATCACTAATCCATCATTAACCTAATAAAAATTCATCAAATTTTTATTCTTATAAATTTAAAATTATTTTTAAATTATAATATATTTAATGCATTCTAATGAAATTTATAGATTAAAATTTAAATTTAAGAATAAAAAATGCATTTCATAAAATAAGATAAATATATCTGTATACATCAACAATACTAATGTTTTGTACATTAGACATCAAATTATTAAGATGTCTTCGGCTGCCTTGAGGACTCTACACTTGAGAAATGTACATCTGAAACAGTCCTTTGAGCATCATTTACTGGCTCCCCCTCTGATGTAGCCTGAAGTAAATAAAAGGTTTTTCCCAGTGACATTGTCCCCTTCCTGCAGTAATGCGATCATTTTTCTCATCAGAGTCAGTAAAAGAAGGAAACCATTAAGTTATATATATCTATATAATAAGGTGATTCCCATACAAGATCAATTAAACAGTTTCAAGGTCATGAGAATGAAATATAATAATGTTACAATATCGAATTTTCAGCTCAAACCAATCAGTAAAGGTGAACTGCTAGACATTCAATATTAAGTAATTTTTATTACTTAAATCCACTATAACAGTCCATCCATGTTATATAAGAGCAGCATTAGCAATTAGGGCTTTTTCAAAACAGAAATCAGTTACAGATATTAACTCTAGGCAAAAAAGCTCCACAAATGACATGAGAGATCCTTAAAAAATAATCAACACAAAAACACATCTAGACTACCTGATCAGAATTAAATTAGAAAGAGAATATAATGATTATTATGAATATAATGATCTCGACATTCAGCAGGACAGGAATATATTTTTTATGCAAATATCTTCACAACTTAGAACTAACAGATAATCATCACCATTAGAATATGTTGTAAATAAATAACATTTCATATAGGATATAAGGTTCAAACAAATACCGCTTTCCTCTGTTTCACAGGTTACGTTTTGAAGCCCCTCAACTGATTGAGGTGTGAACATGCAACATAAATTTGCTTCAGGGTATGGCCCTAACGTTTTATGTTCCAATGTAATGGGCCGTTTGTAGAGGTCATGATGGTGAACGAAGGATGAACAAAACAAGACCACCAGCAAAATTATGCTCTCCAACCTATTCATTTTTCGGTACCTAGATGCTACTGCCAGACCGTCTCACCCATAAATCTTAAGGCAGGAACACCCCTGATCTCTACATCAACTAGTGGTGCTTGGATTTGCTTCAGGCCCATGAGTTCTGGATCATTTTGGATCATCTCAAGTGCACGCATTTGATCCTGAAATAAAGAGCAAAATAACAATTTAAACTGAGGAATATATTTTACAATGTCCTCAAGAAAACACTACAAGTCTTAGAAAAGAAGAGCAGTAGCTAACAAGTCATAAGGAAAGGTTGGAAAGTTGGTAATTTGCTTTATCAGCACCATGCAAGCAGAGTTTTCTTACTTGTTTGTCACATAAAAGTGAAGGAATAGAAACGAATCCAGAATGACTCAGAGCTAGGTAATGAAGGAAAGCAAGCATTTCATACTTGTGAAAATTAGCAGCTTTACCTTCCTTTTCATTGCAAAAATTTGCAGTCTGATGCAGATGGTGGAAGAATCTGGTTGACAACAAGCCTCTTGATAGGCACATTTTCTTTCTTCAAGGAAGAACACAGTCTTGACGACTCACTAATTGCCATGACCTCAGAAAATTTAAACATTGAAATCAGTTTAAAAGGTTTTCACATTTACAAGCATGCATCAGACATTAAGCATATCCATCATAATGTACCAGACATCAGTTACTATCATCAGCAATGATTTTTGCAAAAGCATACAGAAAAAGTAACGTGCAACCACACAAAAAGATCCTCAAACATAAACTACCAATTCAAGGATCAAATTACAACGATGCAGTCTTCCTTGTTTGCTAGGCTCTTTCAGGTTGCGTAAGTACAAAAAAGCTCTTGGTTATACTCATGTCAGGGCAACCTTGCCAGTAGTTGCCAGTGAAAGAATAAAATAATGAGGCACGATATAAAGGCAAAGCTGGTACCTGAGGTTTTTATCACAAAATATACAGTCTTTTCCAGCTTCTCAATTCAACTCAACTCAACTAAGCCTTTTTCCAAGTACATGGGGTCAAAGTTTAATGCTTCCAGCTTGAATAACAAAAATCCATCACTTAGAAAATATAAGAGTATGAATGAGTTGATTCATAACTTCATTCAATATCACTAATTACAACAGGAAGACCTATTTTCTGAACATCACAAGCCTGTCCATTCCCCTCCATGAGGATCTTGCCATCCATTTCAAACTAGGAAAATCATTTCACCTGCCCAATATTCTAGAGGCCCAGAAAAGATTTAAAGCTTAGCGAAACGTTTCAGTAAATGAAAATGGATTGAAAAAGTAAAAAGAGCCAACCAACTGACATGGTCAAAATGAAGCTTCACTGCATAAATATTGAATTAATTTCTTTTGCTCATCAATAAGCTTTCTTCTCCAAGTGATCTCTAAACCATTTTCAATTATAACCTCTTAAATGTAATTTAAAGTTATCATCAGTCCTTCACGGCACTTCTATTTTTCTAAGTCAACAAAAAGGTGTCTCCGGTTATCATCTTAAATGCAATTTGAAGTTATCATCAATCCCTCATGACACTTCAATATTTCTAAGTTAACAACAAGGTGTCTCCAGTTGAAATTTCTTCCATGTTAGAATTCAAAGCCCCATGCTCTTTGATAGATAAATTTAACCTAACTATTTTTTACCTCAAACATTCTACATCAAGAAAAGAATATAATGCTTAATCTTCTCCATAATTGAATAGATTAATTTATTGCACTAGTTAGACACTTTCTCAGCATGACTCTACCAGCAACCAGATTTCATTTATAATTTCAGAAAACAACACTCTCGAACTTTTATTTTCCTTTCGGACTTTTACTAGCATTATCCCTTCTTGAATTAGTTCCTTACAAATGGGAACTCATTTGGCTGTGTCAGAACATGCATGCCTTGACTGCAATGAGCATTGATAGCACAAAGGTATAGAACGTGAGCTTCATGGCTCCATAGTCTGTCAACATTTTTCGAAAAAAGAAGATATGGAATTATCTGGGATAATTACATTTGACTACGATATACAGTTGTAATCCAAAGGAATTTCCAAGTACAATCGAGTAAGTAGATCGAATCAGACAGAAAAATAGAGGAAGAGGGGGAGAGGATGGAAAAATATATGAGGACAAAATTGTTAGAACCTAATATTTACCGTAGGAATTGTGACAATGATGAATTCAGTTGATTCAGTATCCCGGAAAAGCTCTCTCACTTTGACCATTCTCTCTCTCAGTTGCTCCAGTTTGTCAGACTACACAAGTGAGAAAAATAAAACATTTAGCAGATTTACAAGGAACAATTTATGTCCCAACAAACTTGACCTTACAGCATCCTGTTGTGGTCCTTCTTGCCCAAAAACAGATTTAATGGCTGTTGTTGCCAAAGCTATCTTTTGTCTTAGCTGAAATGGACATAGCAGAACAAAAAAATGTCATTAAAAGTCTATAAATCATAGAAAAGTGTGCAGAGGTAAGTAATTGCATGCTTATCAGATTGAAAAGGACTCTGAAAGTACAATAAAACAATCTAATAATTTAACAGTTATAATCAAGATTATCATAAGATCCAATATCTGAAAAAAAATATCGTTATGTCACCAATGGAAGAAAATTTTCTTTCTGATAATGGACTACAAAAGCTATTAAGTGAAATAGAGAAAGTGTTTGAAAATTTACTGCCAGCCAGTTCCATTTGTCCCCTGATACCATATACCAAAACCAAGTTTCACCTCCAATAAAGTTATATGATCGATGTGCTCGAAAATAAAGGTTACAAGTGTGATGGCAAAGCAAGCATTGTCATTCAAGAAAACATTAGTCTTGACCTTGTATGAATCCAAAGCTTGCGTAAAGAAGGGTTGATATGTCAAGGTCAAGTTAGTTGATGGAAGAACTTAGTTATATATGACTCTTCATGAGAACGGTTTCGAACCAGACAACATTCCCCTCAACTATAATGCGAGAGAGGTTGGGAGATAGAAGGGGCCTCCATCACTTAGCCATGCAGTCTATTCCTTGGAAACTTTATATACGTGATGAGGGAGGGAGAGAGAGGGGATTCTTATTCTTGAGTCATGTGACCTGGAGTCCACTTTGAGCACGGCCTTTCACACTCAACGACTTCAGGTTTAAATAGCATGGTGGGCTTAAGTTCTAGGTTAAAGGTTCAGAAGTAAATACCTAACAAGGATATAGATTATTTCAGGTTAACTCATCAAGCTTTCTGTCATTGATAAAACTTTGATGCTACCTCAGAGTCAACTCATGGCTTCTTCAAGCCATTTTAAGGTAAAACTTTAACCCTTAAGAGCACTGACACGAGCTTAGCATCTGATAAAAATTATATATTAAAAATTTCATTTAAATTTTTGGTATGGAATATTGGAATGTTCAAACTAAATTTACCCACGTTCTAAATAGAAGCAATAAAAATATTATATTTAATTGCACCTCAGCAATTTAACTAGTTATTCTAAGGCTCTCATTGAGGATGGATATTAAAAAATAAATTCTAATAAAAATTAATATTATTTTCATATTAAAATAAAATAATATTATATATATTATAATATATTATTGGAATACTATAATTTAAGTTATTATATATATATTAGAGCTTTCAGTACATGACTTCAGTACATGACTTCTAATAATATGATATTTCATAACTTGTCACAGCCCTCCCAGTAACTATTCATGATTCAGAAGAAATTTTACTTTCAGTACATGACTTCTAATAGTATCTATTTCTCCTCTTGAAATATTTATCGTCTATAAGTTTGCTAGCCTTAGATTGAGGGCCCATATTTCATCCTCTATAATAACTACTGCATGATCTTGCCCGGACAAAGTCATTCAGAAGAAATTTTACTTCCAGGACATACTCAACTCATCTAAGCCTTTTCCCAAAACTACATGGGATCGAAAATTTACTTTCAGTACTTGACTTCTAATATATCTATTTCTCCTCTTGAAATATTCATCATCTAAAAGTATGCTAGCCCTAGATTGAGGGCCCATATTTCATCCTCTATAATAACTCCTGCATGATCTTGCCCGGATAAAGTCAGTCACCAACCAAATAAAGGTGCTGCCCCGCTTCCGCTTTTAGACTGACAAACAGATGCAATCTTCCAACCTGCTTCAGGGCCATCCATCGGGCTACATAAAATGAGTTTATTTTTATATATTAAAAATTATATATTAAAAATTTCATTTAAATCGCACGATCCCGGATATAGATAGAGATACCCAGATAAAGGGCAGATAAGGGAGAAAAAAAAAGACAAGAAGAATTTATATAGATAGTTATTGCTTTGGAACCACAGAGTTAATCAAATGATTCAAATCTGGGAACTTCCAGCCGTCTACCAAATAATAGATCAAATCCAATAAAACCAAATCAGTAATCCCCAATTCAGATATACAGATATTAGGGGGAAAAAAACTCCTCGAGAACTTCACAATAAATCAATGAATAAATAAAATATCCTTCTAGTATTGAAAATAGTAAGAATCAGTGAGAACGAAGTTAAAGAAAAAGAACCCACTTTGGCTTCCTCAAAATCTACCGAGTTTCTCTATTTCCTATTAACGGATTCAACGTTCTAAGACTCTCTGAACGATTATTATTGGCATTAAATGACATTAAAGAGGGAAAAAAACAGAGAAAGAAAGAAAAGCGGGCGTACCTTAAAGCCGATGGCCACCAGGCTCTTGGGAGCGGGCGAGCGGAGCGGCGGAAACGAACAAAATGGTGGGAGGCGCTAGGGTTTAGGGAGGCTTGGGAGCGGGCGAGCGGCGTAATAACTAATAAGGCGTCAGTGCGTCATCGCGTTAGAGAGAATCGACCTGGGCCTGGGCTGCAAGCCTGGAACTCGGACATGTTGCGGGCTTGCGGCTTGCGGGCCTGCGGGCCACGGGCTACGGGCTAACTAAGAATTAGGAGGGCATTTAATAATCTAAATAAGAATTCTTATCTTAAGGTGATATAAGATCACCATATTTGATATATTATGTTTAAATAAATAAAATTTCCAATAAAATGAACCTATTTTGCTAGTAATATGATATTTTACCATTATTCATATGCTTATATAATATTTAAATTAAATTATAACATTTTTAATTATATAATAATATATAAAAATAATAAAATTTAAAATTTTATTATTTTTTATTTAATATTAATTCTTTTAAAAAAATATTAGACATGCAATTATTTATAATAAAAATTATTATTATAAATTATAATTTTTTTATTTTACTTTCTTTCTTCTTATTTAAATAAAAAATATTAAAAGTATAAATTTGGTGACGGAAGGGCAATCCGTCACTAATTCGTTACTAATATAGTGACGGATTGCTCTTTCGTCACTAATTTGTGACGGATTAGTGACGGAAGGGCAATATGTCACTAAATTAGTGATGGATGAAGAAATCCGTTACTAAATTAGTGACGGATTGCTCTTCCATCACTAAATTAGTGATGGATAGGGCAATTCGTCACTAAATTAGTGACGGATTAGTGACGAAAGGCCAATCCGTCACTAAATTAGTAACGGATGGGCAATCCATCACTAATTTAGTGATGGATTGCTCTTCCGTCACTAATTAGTGATGAATTAGTGACGAAAGGGCAATTCGTCACTAATTTAGTGATGGATTTCTCATCCATCACTAATTTTGATGGATTAGTGACGGAAAATAATTCGTCACTAATTAGTGACGATTGCTTTTCATCACTAATTTGTGACGGATTAGTGATGAAAAAGTAATCCGTCACTAAATTAGTGATGGATTAGTGACGGAAGAAATATCCGTCACTAATCCATCACTAATTAGTGATGGATTGCTCTTTCGTCACTAATTTATTATGGATTAGTGACGAAAGGGCAATCCGTCACTAAATTAGTGATGGATTTCTCATCCATCACTAATTTTGATGGATTAGTGACGAAAAATAATCGTCACTAATTAGGGATGATTTTTTCCATCACTAAATTGTGACGGATTAGTGACGAAAAAGCAATCCATCACCAAGTTAGTGACGGATTGCTCTTCCGTCACTAATTTGTTATGGATTAGTGACGGAAGGGCAATCCGTCACTAAATTAGTGACGGATGTGATAGTCCGTCACTAATTTAGTGACAGTTTAGTGACGAAAAAACTAATCCGTCACTCATTTTAATTTTTTGTCACTATTTTGTTACTAAAACCGTCACAATTTAGTGACGAAAATTTCCATCACTAATTTTCGTCACTATTTTGATATTTTCTTGTAGTGGGAGCCTTCATGGACCAAAACATCGCAAAGTGCGTAATTTGCACCTCTTTTCCATCCCCCATGCATGCATGCATGCATCTGGCTACATATCCCAAATTAAGTCCAACTCGATCTCATGATCTCCCTCTATATAAAATCTCTCTCACACAGTACTCCTATCCCCCTCCCTCCCTTGGTTTGTCTCATTTTTGGGCAGGTATGGGAGGATCTTTAAGATGAACTTGTTGGGGAAGGCGACGGTAGTGTCAGCAGACCCGGAGTTCAACCGGTTCATCCTCCAGAGCGAGGGGATACTACAAGAAATATGACTTTTGCCTACGATTTTTTTCGTAGGGAAAGATAGAAAAATCGTAGGAAAAGCCTTTCCCTACGATTTTTGAACTTTTTCCTACGAAAAAAAAATCGTAGGCAAAGATGCGTCGGGAAAGCCTTTGCCTACGACTTTCAAAATCGTAGGCAAAGATTATACCTTTTCCCTACGATTTTTTTCGTAGGAAAAAGTTCATATTTCGTAGGGATAGAGTGACTAGAATTTGAAATATAAATTTGAATTTTAAAAACTTTTGCCTACGAAGATAAAAAATCGTAAGGAAAAATCAAAAAATATTTTTTTTATCTACATCTTTCCCTACGAAAATTCTTAAAATCGTAGGGAAAAATTGGGTAATAATAATTTTTAATAATTTCTTTCCCTACGAGAAACCCTAAAATCATAGGAAAAAAAAAAAAAATATTTTTTATTCACATTTTTCCTACGAAAATTCTTAAAATCGTAGGGGAAAATTAGCTAATAATTATTTTAAATAATTTCTTTCCCTACAAAAAGCCTCAAAATCGTAGGCAAAAATCAAAAAAATATTTTTTATCCACATCTTTCCCTACGAAATTTCTTAAAATCGTAGGAAAAAATTAGCTAATAAATTTGTTTAATAATTCCTTTCCCTACAAAAAAAAACCCCAAAATCATAGAAAAAAATTAAAAAATATTTTTTTATCCACATCATTCCCTACGACTTTTCTAAAAATCATAGAAAAAATTAGCTAATAATCATTTTTAATGATTCTTTTCAAATTATTATTTTTTAACCATTTTTACCTGCAAATATAAATTAAATCGTAGGAAAAAATAATAAATACAAATTTTTTTTCTTTTTTTCCCTACAAGATATGTCTAAAATCGTATAGAAAAGTTATATTTATTCTATTTTAAATTTTTTTAATATTTTAAAATTATATTTCTATTTTAAAATTTTTAATATTTTGCATATTTTATTTAAATAGAATATAATTTGTTTGTTTCGTATTTTTTAAAATATTAAAACTGTATCAATAAAAATAATATAATTCTTTACATACAATACCCATTACATATACAATTTTTTTACACAATGACAACAAAGGATAAGCATCAAAATAACTAATAAATGAAAGTCAATTGTCCATATCAATTACAATATCCATAACTAACATAAAACATCAAATCACATAATGAGACAACACAACATAAGGTACTGGACACTTCATAAAGGTGCCATTTATAAATGACTTCACCAGTTTTCTAGCTCTCTTTTAAACATTACTAGAGTAAGCAATGCCCTAAAATGACATTGCAATTCATCAATGTTCCAATAAGACATCATTGCAGACCTCTCATGCCAAAGTACACCTTGCTCACTTTCCTTGAAAGATCCTTTTCAGGGTATCAAAATTACTTTCTGCAAGGTTGAAAAACAAGTATTAAAAAAGTTTATATTTTATTAATTTTTATGCTCAGAAAATAAATTATTAAATCAGAATCATGGCAACTTGTAATTGAGTACAACTTGTTCAAATACCATGTTAGCATCTCTAAAAGTATAATTAAACAATATGAGTTTATCAAGCAAGTTAATTATGCTATGTAATGTGAAAATATCATACAAAATATGGGTCATGTAGAACATACCTCTGGACTAAGATGCATGGTCATGTGCACATAATTCAATGACTCAAATAAAATATACAAAATAGATCTTATTTACATAAAGAACTTTGGCATGGCACAGAACAGCATGTACAAATAAATAGTTCAATTAATATAAAAAAGTAAAAGCAAGGCTAAGACAATTAGCATTAACTAAAACCAAAGGGTTTAATTATGCTTACGTTTGTATAGATTTCTTCAAAGCAGCAACAGTTTCAGCTGGGGTAGAAGTATCGATCGAAAACTCAATTGTATCAGCCATGTTGGGACTTCTATTGAAGTTGCTGATGGGCCTCATCAACAATACTGCATTTGAGTAAAGGATCTTCTCGTTATCATACCGAAGGAAGATTGTAGTTAATATGTTCATTTCTTCTACAATCATTTGCATGACATCCAGTTGCTTACATAAACTTTATGATACATATCAAACATAAAAATTAATGTAAAGAAAATACCGAGGTATCTTTACAACATTAGGCACTTCATTATAGATGTAAAAGATGCCAATATCCTAGGGCAATGAACTAGTGTAGACTCATTAAAGTTACAAATTTCACACTGCTCTAACAATTGCCCCCAGCAATATGTTGATGGCATATATTCCCTGTGGAAGATAATCTTTTCACTAATTTGACTCTTAAATATTTTCCCGCTAAGCATAATTTAACTGGTAAATTTTGCGTTAGAAGTTTACCATATCATGGATCTGGACAGAATTTTTGCAACCATTATGAGACAACCAAGAATCTGACAGTGTACATACACATGACGTCCAGGACAGATCACATCAACATTATGCAAATGCTGAAGAAAGTAATGATATCTGACAGTGTACATACACATGACGTCCAGGACAGATCACATCAACATTATGCAAATGCTGAAGAAAGTAATGATAATTCAATTGTACCATTAAGAATGCATAATATATAAATAATAGTTTTCACCAAAAATTGAATTTTTCTCAAGATATGTCTTACTTGTAGTACAGAATAAATTCAGCAGTTGAATAAATGCACTAGATGCTGGTATTAAAGCTATGTTCATGTATCACTTGCATCAAAGTTTCTCACCTACAGACTGAAAACTATCATGTTGTCAGAATCTACCTCATCTCCCTGCTCTGCTCTAGAAAGCTGGATTATAGGATAGACAACCCTGGAGCACATGGAAATCTAATTCTTCTTTGACTTGTTTGAAAGTGACTGAGCATATGCAGTTCCTGAACAACAAACATACATGCACGAAAAAGAAAATGTTTCATTTGCATCTAGATGTATTGGAACAACTGATCAGGCTTAAAACCAAAGTGTGGAGCAAACAGCAAACGTGTACGATGAACACCAATACTTTGTCAAAAAAGTAGCAGGTGTTGAATCATGTGAGAACAGAATAAAAACAAAAAGCTAAGCAAGTTGCCAAAAGGAATATTCATTTGATACCATGGCATCTAATAACTAACTTGCAACCACTCATCCATGTCAGCATCAGTTGCACGTGTACCTATTTCCACCTTAGGCACTCTCTTGGTTTTCTAAGAATAATAATATACGCACATAAGAATCATCTAATCATATACAACTACACTAAATGAGCAAGAACAAGATAGTAATTAAACAGAAAACACTAATCGAGAAGTAGATACCTAAATCCATTATTAAATTTTTGAAGAACAGAAAAGATGTGTACTAATAGTAATCAAACAGTAAGCAGGCCTATCATCAACAATTGTTTCCTACAAGCAGATTTTGTTTGTTCTTATGTGCAAGTTAATAACACAAGTCTGAGTTATACTAAAAATATGGTTTCATAAGCTGCAGCACCCAGAATTGCAGATAAGTTTAACAGCAAATAGCAATAATAATGACACAAAAAATATCAGAAACAATAGAAGGATACTAATTTGGACAAATATATGGCAAATGCACCAAAGGTTGCAGTGCAATAATGTCTCAGCCCATGCATCAGTGCTTATAATGAAAGCACTCCACAAGTAATCTTTTCCCCTTTGTCACAGTGCTGCAAAGCCAACCATTATTATCAAATGGATAGAACCATATCAAAAATCAATGCCAAACTTAAACAGAATTTAGCTATGTCATATGGCAATTATTGACCAAGACTTATTAGCTATTTCATCCTTGCCTGGTTTCACATTGTTGGTCACAGAACTCTCTAAAGATGGGAGCCGGCTTGCAATGTTGTTTGAAGTAGAAGTATCAGCCTGTTCCCATGCTCGAGCAAGATTTAAGAGCATTTCTCCCACCTCTCGACGACACTGAAACAAAGATCCTGCTGCTACCGCCCCTGCCTCGCCGGTGCCACCTGCACCGCCGGTTGCAACATCACTGCCTGTCGTCAGAGCACTAACAATGGAGATCAAACCAAAAACCTGATGGCAGGAAGGACACTTACATCGAGCCGGAGATAACCTGGGAGCCTTGCAAGGTAATCCGTGAGGGATTTGGGGGAATCAAACTCCACGAGCGCGAAGGAGACGATGAGGGCTCGGACTCCGCGAGCGTGAAGGAGACGACGAGGGCTCGAGAGGGTTTCTTCTCTCTTTGTGGGCGCAGCGGGGACCCGGGGCATCGCCGGCCGTGTCCCAGCTCGCCTCTGCCAGCCGATAGCCGAGGCGATGGACAAGAGGGAGAGGAGGAGGAAGAGGAGGAGGGCGGGGAGGTCGCAGAGGTACTGGTCGTCATCGTTGTGGGCATCCGGTGGGAGGGCGGCGGGGTCGGTGGAGGAGTGGAGGGGCTGGATGGAAGAGATGGAGTTAGGGCACAGGCAGAAGTCGGGCGGTGTTAAAGCTTAAAAGGGTTTTTTTTTTTTTTTTTTGCTAATCCTTTGCCGCATCGCGAAAACCATAGGAAAAGGGATATTATGAAAAAAAAAATTTGAGGATGCTTTTGCCTCCAAAAAAAAAAAAAAAATTAGGGAAAGGTCTAGAGACTTTTCTTTAGAAAAAATATTTACATGTAATTTTATCTTCAAAATAAAAATAACTTTATAAAAAAAATTTTAAAGCATTTCTTATTGTATAAAAGAAATAAAAATAAAAAATAAAAATAGTTATCAAATATATAACAAAAATTGTAAAAAATAAAAATAATGATGATGATCAATAGGCATGGGCGCGGGGCCGTGCCTGGCACGGCCCCATCGTGCCAGAAAAATTACCGTGCCTGGCACGGCACATTAACAAATGGGCCGTATGGCACGGCCCGGTAAAAAAAATTCAAATTCGGCACGGCCCGTGACCCATCAAGAAATTGGCCACGGGCCGTGCCAGGCACGGCCCTTCTGCCATGCCAAACGGCCTTTCTGGGCCGTTTTATGGGCCATGCCAATGGGCCACGTGCCATGCTTGGCAGGGCCACGGGCCGTGCTTGGCACGGCCCTTCTGGGCCATTTTGTGGGCCGTGCCATGGCACGGCTGGTGCCTAGGCGTGCGTGCGCCTAGGCACCAGCCAGCTGATCAAAGCCATGATCCCGATCGGCGATGATGGATCCGACGATTGCAATCGATCCGATTGGAGACGATCCGACGGTTGCGATCGATCCATGCCATGATCGATGATCGATTCGACGGTTGCAATCAATCCGATCGGGATCTGAAGGTTGCGATCAATCCAAGCCATGATCCCGATCGGGGATGATCGATCCGATAGTTGTGATCCATCCGATCGGCGATGATCCGACGGTTGCGATCGATCCAAGCCATGATCCCGATCGACGATGATCGATCGGACCGTTGCGATCAATCCGATCGGAGACGATCCGACGGTTGCGATCGATCCAAGCCATGATCCCGATCGGCGATGATCAATCCAACAGTTGCGATCCATTCGATCAGGATTCGACGGTTGCGATCGATCCAAGCGATGATCCCGATCGGCGATGATCGATCCAGTTGCGATCAATCTGATCAGAGATGATCCGATGGTTGCGATCGATTCAAGCCATGATCCGATCAGCGATGATCGATCTGACGGTTGCGATCCATCCGATCGGCGATGATCCGACGGTTGCGATCGATCCAAGCCACGATCCGATCAGCGATGATCGATCCGATGGTTGTGATCCATCCGATCGAAGATGATCCGACTATTGCGATCGATCCAAGCCATGATCCCGATCGGCGATTATCGATCCAATCGTTGCGATCAATCCGATCGAAGACGATCCGACGGTTGCGATCGATCCAAGCCATGATCTCGATCGGTGATGATCGATCCGACATTGCGATCCATCCGATCGAAGACGATCCGATGGTTGCAATCGATCCATGCCATGATCTAGATCGGCGATGATCGATCCGACGGTTGCGATCCATCCGATCGGTGATGATCCGACGGTTGTGATCGATCCAAGCCACAATCTCGATCGCGATGATCGATCTAACGGTTGCGATCCATCTGATCGGAGATGATCCGATGGTTGGATCGATCCAAGCCATGATCCCGATCGGTGATGATCGATCGGACCCAATCGATCCGATCGAAGACGATCCAACGGTTGTGATTGATCCAAACCATGATCTCGATCGGTGATGATCGATCAGACCGTTGCGATCAATCTGATCGGCAATGATCTGACGGTTGTGATCGATCCAAGCCATGATCCCGATCAGCGATGATCGATCCGATAGTTGCAATCCATCCGATTGTCGATGATATCCGATGGTTGCGATCGATCCAAGCCATGATCCCGATCGTAGATCATCGATACGATAGTTGCGATCCATCCGATCGGCGATGATCCGATGGTTGGATCGATCCAAGCCATGATCCCGATCCGATCGGGCAATCGATCCGATCGATCCAATGATCGATCCAAACCATGATCTCGATCGATCGATCAGACCATTGCGATCAATCTGATCGGCGATGATTTGACGGTTGTGATCGATCCAAGCCATGATCCCGATCAGCGATGATCGATCCGTTGCAATCCATCCGATTGTCGATGATATCCGATCGATCGATCAAGCCATGATCCCGATCGGTGATGATCGATCGGACCATTGCAATCGATCCGATCGAAGACGATCCAACGGTTGCGATCGATCCAAACCATGATCTCAATCGGTGATGATCGATCAGACCGTTGCGATCAATCTGATCGGCGATGATCGATCGATCCAAGCCATGATCCGATCGATGATCGATCCGACAGTTGCAATCCATCCGATTATCGATGATATCCGATGGTTGCGATCGATCCAAGCCATGATCCCGATCGTAGATCATCGATACGATAGTTGCGATCCATCCGATCGGCGATGATCCGATGGTTGCGATCGATCCAAGCCATGATCCGATCGGCGATGATCGATCCGATGGTTGCGATCCATCCGATCGGTGATGATCCGACGGTTGCGATCGATCCAAGCCATGATCTCGATCGGCGATGATCGATCTAACGGTTGTGATCCATCTGATCGGAGACGATCCGATGGTTGGATCGATCCAAGCCATGATCCCGATCGGTGATGATCGATCGGACCGTTGCAATCGATCCGATCGAAGACGATCCAACGGTTGCATCGATCCAAGCCATGATCTCGATCGATGATCGATCCGACGATTGCGATCCATCCGATCGATCCGATGGTTGCAATCGATCCATGCCATGATCCGATCGGCGATGATCGATCCGATCGATCCATCCGATCGGTGATGATCCGACGGTTGCGATCGATCCAAGCCACGATCTCGATCGGCGATGATCGATCTAACGGTTGCGATCCATCTGATCGGAGACGATCCGATGGTTGGATCGATCCAAGCCATGATCCCGATCAGTGATGATCGATCGGACCGTTGCAATCGATCCGATCGAAGACGATCCAACGGTTGCGATCGATCTAAGCCATGATCTCGATCGGATGATCGATCTGACGATTGTGATCCATCCGATCGAAGATGATCCGATGGTTGCAATCGATCCATGCCATGATCCAGATCGACGATGATCGATCCGACGGTTGCGATCCATCCGATCGGTGATGATCCGACGGTTGCGATCGATCCAAGCCACGATCTCGATCGGCGATGATCGATCTAACGGTTGCGATCCATTGATCGGAGACGATCCGATGGTTGGATCGATCCAAGCCATGATCCGATCGGTGATGATCGATCGGACCGTTGCAATCGATCCGATCGAAGATGATCCAACGGTTGTGATCGATCCAAACCATGATCTCGATCGGTGATGATCGATCAGACCGTTGCGATCAATCTGATCGGCGATGATCTGACGGTTGTGATCGATCCAAGCCATGATCCCGATCAGCGATGATCGATCCGACAGTTGCAATCCATCCGATTGTCGATGATATCCGATGGTTGCGATCGATCCAAGCCATGATCCCGATCGTAGATCATCGATACGATAGTTGCGATCCATCCGATCGGCGATGATCCGATGGTTGCGATCGATCCAAGCCATGATCCCGATCGGCGATGATCGATCCGACGGTTGCGATCCATCCGATCGGCGATGATCCGACGGTTGCGATCGATCCAAGCCATGATCTCGATCGGCGATGATCGATCTAACGGTTGTGATCCATCTGATCGGAGACGATCCGATGGTTGGATCGATCCAAGCCATGATCCCGATCGGTGATGATCGATCAGACCGTTGCAATCGATCCGATCGAAGACGATCCAACGGTTGCGATCGATCCAAACCATGATCTCGATCGGTGATGATCGATTAGATCATTGCGATCACTCTGATCGGCGATGATCCGACGGTTGTGATCGATCCAAGCCATGATCCCGATAAGCGATGATCGATCCGACAGTTGCAATCCATCCGATTGTCGATGATATCCGATGGTTGCGATCCATCCGATCGGCGATGATCCGATGGTTGCGATCGATCCAAGCCATGATCCCGATCGACGATGATCGATCGGACCATTGCAATCAATCTGATCAGAGACGATCCGATGGCAAGCCATGATCCCGATCGGGATGATCGATCCGATAGTTGCGATCCATCCGATCGGCGATGATCCGATGGTTGCGATCGATCCAAGCCATGATCCCGATCGACGATGATCGATTGGACCGTTGCGATCAATCCGATACCTCGGTATTTTCTTTACAGAGGAAAGATATGATTCTCTATGATTTTATGAAAATCGTAAGGAAAGACTTTTCAGAAAAATATTGGCGGGTAATTTTATCTCCAAAAATTTGATGATCAAGAAAAAGTCTTTTAAAAGGATAACTAAAAAAAGATATATACATAATAATATTTTTATTATGTAAAGGAAAGATATGATTCTCTACGATTTTCATGAAAATCGTAGGGAAAGACTTTTTCAGAAAAATATTGGCGGGTAATTTTGTCTCCAAAAATTTGATGATCAAGAAAAAGTCTTTTAAAAGGATAACTAAAAAAAGATATATACATAATAATATTTTATTTATATTATATTGCATAATAATATTGATAATATATATATATTCTATATTATTATAATAACTTTATAACATGTTCTATATACATTATGTATTACAATATAAGATTAATAAATTTATTAACAATATGATAATACATAATAAATCATAGTATACTGCAATATTATAATAAGTAATTATTTTATTATATAAAAATATTATATAATATATTTTATTTTTATGTATTATATATAAATACATATTTACTATATAATATATGTAAATAATAATATAGAATTAAAGAAACTATAGTAATTATTACTAAGAATATTATAATATATAACATGTTAACAATATAATAAATAACATATAATTATAAATACAGTATAAGAAATAAATAATTATATTAATATTTATAATTATTAATAATATCATATAAAATATATATAAATATAGTAAATATAAAATTTAATTTTGGGAAAGGTATACATCCTTTCCCTACGATTTTCATGACAATCGTAGGGAAAGGGTTGGATTTCTGAAAAAGGGTTTTTCCTACGATTTTTATTAAATTCGTAGGGAAAGGTTGCCTATCTTTCCCTACGATCTTCGTGAATATTGTAGGTAAAAGTCTGCATCCTTTCCCATGAAAGGCTCTAGAGCCTTTCCCTACGATTTTTGAAAATCGTAGGGAAAGACTCTGGACCTTTACCTACGATTTTTGTTAAAATTGTAGCGAAAGACTTTTTAAAAAATAAAAAGTCTTTCCCTACGATTTTCAAAAATCGTAGGTAAAGGCTCTAGATCTTTCCCTATGTTTTTTAAAAATCGTAGGGAAATATTTTTTTAGAAAAATTTTGGAGGGAGATTTTGCCTCCAAATTTTGGTATAGCTTTTCCCCGATTTTTCAAAAATTTGTAGGGAAAGATCCAGAGCCTTTACCTACGATTTTTTGAAAATCGTAGGGAAAGATCTTTTCAGAAAAATTTTGGAGGGAGATTTTGCCTCCAAATTTTGGTATAGCTTTTCCCTACGATTTTTAAAAAATTGTACGGAAAGGTTCTCGATCTTTCCCTACGAATTTTTGAAAATCGTAGGGAAAATCTTTTCCCTATGATTTTCTGAAAATCATAGGGAAAGAACGAGAACCTTTCCCTACAATTTTTTGAAAATCGTAGGGAAAGGTTCTAACTTTACGATTATGGAATCTTTGCTTACGAGCGTTTATTATTATTATTTAATATTTTGAAAATTGTAAGGAATGCTTGTATAGCGTTCACGGGTGTCACAAAGCTTGTGAGCATTTATTATTATTATTTAATATTTTCTTTCTAAAACTATAAAAGGTTAACAGGTTACTCCTCCCATGGCTCGCTTTACGTTCGCGAACTCGCGAACGCTACTCGCAAGGAAGCGTAGCGTTCGCGGGCTAGCGAATGCCTGCGGGCATTTTTTTTATTTATTTATTTATTTATTTTAACGTTAAAATTAAGGTTAATTAACAGGTTGCTCCCATCCCATGGCTTTGGAGCTCCTCGTAGTGGTTTCTCCTGCCATGATCGTAGTCCTCCTCCTCATCTTTATTAGCTTCAAGATAAGAAGCGGTGGCACTGATGGAAACCCGAAAAAGCTCCCACCGGGGAACCTTGGATGGCCTCTCATCGGCCAGACCATCCCTTTCATGCAGCCCCACTCTTCCGCCACCTTGGGAGCCTTCATGGACCAAAACATCGCAAAGTGCGTAATTTGCACCTCTTTTCCATCCCCATGCATGCATGCATCTGGCTACATATCCCAAATTAAGTCCAACTCGATCTCATGATCTCCCTCTATATAAAATCTCTCTCACACAGTACTCCTATCCCCCTCCCTCCCTTGGTTTGTCTCATTTTTGGGCAGGTATGGGAGGATCTTTAAGATGAACTTGTTGGGGAAGGCGACGGTAGTGTCAGCGGACCCGGAGTTCAACCGGTTCATCCTCCAGAGCGAGGGGAAGCTGTTCGAGAACAGCTGCCCCACGAGCTTCAAAGAGATCATGGGGCCGTGGTCGATGCTCGCACTGGCCGGCGACGTGCACAAGGAGATGCGGTCCATCGCCGTCAACTTCATGAACAGCGCCAGGCTGCGCACCTTCTTCCTCCCCGACATCGAGAAGCAGGCGTTGGAAATTCTCCACTCCTGGAAGGACCGCGCCACCTTCTCCGGCCATGAACAAGGAAAGAAGGTATATATATATATATATTGAAAATGCTACGTACATCGATCGCCATGGCGACTACTGGAGTACAATTATGAGTAGTAGTGGTCGATCTAAAGGGTGATCAGTGATGATATGTGCGCATGCAGTTTGCCTTCAATCTGATGGTGAAACATCTGATGGGCATGGATCCGGGGATGCCGGAAACCAAGCAGCTAAGGCTGGAGTACCGTACATTCATGAAGGGAATGGCTTCCATCCCTTTGAATCTACCTGGAACCGCATACAGGAAAGCACTGCAGGTATATATATATATATAACTTTAATTTCTCTTCTGCGTCATAACTTTCTCAGGCTTTTTAATTACCTATCTCATCTCAACTTGTTGCTTGCTAGATCTCTCGATCTCTTCTTGTTGCTCAATGCTCACCTAATAATTAATCCTAGTTCTTTTTGTTGATAAGCTTAGGTCCGGTATGCAGCTAGCAGATATATATAGAGGTTCCATTGCATGCAGGAAGAATTAATGCCATTACGGTACAATATTTGACATTTCTACTACTTAGTATATTTGATCTTTGGAAATAATTAGTTAGCAAATTCAGAGGGAAACTTAATTATCACCTACCAATTACGATGTTGAAGTCTAGTGTGCTTCCTATTCCCTTTGTTTCTTGTCAGAATCGGACCGAATCGGCTGGTTCGACCGGTTGAACCAGGATCCAGAGACCAAGCCGATCCGATTCTAATATAAAATCGGATATGTAAGAGATCCGAATAATCCGATCAATCCATTCGATTCATTTATGAATCGATCAACTCAGTTAATCTTAAATTTTTTATTAAAAATTAATTTATTAATATAAATATATTTTTATATTAATATAATTGATTGATGGTTCAGTGATCCAATAACTCGAACCCTTTTCCGGGCCAATGCTTGAACCGGAGCTGACAACTATAATTTCTAGCAAGCAGGCAGATTCTACCGTGCTTCCTTATATCTGATATAGAATGAAAAATGTAATGAAAACTAACCGTAGGATAGAAAATGAACGCTAGCTCCAAATTCTATTGTGCATAACCTGCCATCCGATTAAACTCCGTACGTGGTGCTTTACGAACTTGAGGGCCAAAATAAAATTAGATTTAAATCCCGTAGGCGTCCGGTAAAAAGTTTCCTGGTGTAAAATACTTAACCGAACTTGAGGACCAAAATGAAATTAGATTCGACGTACTGTAAAAGGATTAGTACCATAAAATTTACCAACTTAAGACTTATAATTGATTTAATTCGTCAAGACATTAAACGAACGGTCTAGCGCGTTTTTAAATTTAAATAAAGAAAAACTGTCTCTTTCTTAAAACCCTATGTCTTTTTAATTTACTGTTGGTAATGGAAAATAATAGATTTTAAATCGTATAACGCAAATTAAGACGTTCTGATTCTTCTATATACGAATCCATTTCATTTCATTCCAACGTGATCATCAGATTAGATGCCTCAACATTTTATATTAAAAAAATTATTTATAAAATTTAAATATTTTCTTTGATTTCGAAATATATTTTAATTTATATTTTTTTGATAAATTAGATTTATTTAATATAAATATTATAATATATTATGATTTGACAGGAGGAAAAGGAAATGTAACCGCGTCAAAAAACAAAGTTTACGCAGCGAATATTTTCTCCAGCGTAGCCTTCGGGAAAGAGAATTCAGGTGACTGACTTCCGGCGTGATAGGAATTTAAGACAAGAGGGAAGATTAATGGAAGATCACTGGCATTAGAAATATTTTCATGCGAGACGTAACCTTTGACAGAGTCCAACGGACATGCCTTCGAAGTGGTTCCCAGTTTTTCCACCACCTTGTTCATGCGTGCTGCTGTCACTAAACAATCATATGAATTGAAAATTTGATGATCAAAATAAATTTAAAACAAAAGTTTAAGAAACAAAAGTATATTTTGGCCAATGATAAGATGTCTATCTTCTTCTCGCTCTTGCTAAGTGTTTCAGAAATTACGTACATGGTGATCACAAGTTATTCAAATTATAATTAATTTTGAATGTATAAAAAGGTTAAAATTCTTGAAAGCAATATCTACTCGATGGTAGGTATATGTACGTATCTTATTACCATAAGTTGAATGATTTTTTTTTGGATTTTTTTCGCCTCTTCTTTCCACCTGGTCTTTACAGTCAAGGGCCATAATCCTCAAAGTCATCCGACAAAAGCTGGAAGAGAGAATCCAGAAGGTCAACGACAAAAGCGAAGGCTTGGAAGAGGATGACCTTCTAGCTTCAGTATTTAGGAACACAAATCTTTCCAAAGATCAGATCCTTGACCTCATACTAGGCTTGCTCTTCGCCGGCCACGAGACCTCCTCCGCTGCCATCGCCTTGGCCATCTACTTCCTAGAATCATGTCCCAAAGCCGTCCAGCAGCTAAAAGTATGCCTCATATATCTATCTCCCCTCCACCTTAATTTCCATAAGACTGCATCAAATTTTATAGCCGTTATTCTCCTCCATTTCATCTCGCAGGAAGAGCATGCGGAGATCGCCAGACAGAAGAAGATGGAACACGGCGAGACAGGACTGAACTGGGATGACTACAAGCAAATGGAATTCACCAACTGCGTAAGCTCCCATGAGAACATAATTTACCTTTAAAGCACAAGGGATCGAAGATGAAAGCTAGCTCTAATGGAAGACTAACGTTTTGTGCTTTAATTTGTTAATTAAAGGTCATCAACGAGACCCTTAGACTGGGAAATATTGTCAAGTTCGTGCACAGGAGAGCTATTAAAGATGTTCAATTTAAGGGTACGTTGGTTACTCTTTGGTTGCACTTCTTTGCATGGTAGGTTTGTGACAAAATGACACTGACTAATTCCTTGTCTACTTTAATTGGGTGAAGGGTATGACATTCCATGTGGGTGGGAGGTGGTGCCAATCATATCAGCAGCCCATTTGGATCCTTCAATTTACGATGATCCACAGCGCTTCAACCCGTGGAGGTGGCAGGTTAGCTCTACCAAGCCATGTGCACCAACTGTTAAGATATTGGTTATCTTTCAATAATTTTTTTTTTCTATTTTTTAATAGAATATACAATGAGCTACACAAAAGGTTAGTCCTCCCTCTCCTAATATTCTTAACTTCTAAATCCTGATACGATCAACAATATTATCAGGTTGATAAGCTGGCATTTTTAGTTGTCATCCAGGATGTTGAACCAATTGCCTCTTGAGCTACCATGAGACGACAAACCAAACTAAACCTGCATTAGGTGGTGGAACCTCTTGTCTTGTTCTGTTTTTCATCTATTTTAACTTTACAGACAGGGAGGTTTATGTGCAATCTGAATAGCATCATCATGCTGCCAATGTACTAATTGAGGAGGCTCCTTGTTTAGGCTGAGTGATGCCCAAATTGCATGAAACTTGAATGAACTAGATTGAACTAACCATGTAAAATTGAAATGCTTGAGCTTAGTGTCACCATGCAGTAATTTGTGCCAACATAGAAATGAGTTAGTCAGATACTTTAACCAGATGTTTCATTGATACCTTATGCACCTACAAATCCTTCTAAAATCATGCTTTGGAAAGAAATATAAAAAAATTGGGGTTCACTAGTTTGATAGAAGAGAGAGAGAGAGAAAGAGAGAGAAGAGATTTGCACTTATCCATGTTTCAGTACTAGGCTGGCCTTTCTCCCATTCTAATTTTCAAGAAAAATCTAGGAAGATAACCATGACTAATAATTAATTTGTCATAACGCCATAGCAAGCAATGCCACACCATACAACTTCCATCATGTGCCTAATAATCCTACATGAGACCATTCTTTCCAAACAAGAAGACAACTAGAATCTATGTTACTTCTCATATTAATGACCTATGGTCTACTGTTGCCAGCTGTAAAAGATGTCATGTCCGCTATAATGAATGGCAATGATTTAGTCATGTGGATCACTATAGAAAGCAGTTTGGCAGGTGAATCATCGATAGTGACCCATCATTGTTCATTTAGAAGCCTGCCTGTTGAACTCAGTACAATGATTCTTTTCTCTTGCATATAGAAATGTCCACCATCTTTCTTATGAAGCTCAGAGAGATTTACTGGGGGAAGAAGTTTTGCATGATAATGTTGTTTTCTCTCTTTCAAGAATGTGACTTCTATTAAATAATGGTCTAGGTGACTGCAATTTTACGTTTTTGAAAGGTTAAGTAGATTCTAGCACTGTTATTTCATGGTTGAAGAATTGAAAGGTTAAGTAGATTCTAGCACTGTTATTTCATGGTTGAAGAAGCCCCATTCCGCTGATGCATTTTATCATCCTTGATTGCTCGTTATTTCTCAAAGCTTCTCCTCTGTTGAGTCTTGCTCTGCATCTCATTAACTTTTAAGTGGAGGTAGCTGATAACATATAACAACAATGAAGAAAAATGAGTTGATTAACATGAAACATATGTATCCTTTTTTTGAGAAGAACAAAACATATATTTTATTTAGAAATTGTGTCATTCTATTGGAAATGTAGTTAATATTAACTATTTCTATTTATTGATAGTGGCATATAAATAAATTATGGCAAAGATGGCAAGCAATCAAGTATAAATTTCATGGAAATGAAAATATTTAGATAAATAAACAAACAATTCTGCATGGATGAGGAGAGAGTTACTTCAGTGATGTGGTCCCATGTCACTGGGTGATCCGTAGCTGCATCCAATTCAAAGTGGCACGTTGGTGTCAGGAGGCTGCATGTGATTCAGATGCTGCATAAATATATTTGAAGTAGAGATGATAAGTATAAGATATCTTTTTTTTTAATTATTTTTTGAAGTAGAGATGGTAGGTAGATATTAAATAACAGTATCCTTAAACCTTTTTACCTCCAGCAACAGTATCTTTACTAGCTATTCTATCATTGGAAGTCAGATGGTTACAGAAATATTGAAAGAGAGACATCTGAATCAGCTGACCAACAACTCCAATCCAATTGATAACTTGCATAGTTTAATGAGAAACTAAAACATTTTAATCCAAAGGAACTATGCTGCTTATAATGAATTTAATCAAAGATTTCCCACATCTCATAACCAACATTTTGTCCAATGCTGTAGAAGGTTTTCTTGCTTACTTTGTTTGACCATCTTCATTCAAATGCAGGCTATCTCTGCCAACTTGATGAAGAACAGCAATGTGATGTCCTTCAGTGGTGGCCCAAGACTATGCCCTGGTGCGGAGCTTGCAAAGTTAGAGATTGCAGTCTTCCTCCACCACCTTGTTCAGAGATATCAATGGGAGCTGGCAGAGCATGACTACCCTGTTTCTTTCCCTTTCCTGGGGTTCCCCAAGGGCTTGCCAATCAAAGTTCGTCCTCTCCAGTAAACCTGAAGCACAAGGACCTGAGACTTGCTGGTTTTGGTTATGTTATTCAGGTCCCCAAATGATTGTACCAAGATCAGAAGGATTTGTTTCATGTGCTTTAGCCCTTCGCCATTCCAAGCAAACCAATCCACAGTTGATGTCATTGCATTGAGTTTGAGATGCCAGGGCAACCTGTTAGCTCATGTGTAGGCAATCAATTTGATTGCGGGGTGCATGCTTTTGAAATCTTCATGCAATCCGATTTTTTGGTTGTAACATAGTTTTAGTAAAAATTATTGGCATGATGTTCATTGATTGATCTAATCCCTATTCCACATAGTAGATCAAATCTATCTAAGAATTTTTTCTGCATGGCAAACACCTAAAGAATGGCATCTAAGTTTATCCCTTCAATTATTAGAGAGTCTGCAGATCTATTCATGATGGAAGAAAGAACCCATACCTTTAGGAAGGACAATCAAAAAATGGTTTTCATTCCAATGAAAGGGAAGGATTTGACAAAGCCCAAGCCAGCAAAGTTGCATCAGTTTGCTCTGCTTGAAGCCTTTTATGGAGGAGGTTATGGAGTTTGGAGGTGCTCTCCTTACTGGAAATTAAGGTAGTGTTTTATAGAAAAAATATTATCCATGGATAAGTGTACGGGATAGAGTTTGTCCCCTAGCTATAGGAATATCCCTTCATTGATCATATCAAATGCAAAAAGATAAATCCATAGGATAACTTTTTTTTACTCTTATTTGGAGGGATAACCAGCTATTCCTGCATTAGGGAATAAATTGAGGGGATATCTCATGGTTAATCATGGATTATCCCTTTGGTTAACTTTATTCCCAGCTATCCCTTATAGTTATGGCTTTTGGGGATAAGAGGGGATATCCAAGAGATATTCCCTCTTATTCCCTATTTCAAACACTACCTAAGGGTCAAATAGATTTGACTTGAAGATGTCCATCCTCTGCTCGAAGGCTATAAACATGTTCTCTCAGATAATTTTACTTGCTAGTTTGCCACCAGAGAGATATTCAACAATCATATTGTTCTCATTCTCGGAGCCAATCTGCTTATCAAACCGGCTTATTGGATGAGTCTTTTAGAGTATGAGTTGAGAAGAAAAGTTCAGAAGCTACTTGACAAAGGATTAATTTGGCCTGGCATGAGCCATCGTGCACCACCAGTCTTTTGAGCCGAAAGAAGGATCGAACGTTGCATGTATGTGCGGATGGTAGAGCAATCAATAGAATGTAATATAATATAATAAAGTCAAAAAGTTTACATTTATACTATAGCTTTTCAGTTTTATTAACTCTAATAACAGTTTTTACCTTGATAGCAAAGCAATGCACATAGAATGCACGGCATATTACTGGTTACAATAAAATACCGCTACCTAGTCCCTGGATTGGATGATATGTTAGACAGAGTACAAAGGTTTTTTTCCTAAATAGATTTGAAGATCAACATGGCGTCAAGCCTGGTGATGAGTGAAAGATAACGTTCAAGACACGAGGCATCCATTACAGGTGGTTGGTGGTTTTTTTTTGCCTCTCTAATTCTACAACGTTTCATTGGTCGATTCATAAAGGTTTATTTTGATTATATATGTTGGTGTACAGTCAGTCCTACATGACATCTCGGAGATGTGTTAGATGTTTTGAGGAAGGAAGTAGTATCCCATTTAGAAGATAGTCCTATTTTAGCTTAATCGTCGGATAATTCTCTATGTCATCCACTAGTTAATGAGTGGTAACAAAATCTCTTAAATAGTGTTAAACGCTTGAACGCCTGTGGTGGATTAAATAGTGTTAAACGCTTAAACGCTATTTTGATGGATGAGTAGGCGAGTGTTAAACGCTTAAACGCTACTTTGATGGGAGTAGGCGGTGGAAGGAAGTTAAGATATCTCTTTAAATAGAGATCCCTTCTAAGGCTACCATCAAGAGAAAACCATCGTGTGAGAAAACCAAAAAAAAGCCAGAGAGATTGGATCCCTGATCAAGAGCATATCCTGAGGGCATACACCATCGTGTGCGATAGCGGCATACACCATCGTGTACGATAGCTCATTGATTGGAAGCACTCAATCAAGGTTTTCAAAGCGGTAGATCAAGCGGTAGATCAAGATCTCAAGTACTCCATCAAGGTTCCCCAAAGCGGTAGATCAAGATCCTGAGATGTGCAGCTGATTTAGATCGAGAGGAAGATCAAGATCCTTACCCTTATCTGGAAGAAAATCAAAAGCAATGGCTGGAGGTATTTATCGATCTTGACTTGCTTTATTCTCATGATAAATATATTGATCCCATGTTTTCGCATATCTAATAGGGATCAATATATTTAAATTAAGTCTAACATTTGGTATCAGAGCCTTTAAACCTCTGCCTTATTTTGTGAGTGTTTCCATCAAGGTTCTTCTTTTCAAGCAATTTATGCCGCGTGTTTTCATTTTCAGTTTTTTTTTTTCGGATCTCAGGTTCCGATTTTTGCTCTGTTCTGTTCACGGAACTGAGCAGAAACCATCAAACTGATCTCAGGTTCCAATTTTTGCGGAAACAAAACGTGGCCTCTTCCTCTTCTGTTAAAGATGTTCACGTTAAAGGAAAGAACGAATTTCTTGGATTTCTCTCTGGCATTAAAGAAAGGAAATGTAAAGAAAGGAAAAACAGCGGAAACGTGGCTTCATAACCACATGCGGTGACCTGTTAAAGAGAGAAAACGTGGCCTGTTGTTCTATGCGGTTTTCGATTTTCTCGCTTATGGGTCTTTCGGTTTTCTCACGGGATTTAAAATCAGATTGGATTGGTTAAATTTTAAATGTATGTTATTATCTGTTTAATATTATATCATGTAATATGATTGGTTTTATCATTTGTTTCTTAAGTTTAAAATTTTTTTATTAAAATATGCCTCCTGAGTCTCTATGCCTACGGTGTTTTGTATAGACTGGCCAAGGGAATAATGAGCTACGGTCGGATGTGTTTTAATTAACAAAAATTTTCTTAAGATGATAATTTTAAAAATTCATTAAATAGATAATTGATATGCTATCTCCTATTTTGCATATTAGATTTATTTTATGCATGAATAAAAATTATATTTGGTGGTAGTGTGAAAAATCACAGTGCAAATCCTTTCAAGGTTTGATTGGTCAATTGGTGTCTAGAAAAGTAAAGAGATTGTGGTTACTTAATTGGTTCCGTTGACTAACCTAAGGAAAGCAACGGGGAACCCCACTTCTCTTTCACTGGCCTGGCCAATTTGATTAATTCAGATCTTGATTTGGAAATGTTATGTTGATTAAGATTACTACCTAATAATCATGCTAAGTTGGTTAATCTATATGCATATAATGGAATTCAAATGTCATGTGATCAATATGATTTTGATCAATTGAGGAGTAGCCACAGCATCTTTAATTAATCAGAATTATATATTAGTTGCAAAGATCACATAAGGTTAGATGACATTAATTATGATTAATTATATTAATGCAATAAATCTTATCCCATAGAATTTTTATTGCACTGATATAATTAATTAGGATGGGATAACAAATTATTTTCTTAATTACCCATAGGAATTAAGAAAGGAATATGATTTGTTAGTCACATCATTAAGTTAATGAGTCTATTGAGTATAATAACTTAGCCCACAGGTAGTTATTATATGTTATTGATTCATGTTATTGCATGTTTACATTGGTAAGACATGACATCAAGTTATATGCCTCAAATTCAATTACATGAACATGATTTTTATTTTTATGCAGCTATTTTGCCTATTAATATTTCTGATATGAAATGTGATTCCGATTTAAGTGGTGATAATTATAAATTATGGAAGGAGAGAATTCTTCTTCAATTAGGGTGCATGGATATTGACTATGCTATCAGGAAGGATGAACCATATTCGGTTATATCTATTAGCACTCAGGCTGAGATTGCAGTGTATGAACGATGGGAGCGATCCAATCGCCTTGGTATGATGTTCATACATACTAAGATTTCTGCTAGTATACGTGGTTCTATCCCTGAGTGCAAAAATGTCAAGGAACTTCTGAAGCTATTGATGCACAATTTGAGTCTTCAGATAAGGCACTTAGCACCCTAATGACAAAATTGTCATCAATGAAGCTCACTACTGTTGGAGGTGTGCGTGAGCACATCATGATGATGAGGGACATTGCGGCTCAGTTGAAATCCCTAGAGGTTGAGATGTCAGAATCTTTCTTGGTGCGCTTTATTTTGAGCTCACTCCCACAGCAGTATAGTCCCTTCAAAATATCTTACAACACACATAAGGACAAATGGTCAATTAATGAACTTCTGACCATGTGTGTTCAAGAGGAAGGGAGGCTGATTTTAGAACTGGGAGAAAGTGCACATTTAGTCACTCAGAGAAAGACTAAAGCTCCCAAAGCCAAACACAAAGGAAAGGGTAAAGTATCCATCCATACAGAAGACAAGAAGGAGTCCAAGTGCTTCTTTTGCAAGAAGAAAGGGCATATAAAGAAAGATTGTCTCAAATTCAAAGCTTGGCTCGACAAGAAAGGTACTCTAACCTCATTCGTATGTCATGAATCCAATTTGGTTATATGTCATAACACATGGTGGATTGATTCTGGTTCTACAATCCATGTTTCAAATACCTTGCAGGGTTTTCTAAATCAAAGGAAACCATTGGGAAGTGAACAAAGCATCTATTCAGAAAACAAGATGGGTTCACATGTGGAAGCGATTGGGACGTGCAGACTTATTTTAGATTCTGGTTTTGTTTTAGATTTGAAAAAGACATTTTATATTCCAAGTTTCTCTAGAAATTTGATTTTAGTATCAAGGCTTGCACCAGCAGGATATTCCTTTAATTTTAATAAAAACTATGTTGATTTATTTTATAAATCTAAGCTTATTGGGAATGGTACATTGTCCGACAATCTTTTCCAAATTAATTTAAAAAATGATACCTCCTATAATGTGATGCACGCCCAAACTGGTATAAAAAGATGTGTTATGAATGAGAATTCCTATATTTTGTGGCATCGGAGATTAGGTCATATCCATTGAGAGAATTAAAAGATTAGTAAAAAATGGAGTACTTGATACTCTTGATTTTGCTGATTTTGGCACTTGTGTGGACTGCATAAAGGGAAAGCAAACCAACAA
The DNA here is from genome assembly GCA_900491605.1 of Calamus simplicifolius. Taxonomy (NCBI): domain Eukaryota; kingdom Viridiplantae; phylum Streptophyta; class Magnoliopsida; order Arecales; family Arecaceae; genus Calamus; species Calamus simplicifolius. The sequence continues at coordinate 730,734 of UESW01004319.1, forward strand.
GTCCAAGAAAGATGCCAAGAGAAGTTCGAAAATACTGGAGATCATACATACAAATATCTGTAGCCCAGATATGGACTCGTATGGTCAGAGATACTTCATCTCATTTATTAATGACTATTCACGATATATGTATCTCTACCTGCTTCACAATAAGAACGAAGCATTAGATGCCTTTAAGGTATTTAAGGCAGAAGTAGAGAAACAATGCGGCAAGCAAATTAAAATCGTGAGGTCAGATAGAGGTGGAGAATATTATGGTAGATACACTGAGAATGAACAAGCACCTGGTCCGTTTGCTCGGTTTCTTGAAGAAAATGAATTGTTGCACAATACACCATGCCAGGTCTCCTGACCAAAACGGTGTAGCTGAAAGGAGAAACCGGACATTATTGGACATGGTAAGGAGCATGATTGTCAGCTCCAATCTACCTAAATCCTTGTGGACTGAAGCTCTTAAAACTGCTGCGTATATATTAAATCGGGTTCCAACCAAGGCTATTTCCAAAACGCCATTTGAGTTATTTAAAGGTTGGAAACCAAGTTTGCAACATATACGTGTTTGGGGATGCCCATCTGAAGTAAGAGTCTATAATCCATAAGAAAAGAAACTAGACCCAAGGACTATTAGTGGATATTTTATTGGATATGCTGAGAAGTCTAAGGGTTATAGATTTTATTGTCCATCTCACAGCACTAGGATTGTGGAATCAAGAAATGCAAAATTTCTTAAGAATGACTTGATCAGTGGGAGTGATCAATCTCAGTATTTGGCTTCTTCTGAGAAAGATCATTCAGATATTTCAGCTTCCACTTCAAGTAAGGGATTGGTTGTTATTTATAGCACTCCTCAAACTCAAATAAGTGCTCAACAACTAGTCATTGAGATTTCACAAGCTGATGGTAATCTAGAAGATCATGTTGTTCATCAACAATCAGTTGTGCAAGATACTCCTCAAGAGGTCATTGACACAACATTAAGAAGATCAACTAGAATAAAGAAATCAACAATTCCTAGTGATTATATTGTGTATCTACATGAATATGATTATAACATTGGAGCCGAAAATGATTCTGAAACATTTTCACAAGCCATGAGTTCTAAGGAATCAAACTTGTGGTACAATGCCATGAAGGACGAGATGGAATCTATGGCATCCAATCGAGTCTGGGATCTTGTTGAGTTGCCTGATGGTGTAAAAGCCATTGGATGTAGATGGATATTTAAAATAAAGAAAGACTCACAAGGCAACATTGAAAGATATAAAGCAAGACTCGTTGCCAAAGGATTCACTCAGAGGGAAGGAATCGACTACACGGAGACATTTTCTCCTGTATCCAAGAAAGATTCTCTCCGAATAATTATGGCATTGGTAGCTCACTTTGATTTTGAGTTACATCAAATGGATGTGAAAACTGCATTCCTTAATGGAAATCTAGAGGAAGAGGTTTACATGAAACAGCCTGAAGGATTTTCCTCTGGTGATAGTGAGCATTTGGTTTGCAAGCTTAAGAAATCCATATATTGATTGAAACAAGCCTCACGTCAGTGGTATTTAAAATTTCATGATGTATATACCAGAAGGTTTTGAAAAAACATCATGGATCAATGTATATACCAGAAGGTTAGTGGGAGCAAAATTTGTTTCTTGGTCCTATATGTAGATGACATTCTACTTGCAACCAATGATAAAGGGTTGCTATATGAGGTGAAACAATTTTCTCCAAAAATTTTGATATGAAAGATATGAGTGAGGCATCTTATGTCATTGGCATTAAGATCTATAGAGAAAGATCTCGAGGCATTTTAGGATTATCTCAAGAAACTTATATCAATAAAGTTTTGGAGAGATTTCAAATGAAAAATTGTTCACCAAGTGTTGCACCTATAGTGAAGGGTGACAAGTTCGCTTTGAACTAGTGCCCTAAAAATGAACTTGAACGGGAACAGATGCACAACATTCCATATGCTTCAGCTGTTGGAAGCCTAATGTATGCTCAGGTTTGCACAAGACCTGACATTGCATTTGCAGTAGGAATATTGGGAAGATATCAGAGTAATCCAGGTTTAGACCACTGGAGAGCTGCTAAAAAGGTCATGAGGTATCTTCAAGGGACCAAGGACTACATGCTCATGTATAGACGAACTGATCATTTGGAGATAGGGCTACTCAGATTTGGACTTTGCTGGCTGCGTTGATTCTCGAAATCAACATCAGGATTTATATTTATGTTAGCTGGTGGAGCCATATCATGGAGTGCAAAGTAGACTTTGACTACTACCTCTACTATGGAAGCAGAGTTCGTTGCTTGTTTTGAGGCTACATCGCAAGGTGTATGGTTGAAGAGTTTATCTCAGGGCTTAGAATTGTTGACTCTATTGCTAGGCCAATTAAACCGTACTGTGACAATTCAGCTGCTGTATTTTTGGCTAAAAACCATAAGAGTGGTAGTCGAAGTAAACATATCGACATTAAGTATTTAGCCATAAGAGAACGTGTTAAAGAAAACAAAGTGGTCATAGAACACGTTAGCACTGAATTGATGATAGCTGATCCTTTGACTAAAGGCATGCCAATTAAGAATTTTAAGGATCATGTGATACGAATGGGAGTTGGTTCCATGATATAATTGCATGGATAACAATTTGTACAAAAAACTCTTATTTCAATTATTTGTTTATTTCTCATTCAGGTGTACACATTATTTGACTTTCGAGAAATGACAAACTTTTCTTTTGGACTCTGAATAAACATATGGTTTATTCATTATATTATATTATCACATTTGGAATAGTGGTAAAGAAATTGAATGCATTGTAATACATAGAAAATAATACTCAATTATAGAGGACCTATCGTTATGATTCATGTATTTGATTTCTTGTTCAGTATTGAGAATTATGGATTAAGATAAAAATATACTGACCAAGTGGGAGAATATAGTATCCCGTTTAGAAGATGGTCCTATTTTAGCTTAATCATCGGATAATTCTCTATGCCATCCACTGGTTAATGAGTGGTAACGAAATGTCTTAAATAGTGTTAAACTTAAACACATGCGGTGGATTAAATAGTGTTAAACGCTTAAACGCCTACTTTGATGGGAGTAGGCGGTGGAAGGGAGTTAAGATATCTCTTTAAATAGAGATCCCTTCTAAGGCTTTCGATAACAAACAAAAATGTCATCGGGAGAAAACCAAAAAGAAGCCAGAGAGATTGGGTCCCTGATCAAGAGCATATCCTGAGGGCATACACCATCGTGTGCGATAGCTCATTGATTGGAAGCACTCAATCAAGGTTTTTGAAGTGGTAGATCAAGAGATCAAGATCCCAAGTACTCCATCAAGGTTCCCCAAAGCGGTAGATCAAGATCCTGAGAGGTGCAGCTGATTCAGATCGAGAGGAAGATCAAGATCCTTACCCTCATCTGGAAGACAATCAATAGCAATGGCTGAAGGTATTTTTCGATCTTGACTTGCTTTATTCTCATGATAAATATATTGATCCCATGTTTCCGCATATCTGATAGGGATCAATATATTTAAATTAAGTCTAACATCAGTTTGAAGGCAAATTCCTCCAAGGTGAAGGTGATTTATGATGATGTTTGTTTCTCGCAGCATTCATGAGGTTCAGAGTTTCCATGGTCTAGTTTAGACAAATCAAGCAAAAGATTTCAACTACACCAATCGTAGTAGCTCAGCCATACTTAACAGCAAAGATCTTAATGGTGGACTGATGCCTCCTCGAAGGGAGTAGGAGCTGTTCCCACTCAAGAGGGGAGGCCCATGGTATTTTGCAGAGAAAAAAAGCTATCAAGAATAAAAGGCTACATATTCCACTAATTAAAAACGTCGAATTTTTCGTTGTGATTCAATCTCCACGACGGTAGTGGCATTATTTGTTGCCATACATGAGCCTGCCAACAAGCAAATTGAAGCAAATTAATAATGCCAAATATGAAGTTACTGCATGCACGCAAGGAGAAATTTACCTGTGCCGCTGGACACTGTATTGCCAAGCTTAAAGACCCTTGCCTGTCGGAGAGCAAGAAAAGCTCACTCTTTGCCAGGTTGAATCTTGCGAGATTGTAGAGAAGATATATGATAATGGACACCGTTTGAAGCTGCCAAGACATACTTGCACCCAACATGTGTTTAACGTACAAAGCTTGTATTATACCGCAGTTTGTCATGCATGCTTGGATGGTCATCACATATTTCAGATGAACAATTATCTCATCCACAATTCATTATTTGTATGGCAACTAATAACTATTTCTTCATTTTTCCAATTATGTCACAATCGTTCGTGCTTAATGTAAAGCATCTTATATCATTGTGATACAAGAGATAGAGAGCTGGAACTGTTGGCCTGGGTGCTAATTAATACGTATTGTTGGCATGGGTGCTAATTAATACGTCCACTCGGAATCCCAAGAGTCCTAGAAGACTCTTCGTAACTCGGAGACTCTTCAAAATCTAGGGGACTCTTCTGAAGATAAACCTCTGGCTTATCCGTTGCTCTCCTTTAAATATAAGACGAAGATGTCTTTTGGGGAGAGGTCTTCTGAGAGAAGGACATAGAGGTAACCGAAGGGCTCTTCCTCCTCTTCCGGCACCGCGTCTTAGGAGTGTGGACGCATTGAGGACTCTGGTAGCCCTCGACGACCGACGAGCTATTGCTTCCACTGCTGCCAATAGAGTGGTATGTCCCTTTGCTTTCGTTCTTTCGATTGGTATCAAAGCGAAGGATGGTCGTCACCACACTTCGGGCGGTGGCCGACGTGGGGATAGGTGGAGGAGCAGGCAACGACTGTCGCACGCTGCCTGCCCCTCAGCTGCGGCCATGGGAGCCGCAGCACAAGAAGAAATGAAAAGAGGACCATCGGAGCCTATATATATATATATATATATATATATAGAACAGAGGAGGCTGCGGCCATGGGAGCCGCAGCACAGAGAGTTATTACCGGTGGCCGCTCAGGGACCACCGGTGCCTCTCCGACGACCGGCGTTGCCTCGTCGGTCGCCGGTGGCCCTCGCCTCTCTTCCCCGGCCGGCGGTGGGCCGGGGATGCCCCGTCCGCCGCAACACTGAGGACGGCGGCTGTCCACTGCGTCCAAGGGACGCAGGGCCGTCGGATCCTCTCCGACGGCCGGCGGCCTCTCTTCCTCGATCAGAGCTCTTTTCCCCGGAGCTCCGTCCTTGTTGCCAGGGGCCAGGACGATCGTGCACCGCCGCCATGTGGGCAGCGGGCATGGTGAGTGGCCGAGAGGTTACAGGTGGCTCCTCTTCCTCTTCGGCAGCCGGCGATCTCCTCCTCCTCGACCGGAGCTCCGCCCGGGCTCCGTCCTTGTCGCCGGGGGGCCGGGTCTGCCGTGCACCACCGCCATGTGGGCGGCGGGCATGGTGTCTATCCGTGAGTTTACGGGTGGCACCACCCGTAAATTCACAAAATACAGGGGGGTTTTTTGTTCTCTGTTAAGGGTGGCTCAACCCGTTATTCCAGCGAATTCCCAACTGAGTCAGAAATATCACGAAAAAACAGGGGATTTTTTTTCTCTGTTACGGGTGGCTCATTCTAGCGAACTCCCAGCCGAGTCAGAAATATCTAGCTCAACCTATTATTCCAGCGAACTCCCAGCTGAGTCAAAAATATCAAGAAAAATCAAAACAAAATTGCAAAAAAAAAATTCAGAAAAACCACAGACAAGTTTTTTTTGCTTTGTGCATAACTACTATCATTGTCATTCTATATATTTTGGTGAATATGTTTCCTGGATGCATAAATATTTATGCTTCGTGTATAAATGTCAATTATGCATATTTCTGCTTGTTTTTTTTACTTTTGACATAATAATTTATGTTTAGTACATGAGGGGTATTTATGTCAAGTGCTACGTATTTTCTAGATGCATGATTATTTGTGCTTTGTGCATAAAAGGAAATACATGTTGATTTTTTATTGATATGCAGATTTGTTCCAATATTTAAAGTGGATTACATAGATATGTTCTATGGAAACTTATCAATTTTGTGTTCCATCTTATTGAATGAGTGATGATTATGAGCATAGCGAAGTTTTCGTTCTCATTTATAAGAAGGAACATTCGTAATCTGCTTATTTTTTAGATATCAGTATACACTGATATGTGCCTAATGTCCATACCTTGCTTGACTAAATGCAGTGTGTGATGGCCTCAAAATTGTGATAGCTGATCTCAACAAAGGTGAGAAGCTAGATGGACAAAACTATGAAATGTGGTATAGGAAAATCTAATACCTGTTGAATGACTTAGAAGTCTTGGAGACCCTGACAACTTGTATGACACCACCAGTGCCTGGCACTACTGAGCAACATCGCCTTGATCGGGAAGCCTATGACAATTGGATCAAGAAAGATCGTTGTGCACGCTTTACTATGTTGAGTAGCATGCACAATGATCTTATTGGCAACTTTGAGCATTGCCAAACTGCTCAGGATATGTGGAACTAGCTCAAGATCAGGTTTGGTCAAACTTCGGCCACAAGGCTATGTGCTTTGAACCTTAGATTCATACAGTATGTCAAGGATCCCGATCATTCCATGTCGACCCACCTTCGTGTGATGGGAAACATGATTAGGGATATGAAGGCTGCTGGAGTTGACCTTACTGATGAGCAACAGGTCCTAGCAGTGATTTGTTCGCTGCCTGACCCTCAGTGGAGTCAGATGAAGCTCTTGATGACTCATAGTGAGCACATCAAGACTTTTGAGGATATTGCTCGTCACCTTGAGCTAGAGGCTGAGCGAATTGAGACTTCCCTCCCTTCGGCCTATGTGGTTACTGATGGGTCTTCGAGGCCCAAGAACAAAAAGAAGGGAAAGGCACGTAACAGGAGTGCTCAGCGATATAAAGGAAAAACTGTGGCCAAACCTAAGAGAGGACGTCGAGGGGGCAAGAGAGATGTGACAAAGATTAAGTGCTACAATTGTGGAGCTAAAGGCCATTTTGCTCGTGATTGCACTGAGCCAAAAAGGTATGCTCCATATTAAGCTCTCTCTATGTTTGTTCATATGCATTAGTTGCTGACATGCTCCCCGATTGGATTGTAGATTCGGGAGCAAACAAACATATAGTGCGAGATCAAGCTGGTTTTATGGATTTTCACCGGATACCTGTAGATACCCAGATTGTCGTGCTTAGGAATGGTCTGCGTGAGCAGGTTTTGGGTGTAGGAGCATATCGTGTTACGCTTCGTGGTGGACATGTGTTGATCCTACATGACGTTTTGTATGTCCCTACTATCCGGTGTAATCTTTGTTCTGTTCTTGCCCTGTTAGCACTTGGTTACACTTTTAGTTTTTCTGGTGACCGTATGTCAGTCTATCTGGATGGTGTTTTGTTCTTTTGTGGATATTTGTCACAAGGTTCTTTAGACTTGATGTTGAATTGTGTGCTTCTTACTCCTCTTTTTCTTGTGCTTCTATTCCTGCCTGTGATGATAATTTTCTTTGGCATTCCAGACTTGGTCATGTGGGCCAAGATAGGATGGCACATATGGCTAAAGCTGGGCTATTAGGCCCTCTTACCAAGATAAGTCTACCTGTGTGTGAGTCTTGTCTAGCAGGAAAGGCAACAAGAAAGCCTTTTGGTAAGGCTACTAGGGCCTCTCATCCATTAGAGCTAGTTCACTCTGATATCTGTGGACCCATGAGTGTCAAGGCGCGACATGGCGCTTCCTATTTCCTCACATTTATAGATGATTTTTTGCGATTTGGGTATGTGTACCTGATCTCCCACCGCTATGAAGCGCTGGATTGTTTCAGACGATTTTTAGCTGAGGTAGAAAATCAGAAGGAGATGTCTTTGAAGACTCTCTGGACTGATAGAGGTCGCAAATATCTATCTGAGCTATTCAAGTGGCTCTGTGAAGAAAAGGGATTTGCAGGCAGCTTACCATTCCTGGGACACCGCAACAGAATGGAGTTGCCGAGCGTCGCAACAGGACTTTACTAGACATGGTTACGTCAATGATAGCGCAAGGCAATCTTCCAATCAATTTTTGGGGAGATGCGCTGTTGACTACTGCCTACATTCTTAACCGTGTCCCTAGTAAAATGGTACCCTCCACTCCATATGAGTTATGGCATGGCAAGCGACCCTCTGTGGATCATTGCGCCCTTGGGGCTCAGCAGGATATGTTCACAATGCCTCCCATAAGTTGGGAAAGCTGGGTCCTAAAGCCAGCAAAAAGGTGTTCATCAGGTACCCTGAGAATTCGAAGGGTTACGTGATGTATGGTGCACATCCTGATGGAGGGTTGACTGAAGTGGAGTCAAGAGACGTGGAGTTTCTAGAGAATGAATTCCCGATCATTGGTGAAATTAGAAAGGACATGTCTCTGTATGAGTTACAGGAGGACCTTCCTACTATCTCTGGCGAGGGAGGAGATTTTCAACCTATCTCAGAGATCGCCACAGATAGTGGGAATGCTAGACCCAGTGGGAGTGTCGCACCAGACAGTGGAAGCGCACAAGCTGAGCCTAGTAGGAGCTCACCTATGAGGATTGATGCACCACCTGAGAGCGGTCTTCAGGGTCCAGATCCACAGTTACGGAGAAGCAAACGTGGTCATATTCCACGACGACATTTTGGGATCGAAGGGAATGTGTTTCTCTGCACTCCGTTGGATCCAGATGAGCCTGCTTCTGTTGAAGAAGCGCTCGATTCACCTGCTCATTGTGAGTGGCAAGCTGCTATGGAAGATGAGATGGTATCGATGGCCAAGAATCATGTGTGGGACTTGGTTGACCTTCCGTCTGGCGCAAATCTATAGAAAATAAGTGGTTCTTAAGATAAAGTGCAAGGCGATGGGTCAATTGATAAGTACAAAGCTCGTCTTGTGGCGAAGGGCTATACTCAGAGGGAGGGTGTAGACTTTGAGGAGACATTTTCTCCTGTGGTGAGATTTGCCTCTATTCGCCTGATCCTAGCTATTGTAGCTCATTTAGATTTGGAGCTACATCAAATGGATGTTAAAACAACGTTTCTTAATGGAAGCCTGGATGAAGAGATCTATATGGATCAACCCTTGGGCTTTGTGATCAAAGGACAGGAGGGCAAAGTGTGCCGCCTTAGAATATCTATATATGGTCTCAAGCAGTCATCTAGGCAATGGTACCTCAAGTTTCATGAAGCCATTACATCGATTGGCTTAGATATGATTGAGAAGGACCACTGTGTATACATTAAGAAATCAGACGATGGGATTCTGATCTTGGCGTTGTATGTAGATGATATCCTAATTGCTGGAAGTTCTATTGGAGTGATCAATGCCACTAAGGAGTGGTTGTCCTCTATCTTTGAGATGAAGGATATGGGTGAGGCGAATTTTGTGCTGGGAGTGAGATCCTAAGGAATCGTGCTAAGAGGTTTCTTGGTTTGTCACAAGAAACGTATATTGAGAAAGTCTTAGAACGATTCCGAATGCACTATTCTAAACCCGTTGATACCCCAATAGAGAAGGGTTATACTTTAAGCATCGATCAATGCCCTAGAACTGATGAGGAGAGAGAAAAGATGAGCAGGATCCCCTATGCTAGTGCAGTAGGGAGCTTGATGTACGCTATGTTGTGTACTCGCCCTGACATTTGCTTTGCAGTCGGCTTGGTTAGCCAATATCAAAGTAATTCAGGACTTGCTCATTAGGTTGCAGTTAAAAGGATTTTTTGTTACCTTCGTGGTACTACCAATCTCACCCTATGCTATCAGGTGGAGATTTGAGATTAAAGGGTTTTTGTGACTCTGATTGGGCAGGTGATAGGGATGAGCGTAGATCTACTACAGATATGTGTTTATCTTTGGAGGTGGAGCTGTCACTTGGTGCAGTAAGAAACAAAGCTGTATCGCCCTGTCCACCATGGAAGCCGAATATATTGCTTGTTCGGCTGCTGTCCAGGAGGCTGTGTGGCTGAGGAGGTTCTTGAGGCACCTTGAGATATCAGCAACTCCACATGAGGCTATTCAGATCAGTTCTGATAGTATGGCAGCATTAAATATGCTAAGGATCCTAAGTACCATGGAAGGACCAAGCATATTGACATCAGATATCACTTCATTAGAGACATGGTCCAGCAAGGAGAGGTTATCCTACAACATATCTCCACTGGTAGGATGCTGGCTGATCCTCTGACGAAGCCTATTCCTAGGGATGTGTTCCAGGCTCATGTGAGGGGTCTAGGTCTGTATAGAGTGTGACAGACTGTGTTATGTTTCAGACTTATGTAGGAGTTTGTGTCTGTTTTTTGTCAGACAGGGATTGTATGGACATCAATGACTATGTGTTAAAGTTTATGAAATGTTTATTTTCATTATTATGATGAGTTCATATTTATAGGCACATATGTGTATAAATGTCACAGGCTTAGATCAGCCCACTCACACGGGTGATCGCCCTGACACTTTTGTAGTGGGCAGGATGAGACTAAAGTAGCCATTATAGATGCTTGAGTAGCAATGCATGAGTTGCAGATTGCATGGGTTGCGAAATGTGCTACATAAATTATAATAGAATAGATTATAATCAAAATCGCCTCAGTTTGGACTGAGATGAGACTCAGGAGAGTTGAGTACGGAGCATAAATATACGTGAGCTATGTATCAATAGTGATATGTCCACAGATCCGTACTAAGCCTGTTATAGCACAACTGGGAGCATTGGTGTGTGCTCAAGTCAGGCAACTTTGTGATGCCTGGACTTGTGTTCGTACGATGTTTGAGTATGACATGGCCCATTGAGTGGGAGCTCCATCGTAGCATGTATTACGTTGCATGTGCTAAAGTCAACCCTGTAAGGGGTAATGCGATATATTCCCTCTCCATTACCGTGTGAGCCTTACAACTATGAAGTGTCCTTGGACTTGAACCTATATCATGAAGTTGGAGTACAGTATGACTTCCTTAGCCTTGTCCTCCAGGGTCATGGAATTGATGCGGTCACATGAGACAATCCTAGGAAGTCAACTGGACAATGATGGACTGGTATGAGTGTTCAAGGAAGATTATTCGCGACCACACATTATGTTTGTGATCCATTGCCCGGGCAATCATGTGTATGAGTTGCATATGATTATGGATACCAACATTATGACTTTGTGTTTTTCAAGTGCTGCTCAGGGTAGATCTCTTGAGGGATTGAGAGTGCTTGATCAGGTGTGATCGGATTATCTAGGACACAGACGGGATTGGATTATATTTCGATTCACTGCGTTAGTTATTTATTAACTTAATGCAGTTTATCCGCTATATGTCACTGTGTATGAGTTTCGTCGGGTCGCACACGCCACCGCACTGCAAGTTGAGAGATGAGGTTATTATGTTCCTATGTGGACTAGTGGGAGATTGTTGGCCTGGGTGCTAATTAATATGTATTGTTGGCCTAGGTGCTAATTAATACGTCCACTCGGAATCCCAAGAGTCCTAGAAGACTCTTCGTAACTCTGAGACTCTTCGAAATCTTGGGGACTCTTCGGAAGATAAACCTGGTGTCTTTTGGGGAGAGGTCTTCTGAGAGGACACAGAGGTAACCGAAGGGCTCTTCCTCCTCCTCCTTCCGGCACTGCGGCTTAGGAGTGTGGACACATTGAGGACTCTTGTAGCCCTCGACGGCCGACGAGCTATTGCTTCCGCTGCTGCCAATAGAGTAGTATGTCCCTTTGCTTTCGTTCTTTCAGGAACAAATTTTATCCAAAGCAAGGAGGATTATGCAGTACCAGAACTAATCGGACCAAACCAAACCTTGAAGGAGCTAACAGATTTTGAATAACCTAACAATTCAATAATTGATTTATTTTATTTTATATAGTGAGTTCAAAGTTTCTTGATCACAATTCTTGGAATTTTTCAATAGAAACTTTTTCTTTTTTTTTTTGGCTTAATTTTCAGATTTTGTGGCCGAGTAGTCCCACCACATTTCCTGATATTTATGGATGGAATTTTCTATTTTTAAGCAGATTCATAAATAAATGAGCATTCATATAAAGCAACCTAGAATTTAGTTTCCACCAGCGTTTTGATAGATTAGTGAAATTTTCATCGATTTTTCTTTTCGCTTTTTTCTTGTTGCTTATCCCACTGCAGCCGCAGGTGAAGTCTGTGTCAAATAGCTAGCCACTGGTGCCTCAAGTTCCCTCCTGAAGTTATTTCCACGTGAAAATAAACAAAACCATAGCAACCATAACAACTCAAAACTGGCGTAAGAAGAAATTTAAGATCAGACGATAGGAAGATACGCATATCTTGGACTCCAAAGTAATAAGATTCTTGCATGTGAATTGAAGTCGCATATCTTGGACTCCAAAGTAATAAGATTCATTACAACTCATGCCCATACCTACAATGTCAAATTAGGACATGAAAAGCTGGCATGGTCTTCGTAACTTGTAGCTCCAGAATCTGACTCGGGAATTCTAATTTATGCCAATCTTTTCTGAATTTTTTTCCCAATGAAACGTCCATATCATGATATCTAGCTAATTAGTCCATGTCTCACAGAATAGAGTAGTTAGTTTTCAGAAGAGATAGATTAATCCCCATTTCATATTCCTGTCATGGCAATCATGAGAACACAAAAATCTGCATGACATTCTTAACACACGCACGCATATACATTTTAAGAAAAACACTCAACTAACATGGAAAAATCACAAAGATAACCACTCATCAACAAGCAGGAGATACCTAGTCGAGAGAATTTTACAGCTTGAACAAGTACCGCAGGAGCACTGCCAAGTCAGTTGCCCAATAGATGAGAACCAAGGACAAATCAATGGTTATGGGGGGCTAGGGAGAGGGCAGAACACCTCTAGACCATGATCAAATAAATCGCCTCTTAAATTTTCGGGTGGTCGCCTGGTATGTACGAACCAGCAAACCTACACCTACTCCAACGCCAAGGCAAATGCCAAGACTAATACCCACTCCAACCCTGACACCAGCATTAAACCATGAGAGTTCCCCGCCCTCCCCTTCTAGATAGTCTTCATTAGAATAAATACTGTTATAATCCATATCAACAAAATTTTCTTCTTTGAAGTCCTTGTACTCTGACACCTGCAAAACAAATTCAGGAGAGTATAAAGCATTTTTAAGTATTAAGATACTAAAATTTGATCGAGTGAATGTAAGAAAGCCAAAAAGAAGTATGTGAAAAATGGAAAATAAGTATGTAAAAAGTGTTTCAAACTAATGAGCCTTAGAGAGGGATGCAGTATCAAACCTTGCCATCTGAAGGGGTTGACCTCCAATTGTTTCAAAATAAATCAAACGATTGCTTATTATAGGGACAACTTCTGCACCTTTAAATCAGTGGGAGTGACATTTTTTTTCAAGGCACATGGCAGCATTGGAATTCCATTATTAATGATACAGATCCATTTAGAAGTTGGCAAAACAAAAAGACCAGTTCAGGTCATCATTAGTTCTGTCAGTATTTGGTGAAAGTATTGCGCCCAACAACAAAGCCTATGGCACGCCAAAGCATTTCTCATTGTTGATGATGTTGCCACTATCTTAAATATAATTAGGGAAGTATCAAAATAGTTGGTGATCACTCAAACAAGAAAAGGATGAAAGACAAAAAGATAGGTCTCAGAGATTTTCTTATATCTTTGGAGCTATGACACATTGACTCGACTCAACTCAACTCATCCGAGCCTTTTCCCAACTACATGACTATGACACATTGACCATCCAACATAAATATTCACATTTTATACTCTACATTGTTCTACAATTGATGTGCAGTTTCTTTACTTTGATATAGCCTTGCATGATAGTTTGCCAATCCATAAAGAAACACCTTACATTGAGGAATGACAGATGAACTCATTTAAGAAACAATTAAAAAAATGAAAATTGAAGTCATGCCACAGATCAGGCTGTTCCACTAATTACATAGAGGATGCTAATATCCATGATTCAATAAAAGCTTGTCAGTGATAAAATTTTAAAATTGATGTGTATCATTGTATAATAAATTATACTTGCACTATGATGATATTATCAGCAAATTTCATTTTGTTCAGACTAAGTATCTTCAAGCCAAATCTAGTACATCTCCAAATCACATGGATCCTACAGAGCATGCTGCCTCTATCAGTCCATTCCAACAGAAGCAATTGAGGTGTTGTGACTAGTGGAGCTTACATGCAAAGAAACATGAATCACGATGATACGAGAGACAATGAGTCACTAAAGTGTCAACTTCCACCAGTTACAACATCTTCATTGCCTATATCAAAATGGACAAAACAGAGGCAACATGCTTTGTAGCATCCATCTAATTCAGATACGTACTGAATTGTCTTAACAAGACATTTATTCACATTACTTTGGACTAGGCGTAATTCACTAATGATACGCTGAGGATACCATGTCCAAATACAAAATTTTAAGTTCATTTCCAGTTTTAAAAAATCCAAATCGCTAGTTTGATCAAAGCATACTTCCTTCACTTCCTTCACCAAACACTAATACATACTTCCCCATTTATATATGATTACTTCTTGAATTAATTATTTTTTTTCGACGCACATGGATAGGGTTAAAAAAGAGTCGGCACGCCAGCCACTAACCCCCCCCCCCCTAGGTTTCTGATGATCCCCCCCCCCCCAGGTCCCCCCCTCCGCCGATTCTAGGTTTCCTCTGATCCCCTGCTTCCCCCCCGCCCACGAGCGTTCTGATCCAGGTTGAAGCACGCCCCCCCCCCCCTCCCCAGGTTTCCTTTGATCACCCCCTCCGCCGATTCTAGGTTTCCTCTGATCCCCTGCTTCGCCCCCCCGCCCACGAGCGTTCTGATCCAGGTTGAAGCACGCCCCCACGAACCCCGCCAGAGACACCAGCAGCACCACGAAGCCCACCACCAGCAGTGGCGTCTGCCGCAACGACTCGCACATCGCCGAGCTCCGCGCCAGCTACAGCACCCCGCCGATGATCGGAATCGACACCAGTAGAGTCATGAGGTTCAGGTATCCTACCACCATGTTGCTAATTCCATACAAGGCCATCGCCTCTCCTCTCCTCTCTTTCTCCTCTCTCTTGGTTACTTTGTGTTATTCTTTCTTCCTTTCTTTGTTTCTTCAGCTGATGGGTGTTTCTTTATATTGTTTTCAAGTTCGGAGACCGACCCTTTTTAATAATTCACTTTTGCTTTCTGAAAACAAGGGGGAGTCTTTTGTTCTTTTGTGGGCTGATGGATGCGTGTTGATGCTCTTCCTTTCTTCTGGGCCAGAGCATTAGGACTACTAGGTTTTCAATTTTTGAGCGCCTTGTGTTTGTTTTTCTTAGATGTTAAGGAATAATGGAGGGCGGTTGTTCTTATTTGCATGCCTTTGCTTTATGGACTGTTGTTTGCTTGCAATGAATGCTTCATGGATTTTTAGTGGAGATTCTTATTTAGTCTATATAACGATGCTTTTCGGGGGATAAGATCGGCCTTTTTATCTCAGCATCACACTTTTGATAATAACGTTGTTCAAGTGCTTATCCAAAGGAGAAGCTGGTTGATACTAATGGTGCAGGTATTTTCTTCTGTCTTGGGTAGCAAACCATGGTTGTTATTGAAAAGGAATGTGAATATCATGTTTGATACAAGCATGAGCCCTTTTTTATTTGCATGACATGATTGTTTTATGACTATCCCTATTTAAGATCGCTAACATGACTAATGCTGCTTTATCTGTTCCCTTTTGTCCTGTCTAGTTTTTGGGTTTAATAGTTTGTTTTCTAATCTCTTTTATGTGAAAATGCTGGTAGGTGATGCATTTGTTGGAGGATTTCTGTCTCAATTGGTCCAGGAGAAGAGTATAGAGGACTGCGTAAGGGCTGGGTGCTATGCAGCAAATGTTATAATACAAAGGTCAGGCTGCACTTACCCAGAGAAGCCTGATTTTAAGTAGGCCCTCTTTGACTATTCATAGATGAGCGTATGCCTGAGGCAAACCATCCTACTCTTTCTTTTCACAGCCTGTTATCATTTTTGCTTTGTTCTGTGAGGCTTCTTGATTGTGTACCAGTATATTCTTATTTGCCGTCAAGGGATGGCCATGGGAGCATGCTTTGAATCATTGAAACATTAGATTTTTATAGTACAGGCATAATGCCCTAAAGATAAGTAAGTATGTCATTTGTTCCAGCAAACATCTTTCTCAATGCATTATTGTACTCTTAAAGCAATAATTGAAATTCACATTGAGTCTCTGGTCATATTGATGGTTCACTGCTAAGAAATCAAGTTGACTCGAAGCATGGCCTTTGTGGAAATACTTAAGGCATTTTATATAGGACATTTCATTTCCAACTTTTCTTTTCTTTTCTTTTTTGCCCCCTTCTTTTTCATTTGTAGGATGGTTAGATGGTTCAAGTCATTTGAAGTTTATTGTACATTTCAATGGTTTGATACAAGGCAGTATAAATACCAACTTGAGTTTTATAACCATCCTTTGGATGGTAGATGGCTTGAATCAAAAGAGAACTTGTCGCTATCTGGCGCAACCTGGTGTACAAATACAATGATAGTTATTAGGTTTTTTTCTTCGAGTAGTCTGGAAATTGTCCAAAGGGTGAACTGTTTTTGCTTCAACCGTGGCACCCCTGTTGTTATGCTTGATAAGCATTTCTTGCTGTAAATCTTTCTGCTTGATAAGCATTTCTCCTTTGGATAAGCATTAGTAAAAAGACACATGATTTTTCTATAAATTATCTTTCTCTGTGTTTATTTTCTCTATTACAAGCCTTTGTAATTACTGTGCCAGACACAGTATGCCACAAAATGTTGGACAACATGCCTTCTTTTATTGAACATTGCAAGAGATATATGATGCTGTAGAGCTTATTCATAATTCGTGACAATATTTGCCAAGTAGCAAGTCTTTAATCAGTAATCATTTATTATTATGTATGCATGTTTGAAGTTTATCAGTAGCAAACTTCCCCATGGGGTGTTGCACCCTCTGAATATCTTCAAAATGTCTCTTCACCTGCTTGATAAGCATTTCTTGCTGTAAATCTTTCTGAGTGATCCAATTTCTCACGTTCGCACCGGAATCTTCTCCCTCCTCCTGCTTTAGGTAACCAAGTTGTTCAAGTGCTTATCTCACAGGTTTGAGCATTAATTTATTGTTAAATTGTTGTATTGCATCCATTTCTTTTGCACGAACTCACTTAGAGAAACAGAAATCATGAACTAAAATGCTGGCAAAGGGGAGGAAGTGCTACAGAAGAAGCATTTGACTTTCGTGCTTTGCTTTTGTTTTTCATTTGTGTGCATGTTGTAGCTGACAGAATATAGGCAGCATGGAAATTAATTATTCCTGCAGCTAGACTTGATTTTACTTTTGATTACTTGAAAGGAACTGGAATCTAGCAAGTTAGGCACATTTCTAGTAATTAACAAAACCTTAATCTCAAATTAGTTGGGCCTAATCAGATTACCAACCCCAAGCATCATGCACCATTAGGTTCCAGCACCCCAGTAAATTTTCCTGAAAGGCCTGATCAGCCAGAATGCCAATACTACATGAAAACTGGGAGCTGCAAATATGGAACATCTTGCAAGTACCATCACCCCAAAGAGAGGAACCAGGTAGCTATGTGCACAGTTGGACCCCTTGGGCTTCCTCTAAGACCAGTAAGTTAGATTCTTATTTTTTATTTTTCCATTACTTTTTCCAACATCATTATCTACCGGACTGCAAATATCTGACTATTCTTTTCTTGTTCTCATGGCTTGACCACAAAGGGCCAGACTGTGTGCACCTTTTACACTATGTATGGAATCTGCAAGTATGGTTCAACTTGCAAATTTGATCACCCATTCATGGGTTACTATAACTATACCTTGCCTGCGTTCTCTGTTCCGGACCCTTCTGTTCTCTTTCCCTACTTAAGGAATCCAGAAGCCATGTGGATATCAGCAGAAGATTCACCCTCCAAAGCAGGGAGGTTGCCTGATCAGCATGAGAAATCTGAGACAAGTGATGAACCTCATGAGAAATCTGAGACAAGTGATGAACCTCAAGACTCGAATGACCATAATCATGGCAATCCTTCAACACAAACATCTCCATCACATACTGCTCCTCGTTCAGAGTCCCTGGAAAAATGATTAACATTTTCTTCTTACATTTGTATCAGTTCCTTCAATAGAAATTTTGCTATAAATTATCTTTCTCTGTGTTTATTTTCTCTATTACAAGCCTTTGTAATTACTGTTCCAGACACAGTACGCCACAAAATGTTGGACAACATGCCTTCTTTTATTGAACATTGCAAGAGATATATGATGCGGTAGATGTTCTGTGGTACCTAGTGCATTTTAAACGGTATTTGCTTGTTCATTTCAATAAATAATCACAGGTTTGAGCATTAATTTATTGTTAAATTGTTGTATTGCATCCATTTCTTTTGCACGAACTCACTTAGAGAAACAGAAATCATGAACTAAAATGCTGGCAGAGGGGAGGAAAAGCTACAGAAGAAGCATTTGACTTTCATGCTTTGCTTTTGTTTTTCATTTTGTCTTATCAAAATGTGTATGTAGAACTGATAAAAGAATGAAAAACTAGAAATGAAGTCGTTTAGTACATAAGCTATTTGGAAATGCTAAATATGGACTGTAAAGAGTAGAGAAGGCAGTTGATAACTGGGTTGTCTCCCCTATTAGTAATATCCAATCATGTGATGTTGGATAAGCAATTGCATAAATATATTCAACATCTGGTTAGGTCTGTAGACTATAGTCTAAATAAGTTGTTAAGACTAGTCAACCGAGGATCAAAGGTAATGCATATCTATTTTTTTCTTCATTTAGCAGTAACTACAACCAGTATAACAGAAAGTGTGTGTTATCAAATTTATCTTCTCTTATACTATCCCAAGTTAGACTTGCACCAAATTTTCTGACAATAACATGAAAAACTAGTTTTGATTGTGATGCATGTAGAACCAAACAGCAGAGTTCTTAACTTTTCTACTGTTATCTGTTTTGTGGGAAGGTTCTGATGGCTGACTGCCTCACAAGTGCCTCTGATTTTGACTATGATGATGACAATGATTTTGATGAGGATGATGATATTGATTCCAATGATGACGACGACGATGATGACATGGATGACTATGATGACGATGACATGGATGATGATGACGACGACGATGATGGCTGTAGTGATGGCTGTGATGATGGTGTTGATGGTACTGCATCTTCCACTAGGAGTTCCAGCAAAAGAAAAGAGGGGGCTTTCCCAATATATCTTCCCCTTTGATTTGATGCCTCAGATTTGCAAAGGCAGCGATCCAGTTCAAGCCAGAGTTGGCTGCATCTTATAATGAACCAACCATATAAGCAGTGATGATTCCTCAGAGCACTCAGAAGATACCTATCCTCGGTAATTGTATAGTCAGCTAAGTTGTGTTGCTTCCAGCGAGAACTGTACAATACAAATACACACACTCCTGAATAAATTATGCTAGTTTGGTGTTTTTGATGAGCAAAGATATTGATTTTTTTTTTCTGAATTATGTTAGAACCAATTATATGTTATTTATGTTGAACTTTTGCTACTTCTGGATGCTGCTACTGTTTTATATTTTGCGCATTGATACAAATATCAATCCTATTCTGAATATCAATCCAATTCTTTTTCTTTTTTGGCCTTGTAATTGTGGGATAAGACTTTGCTGTATGAAGGTCTAGAAGTTAAGTTAATGAGATAACAGTTGTTAATACAAAGACAATAATTTTGATTTCATGTACTAAGGAAGTTCTCTACACTGTGTGGCATGAGAGGAATATATACAATAATTTTATTCGATCAGCCTGCATGCGATGATTGTAATCTGGGTATCATGAATTTCGATATGATAATGGAACCATTAACATTAATAGAAGAATTCAGAACACACATTTATACAATAGCACTAGACTTTCTATGTTAACATCACACCCTTCCATACTTTATAGAAAACATGAACACAAATCCATCTTGAATCAAATATTAGAGATTTGGAATTACATAATCATCTCAACTCCTAAATTTCATACCAATTATGAACATGATGTTAGCACTATTAGAGGTTTTTTTTTTTCCAAAACAAAAGAGAAAGAACAATGAATGCTATACATGACAAAAACATTTTAGCATGAATTAAAATTGTTCACAGATCAAACTTCATCATGTTAAATTTACTGTGCTAGCCGGTTATCAGTTTTGTGTAGGGATTAGTATCTGTGTGACATCCATACCAGCCAATAAATATTAAATCTGAGTCAATATTTATCACTCCAATAAACATGGTACATCCTAATTCATAATGATACAAGCTCATGCCCTGCTTCACCCTTCTGAATATCAGCGAATGACCATCTCAAACAGCTTTATTTCTAAGGCAGTTTAGAGCTTTTCTCAATTGGATTTATAACCTCATGTTGGGAGGCCCTAGGAATTGATCTATCAATTTAATGCAGTAACAGTACAAAATGCCATTATACATGAGAATAAATGCTACAAATTAAGGTAACCGTAAATAACAGCTTCTGCAATACCAACAGTCATGTAAAATACACATGTTGACGTGTAGCCAATATTACACATATCCCCAGTTCTTACTGTGAATTCTGAGCTCTTTTTAATCTGTTCTAAAATGCAAAATTTAGGTGAATCTGATCCCAACTCAATTGTTTGTGGGTTGGATTTGGCTTTGTCTTCTGAACAAGGGGTGGAGACAAATGGGAAAGGACAAATGCAAAGTGGCACAGCATTGGAGGTGGTGTAAGAGAAGGTGGCAGGAAGAGAATAAGGCCAAAGCGAGGATTGTCAAAAGGAGAAAGAAGTAGCCAAGGCTGAGAACTAGGTGCTGCTGGGGATAATGATAGAATGATAGAAAGAGATAAATTCCAGTTTTGAAGAGAGGGGGTGGGGTGGGGGGGGGGGGGGGGGGGGGGGGGGTGGGGGGGGGGGGGGCGTTTGGGTGAGGGGGGGGGGGGGGGGGGGGGTGGTGGTGGTGGCTGTCACTACAAGAAAATGACTTTTGCCTACGATTTTCGTACCTACGATTTTAAAATTGTAGGCAAAAGATATATTTTCCTACGATTTTTTAAAAATCGTAGGCAAAGATTCCATAGTCGTAAAGTTAGAACCTTTCCCTACGATTTTCAAAAATCATAGGGAAAGGCTCCGGATCTTTCCCTACAATTTTCAGAAAATCGTAGGGAAAAGATTTTCCCTACGATTTTCAAAAATTCGTAGGGAAAGATCGAGAACCTTTCCCTACGATTTTTTGAAAATCATAGGGAAAAGCTATACCAAAAATTTGGAGGCAAAATCTCCCTCCAAAATTTTTCTGAAAAGATCTTTCCCTACGATTTTCAAAAAATCGTAGGTAAAGGCTCTGGATCTTCCCTACGAATTTTTGAAAATCGTAGAGAAAAGCTATACCAAAATTTGGAGGCAAAATCTCCCTCCAAAATTTTTCTAAAAAAATATTTCCCTACGATTTTTCAAAAAAATCATAGGGAAAGATCTAGAGCATTTACCTACGATTTTTTGAAAATCGTAGGGAAAGACTTTTTATTTTTTTAAAAAGTCTTTCGCTACAATTTTAACAAAAATCATAGGTAAAGGTCCAGAGTCTTTCCCTACGATTTCACAAATATCGTAGGGAAAGGCTCTAGAGCCTTTCATGGAAAGGATGCAGACTTTTACCTACAATATTCACGAAGATCGTAGGGAAAGATAGGCAACCTTTCCCTACGAATTTAATAAAAATCGTAGGAAAAAACCCTTTTTCAGAAATCCAACCCTTTCCCTACGATTGTCATGAAAATCGTAGGGAAAGGATGTATACCTTTCCCAAAATTAAATTTTATATTTACTATATTTATATTAATTATATATTTTATGATATTATTAATAATTATAATATTAATATAATTATTTATTTCTTATACTGTATTTATAATTATATTGTTATTTATTATATTGTTAACATGTTATATATTATATTCTAGTAATAATTACTATAGTTTCTTTAATTCTATATTTATTTACATATATTATATAGTAAACATGTATTT
>UESW01004319.1:754088-856534 GCA_900491605.1 Calamus simplicifolius
TTAAAAGGAGAAATGCTTGTGTTTCAATTTAGCAAGACCTTGGCCAAGGCACTTCATGTGAAAGTCACATGATCACTAAAATTAAAATCACTTTATGGATTTGCTGTTTAGAGTTGACAGGCTCTTAAGCCATCCTTAGCATTTGTGGTCAAAAGGATGAATTATATGGTAACTGTTTCTTAGGGTTCTTGGAGTTTGCTCGGCAACTCTTCGACCTATCTGGACGTTGGGTTCTATTGCTAGATGGGCACATCGATTAGCATAGAAAGTTGTTTCTATGCTACCGGCTTAGGTTCGAACCTAAAGAGTCACACGCATAGAAGTTTCCTAGGATGATCTATTTGCTGATCAACGATTAGGAATCGTATATGATTTAATTAATCAATTTGATTGATTGAATTATCTCAATTGGGTTAAGTATAAGTGAATAAGATTCAATTTGGTTTAAGTCTATTAGAAGGACTAATCAATTTCAAATATTGATTTGAAATTAGACTTGATTTGGATTTAAATAGATTCAGGACTAGCCAAATTTGATTTGGGCTAGGACCATGATCTATGTAGGTTCAGTCCAATAAATTCAGATCAGCTTAAATCAAAACCTGAACCCAAACCTCTCGCTTAAGTATCTCACATGATGAGATAACTAAAGTATGAGAGATTAAATTCACATATAGAATTTAATATGTAACATTAATCTTCTCCAAATGATTCTGTTAGAATTCTAAAGTGTTAGAATTTATATGGAATAAATGTACCTCTTTGAATCAACCAGGTGATGGAATTCTAAGTGTTAGAATTCACATCTCTTTGGTTCTCACCGATGTCGGAATTAAAAAATGCCGCGTCTCCTTGGTTTTTATCGAACGTCGAAATTAACCAAATGCCACATCTCTTTGGTTCGGCGTCTCTTTGGTTTTTACCGAACGGCAGAATTCTAATTGTTAGAATTCAATTGGCTGGCTAAAATGAGACTATAAATAGAGGACATCCCTCACCAGATAAGAACAACACACGTATGTCATGGATTGAAATTCTAAAGAGTTAGAATAGAAAATCCTGGTGATTCTGGTGTTAGCGGAAGCGTGGTGGATCTTAGAGGAAGATTCAAGTGGGAGGATTCAAGATTAGCAAAGTTGTTTTTCCGTGAGCTAGTACTTCCGAGAATCCAATCATTCGGGGCTTCCCGTGGATGATACTAGAGGCTGGACAATTGAACGGCTGCAGAGCACAACTTACTGTTCTTAAGGTAAGTGATTTGATCCCTAGATCTTAAGGCAGGCTTCAAGACGAGTAGTATGACTTCTCATCTTGAAGATCAAGATATGATCTTGATGTTTTTATTTATATGCATAATTTAGATCAAACGATCCTATAGTATAAGGCAAAGATATTATCTTGATGCATGTTAGATAGATTAATATGTTATCTTTAAGTTTACGCATTGATAGTTGTTATCAAATTTTAAAATATGCATAGGAGATTATTTCTTCCCATAAATGGTATTAGAGCATGGTTTCGTCATTGATCTAATTTATTGCATGCAAATTAATGCTCCTATTAATTGTGTAATCAAAGATAAAATAGATCACAAGTCTATTTGGTCATAGATAGATTAAAAATCCAAATTACCCATTCAACTAGGTATTCTGTGACATATTGCTGTGACGTTATGGTTCTTGATGTTTATCAAAAGATAATTTAAATTGATCTTTGGCATCAAACATAGATTACACACACTCTCAAAAGATGTTTTATATTTGATACAAATTGATGTTGATATAAAAGCATGATATTTGCATGTTTAGTATAAAAATATAGATATGAGATATGATGGCATGATGTCTATGTTATGAAACATACAAATATTTATGAGAGTCTTATTTGAATGTCAAATATTTATTCATAATCTTTTTAGATATGATCTAAATATAGGAATTATGAGTAGTTAAATAATGCAACCGATGCATGATTCGAAATATACGACATGAAATAAATTTAATCTTTTGGGTTAGCTAAATCAGGTCCATAAAGGGTTAGACCCTAAGGTTTAAATCAACTGGACTATAAGAGTATTTGATCAAATCTAAATTGATTAGATTAGGTTAAGGATGCTCTAAATCAAACAATAATTGTAGTTGATCATGTCCTTATCTTTGATTAAACCAAATGGATGTAGATTAGGCTCCGTGCTTGAGCATGAATTTCTTAAATGGTCAAATCAAAATTGGTTAACCATTTGAGGACAATGAAAGATTCCTTAATGTCGGCGATGGAAGATTAGTTCCAGTTATGGCACTAGGAGTTCTTGAAATAGTTTTCAATAGAAATGTCATTGTACTAAATGATTATCATTTTTGCCCAACGTTCTTGTTGAACGTAATTTCTGTAGGCCTTCTGGCCAAAAGTCATTATGAAATTTTAATAAAGGATGTTACTTTGAATATCATTATGAATGGAGTCACTGTAATGATTGGGCATTTATCTAATGTCATTTATATATTATCACAGCCTGTAAATGTAGTGTACAAATCAAGTAAGCGCCCTAGAACAACTGATGTCACAGATACTTATCTTTGGCACCATCGACTGGGTCATATCAACAAGAACAGATTAAGCATGTTAACTCAGGAGGGCATCCTTCGAGTTGATGATTGTGAATCATTAACTACCTGTGAATCCTGTCTTCTTGATAAAATGACCAAGTCATTTTTACTGAAAAAGGTGAAAGAGCTAAAGAGTTATTGGGTCTAGTACATACTGATGTATGTGGACCAATGAGCACTTGTGCCAAAGGTGGATATTACTACTTCATTACTTTTACAGACGGCCTTTCTAGGTTTGGTTATGTCTATCTTATGCGACATAAATCTGAGTCATT
This sequence comes from Calamus simplicifolius, assembly GCA_900491605.1. Classification (NCBI taxonomy): domain Eukaryota; kingdom Viridiplantae; phylum Streptophyta; class Magnoliopsida; order Arecales; family Arecaceae; genus Calamus; species Calamus simplicifolius. The sequence continues at coordinate 756,970 of UESW01004319.1, forward strand.
TGAAATGTTCAAACTATATCATAAAGAAGTAGAAAAACAAACAGAAAAATATATTAAGACCCTTCGATCAGATCGAGGAGGCGAATACCTTTCAAATGACTTTGTAACATATTTAAGGGAGAATGAGATTCTCTCTCAATGGACTCCTCCAGGAACACTGTAGCATAATGGTGTGTCGAAAAGAAGGAATCGAACTTTGTTAGACATGGTTCGGTCCATGATGGGTTTTGCAATCTTGCCAATATCATTTTGGGGATATGCATTAGAATCAACTTGTCATATTCTCAATAAGGTTCTAAGTAAGTCTATTTCTAAAACTCCACATGAGATGTGGTATGGACATAAATCGGTTATCACCTATCTGAGAGTCTGGGGGTGTCCGGCTTATGTGAAATGTACAAAATCAGACAAACTTGAACCCAAATCTGACAAATGTTTTTTTATCGGCTATCTGAAAGAAACCAAAGGATATTACTTCTACAATACTTAAGAACAAAAGTTGTTCATTAGTAATAGAGCAGTTTTTCTTGAAAAGGAGTTCCTTAGTGAAGGAACAAATAGCTCTAATATTGAACTTGAGAAAGTTCATTAAGTAGAAGGAACAACACAAACTAGTGAACCCTTAGAATATGAGTTGATTAGATCAAACTCAAAACCCATTTTAGATGCACCATTAAGGCGATATGGTAGAGTACCACATCAACCGGACAGATACTTAGGTTTCTTGGTCCAGAATGAAGATTATGTTGAGCTCGATGAGAACAACGAGGATCCGATTACCTATATGGATGCTATGCAAAGGACTGACTCTAATAAATGGCTTGATGCCATGAAATCCGAACTTGATTCCATGAAGAAAAATAATGTATGGACATTAGTTGACCCACCCGAAGGGATAAAACTCATAAGATGTAAATGGGTTTTCAAGATGAAAAGAGGCACAGACGGAAAAGTAGAGACCTACAAAGCACGTCTAGTTACAAGGGGTATCGCCAACATTATGGTATTGACTATGACAAAATATTTTCTCCTGTGGCAATGCTGAAATTTATTCGGATTATGCTAGCTATAGCAGCACACTTCGATTATGAGATTTAGCAGATGGATGTTAAAACCGCTTTTCTAAATGGTAATTTAGATGAACAGGTGTATATGATACAGCCTGAAGGTTTTATATTTGAAGATGAGTCTAAAGTGTGCAGGCTACAGAAGTCCATTTATGGACTTAAGAAAGCATCTAGGAGTTGGAACATATGATTTGATAATGTGATCAAATCTTATGGCTTTATTAAGAATAAAGAAGAACCTTGCATTTATAAATAGGCTAAAGGTTCCGTTATTTTATTTCTTATATTATATGTGGATGATATTCTCTTAATCGGGAATGATGTCCCTGTATTACAAGGAATAAAGACATGGTTATCATCACAATTCTCCATGAAAGATCTGGGAGAAGCATCATACATCCTAGGGATGAAGATCTATAGAGATAGATCTAAGAGGATGCTTGGTTTATCCAATCTACGTACATTGACACCGTGCTAAAAAGGTTTAGCATAGAGAATTCCAAGAAAGGCTATCTTCCAATAGGCCATGGAATTCATCTTTCTAAGAAGGATTGTCCAACAACTCCTAATGAAAGAGAACGTATGAGTTGAATTTCATATGCTTCGGCAGTGGGATCGATTATGTACACCATGACATGTACAAGACCAGATGTGGCATACTCACTAGGAGTAGTGAGTAGATACTAATCTGATCCAGGAGAAAAATACTGGCAAGTTGTTAAGATAATCCTTAAGTATTTGAGAAATACTAAAGACTAGTGGTTAGTATATGGAGAGTCTGATTTAAAACTTGTTGGATATACTGATTCCAGTTTCCAATCAGACCATGATGATAGCAAAAGTATGTCAGGTTTCATGTTTATCCTGAATGGTGGAGCTGTTTGCTGGAAAAGTTCCAAGCAACATACAATGGCAGATTCAGTGTGCGAGGCAGAGTACATTGCTGCATCAGATGTTGCGAAAGAAGCTGTGTGGCTGCGAAAGTTTATCTCCGAGCTTGGAGTGGTACCTTTCATAAATGGATCAGTCCTATTGTACAGTGACATCACTGGTGCCATAGCTCAAGCAAAGGAACCACGAGCACATCAGCGCACCAAGCACATACAGCGTCGGTTTCATCTCATTCGAGAGATTGTAGAACGAGGTGACATAAATCTTCAGAAGATTGATGGAAAGGAAAACCTAGGTGACCCATTTACTAAAGCACTCAGCATTAAGGAGTTTGAAGACTATAAATTGAAGATGGGTATTAGATACTGTAATGAGTGGCTTTAGGCTAAGTGGGGTTTGTTGGGAATTGTATCCTAAAGCCAATCATTTGATGATTGTGCTAATGTAAATTACATATAAATTGATATATTAATAAAAGTTATTTGGCAGTTTATTCATTACAAGAATATCTTCTTAAAACTCCTAATAGTAATGAAGCCCTCAGGATCTTCCTTCACGATAAAGGAGGATTTATCTATGAAGGTCCTCAAAAGAGTTCGCGACCAAATGATATACTATGAAAGGGCCATAGTACTATCAATTATATGACGTTGTATATCATATTTGTTGGTTGTCCTCTTAACCAAGGAGTGTAGAGACACTGGTATGACATACAGGTGAAAGTATAGGAGTACATTTCACCGAACGTGACTCATTTTCGGATACTCTGCTGTCAAGAGTTAATCTATGAAGATATAGGTATAAGTATCTTCAGACCTGAAGATCATAACCGGTGACTTGCAAAAACTCATTGTACTTAGGTGCCGGACCACTTGGATTTCTAATCTAGCTACGAAAGGTTACTAGGTGCAGTCAAGTACTTGTGGTAGTCAGTTGTGGATCAAGATGGAATTTGACCTATCCCGTTAAAAGGAGAAATGCTTGTGTTTCAATTTAGCAAGACCTTGGCCAAGGCACTTCATGTGAAAGTCACATGATCATTAAAATTGAAATCACTTTATGGATTTGCTGTTTAGAGTTGACAGGCTCTTAAGCCATCCTTAGCATTTGTGGTCAAAAGGATGCATTATACGGTAACTGTTTCTTAGGGTTCTTAGAGTTTGCTCGGCAACTCTTCGACCTATCTGGACGTCGGGTTCCATTGCTAGATGAGCACATCGATTAGTATAGAAAGTTATTTCTATACTGCCGGCTTAGGTTCGAACCTAGAGAGTCACACGCATAGAAGTTTCCTAGGATGATCTATTTGCTGATCAACGATTGAGAATCGTATATGATTTAATTAATCAATTTGATTGATTGAATTATCTCAATTGGGTTAAGTACAAGTGAATAAGATTCAATTTGGTTTAAGTCTATTAGAAGGACTAATCAATTTCAAATATTGATTTGAAATTAGACTTGATTTGGATTTAAATAGATTCAGGACTAGCCAAATTTGATTCGGGCTAGGACCATGATCTATGTAGGTTCAGTCCATTAAATTCAGATCAGCTTAAATCAAAACTTGAACCCAAACCTCTCGCATAAGTATCTCATATGATGAGATAACTAAGGTCTGAGAGATTAAATTCATATAAAATTTAATATGTAACATTAATCTCTTCCAAACGATTCCGTTGGAATTCTAAAGTGTTAGAATTTATATGGAATAAATGTGCCTCTTTGAATCAACCAGGCGATGAATTCTAAGTGTTAGAATTCACATCTCTTTGGTTCTCACCGAACGTCAAAATTAACAAAACACCGCGTCTCCTTGGTTTTTACCGAACGTCGGAATTAACCAAACGTCGCATCTCTTTGGTTCGGCGTCTCTTTGGTTTTTGTCGAACGATGGAATTCTAAATGTTAGAATTCAATGGGCTGGCTAAAATGAGACTATAAATAGAGGACATCCCTCACCAGATAAGAACAACACATGGTATGTCGTGGATTGAAATTCTAAAGAGTTAGAGTAGAAAATTCTGGTGATTCTGGTGTTAGCAAAAGTGTGGTGGATCTTGGAGGAAGATTCAAGTAGGAGGATTCAAGATTAGCAAAATTATTTTTTCGCGAGCTAGCACTCCCGGGAATCCGATCATTTGGGGCTTCGCGTGGACGATACTAGAGGCCGGACAATTGAACGGCTGCAGAGCACAACTTATTGTTCTTAAGGTAAGTGATTTGATCCCTAGATCTTAAGGTAGGCTTCAAGACGAGTAGTATGACTTCTCATCTTGAAGATCAAGATATGATCTTGATGTTTTTATTTATATGCATAATTTAGATCAAATGATCCTATAGTATAAGGCAAAGATATGATCTTGATGCATATTAGATAGATTAATATGTAATCTTTAAGTTTTTGCATTGATAGTTGTTATCAAATTTTAAAATATGCATGCCTCGAGATTATTTCTCCCTACAGGAGGCTGGTTGGATCTTCTTGGTCGGTTGAGAGCGGCCAGCACTATCAACTGTGAGCTGAGGAGTTGGTCTCTCCTAATTGTGAGCTGACTTGGTCTTCTTCTTTTGACATGAAGTTTGAAAGTCTTTTCATTGCCATTTGCCAACTTGGAGTTGCCGAGATAGGCTTGAGGTTGCTGAGACTGGCTCGGGAGTTGCTGAGATCGACTCGAGAGTTTTTTGGGCTTGCCCGAGGGTTGCTGAGATCGACCTGAGGGTTGCTGAGATCAACTCGAGGGCTGCTGAGTCTAACCTGAGGGCTGCTGAAATCGACCCGAGGGCGTCCAACGACTGTGAGCCAGGAGGTCTATATCTCCTAACTGTGAGTCGACTGGACTCATCCAATGTGGAATTGAGAATTTGATCTTCATTCTGTAAGAAGACTGGATGATGGAGCAGCATGCATGGAGCTCCTTTGCAAAATGTTTTGGGGAGAGTTTGTCTTCTTTTGCTGATTTGGATACTTCAGCATGTTGGCGACATGCCCCCTAGGAAATTATGTCAACTGGAGGTGAAAGGTACCAGGGCCCTCACTTAGGGGGCTTCATGATTATGGTGCTTGTTGGCGAGCTTTATGATGCTCTTGTTGATGAGCTTGATGGTGCTCTTGTTGGTGAGCTTGATGGTGCTCTTGTTAATGAGCTTGAAGTGCTCTTGCTGATGAGCTTGGTGGTGCTCTTGCTGATAAGCTTGATGGTGCTATTGTGAGGCATAGCGGCGGTGAGTTTCTCAACAAGGAGATCTCATGCCAGTGGAATTATGGCTAGCTTGAGCAGCAACTAGAGAGGGAGCAGAAGCTCTTGGTTGCTGCTATGTGGTAATGAAATATTGCTCTTGCAGCCTTTGGACACTGCCACTAGTGCTTGGACTTGCTGGGCAAAGGTGGCAAGCTAATCCGACTGAGTGGATTGAGGTGGTGACGATGGTGGAGCCGGCTTCATGTTGCTTAGCTCATCGTGGGGATTCTTCCGTGCGACTGGTAGAGACCTCTTGGGCTCTTGTCATTATATCTTTTTTGATTTAGAAAGGATGAGGATCTGCATGCTAGCATTGCTGACAATCTGTGCACTACCCCCTTCCTGGCGTATCAATCTATTGACGCTAGATCACCCACCTTGATAGTCCGCGAGCTTCCGGTCGCCTCCTTCGGTGTGCCAAGGATCTTTCAATGGGCTTCGCTCAATCAGAAGCCTGCAAAAAGTCTCAAGGATCAGATATTCCAGCAGGGAGCCTCCGACGCTCAAATTAGTGCTTTAGGCAATAGCCGTGAGCTTGAGGAATCTCGAATGGCTTGAAAGAAAAGGCTCTGTGTAAGCGTATATGAGTGTGTAGGAGTTGTTGTTGGCTTTTTTTCTCTTACCCATTTTATTGAAGTTTGGAGCCTGTAGCGTGACTGGATGCTAGAATGTGGCTTGCAATAGAATTGATTATCAAAGTGTTTATGGTAAGGGCAGCAACAATAAGGCTTGCCTCTTTGTAGCATGTCAGAGCTGCAGCCATGTTCCATTCGGTATGGGTAGCTGTAGCTGGTTGATGGGCCAGGTCCCATCAGGAGTGGGTGGCCGCAGCAGAGATAGTGGGTGCCACTTGATTTAGATGGTTACTACAGGTTGCTGCAGGCTTGCAGGGCATGGACGACCATTACGACATTCGCCAGACATGTCCCTCATGTCGCACATCTGTTATCCTGTTTTGGGTCATGAGGAGATGTGCGGAAAGTGGTGAGTAGTGGAGTACTGGAGCCAGGCATGTGGGCCTCATAATGAGTCCTACCTAGGTGGCCACTGGGGCATTGCCTGGGTGGTTGATCACCACCGTTGATTAGATGTCGTCTCTCTAGCCCCATCAGCTTCTCCTCTCAAAGTCATGAACACGTGCATGAACGATCCTTAGGAAGAGCAATTTAAAGCATGGGTAGTCATGACCCCTCCATGTGCATGTCTTATTTCATGTATGGGTGGTACGTTATTGGCTTAGCCTTCGTTGCCTTAGAGGGAGGCTGAGGTTGATGTGAGGCCAAGGCTAACTGACTGAGGCTAAGGCTGACTGGCTAAGGTCGAGTCTGACTTGGCTAAGGCCGAGGCTGACTGCCCGGGTCGAGTTTGACTGGTCGAGTCTGACTCGCCAAGGCCGAGTCTGACTGTCGAGGCTAAGGCTGACTGGCTAAGGTCGACTCTGACTGATCGAGGCTGACCGGTTGAGGTCGAGGCTGACTTGCTGAGGCCGAGGCTGAGGCTGACTAGCCAAGGCCGACTTGCTGAGGTCGAGGCCGAGGCTGAGGCTGAGGTCGAGACTGATTGGCCGAGGCTTACTTGCCGAGGCCGACTAGAAGGGCTAGAAAGGGCCAACCCAGGTGGTCGACTAGGGGGTCCGGCTCGAGTGCGATCACCATTGCCCATGGGGTTTACTAGCCTCATCAAGATGCAATATGAGTTTGATGCGATGTTCGAGGCATGAATAGTAGGGAAACACCAAAAAAAATGCATGCCCAAATGCAATATGAGTTTGATGCCATGTCAAGGCATCATAACGCCTCTTTGCTTGGCTTCATCTCTTTGCAACAATCAAGAGAGATTTGAGCAACTTCTAATTTTGTGTCTTCATCTTAAACTAAATAAAGTAACAACTTTTATTGCAATTGTGACTTAGTCATTTTTTTAATAATATTTTCTTATTACTTGGCAAATTATGATTAGTATTAATGTAAAATTTTTATTTTTAATTTTTGTAAGATATATTTGCTTGAAATATGGATATTATAGACATATTGCTTCATTGGATGGTTGATGATCTGAAATTTTAGACTTATCTCTTTATTTTCCTAGCTATGAGTTAATGATTGCTAAATATTTTCTATTTAAGATGCAACATACCTTGAGTTTAAAGTATAATAAAAGTTCTTAATGATAAGGATGTTATGAAATTTGTGTACATGCATATTTTGAGATACTAGAGTTTATATTTGTGTTAACAAAGTTATAGTGGATTTAGCTATAGGTTATTCTTGAAATGTTATTCCATAACATGTTCTCTTGTCTAACTAGGGCTGAAACTCATAAGAAGGAAAAATATGATGGCAAAAAAAGACATAAATAAGGATAAACATGTAACATAAAACTTAAATTATCAAATAAATAATAATATTACTTTGAGCTTTGAAACTCAAAATAAATATAAATAATAATAATAAATTCTCTAAATGCATTTGCACTAAAAGGATAACAAGGACCCTGATTTTTTTAATCGAAAGTTTTTCGGCCTTCAAAGTTGGAGTAATTAACTGTCATTAGGAAGGCATAAAATATTAAACAAACATGCTCTTGCATCTTGTATCATTTCAACTGAAATAATTTCGTCGAGATAAAGGATGGTACGGACGTGAGCACCTACCAATGGGTAGAGTGGGGTGGATCCAGCCTGCACATATTTTATGACAAAAATTTTTTTTGTACACTATGCACGTGCAGAAAGATGCACCATCTTTTCTTATTGATCGATGCTGCGTAGGCATAGAACAAAAATATTATTTCTTATATTTGAAGAGATGGCATGTGCGGTGCGAGGAGCCAATAAAAAGAGGATTGCACGATCTTTTCTATTTCGCACGAGGTGTACAAAGAACTTTTTATATATATAAATTGATCACAAGGCAGCCCATCTCATGTGCCGCATGAGAAATTAAGACATGGTAAAAAAATATTTAGTTTGACTGCATATCTGACATACAATGACACTACAGGTCATATGGTAACATTTGGGGCTCACGGTTGATGAGATTTTCATCTGATTTTTTTTTAAATCTTCATTATATCAGATAAACTTATAAATAGAAATCCTTAAATATCATTATTGAATATAATAGAAATATATTTATTAGGTTTTGCTCACATATTTCTCAGAGCCAAGCGCCAACGGCTATAGTATATATAAAGTGAACCCATTAAGACTTTTTTTTTTTTTTTTGATAAATTCGAGTGTTATATAAAGTGCCCCATCTGGCATTGCTAAAAATGCCTTGAAGCGTAATCTTCTTTGTTGCCAGCTCAGTGCCTAATTAAGAACATTTTCATTTTTTATTAATTTAAAATAAACTAACTTTGGATCCCTCGTATATCTTTTGTTTTAATCGAGAAGGCCTATATTTCATGTGAGCCCAATTAAATGCACAAGAGGAGGGGATTCAAGGTAGAAAAAGAAAAAAGAAAAGCTTGTGGTGTGTCAGCGTGCCAGAAGAGACCATAACGTTCCTTTTTAAACCAGCACTAGCCGTTGAAGGGGGGACGCGCATGCCAACGGGTTGGAAACAAGGAAACTTTTATGAAAGTTCATTGAAGTTCTCTTTCGATGAGATGTCAGACAATAATGACCACCCGGTCTATTCTTCCTGGCATCCCGAGAAAAGAGTGGCTTTTCTCTATCCTATGGACGTCATGAGGAGTGAAGAGGCAGCTAAATGATTAGAAAAAAAAAAAAAAAAACAGATTTCAAAACATTTAAGAATGGCATGGCGGATAAAGAAGATGGAAAGAAAACGAATGCCCTTCCTTTCTATTGAAAGTTTAGGCATCACATTCTAAAGCAATATTTTTTCGGAAACAACATAAAGCAGTTTCATTAATATCTAATCCAACTTTGCCAGCAAATAAAATAAAATAAAAATTATTTCATAGATGTATCTAGATAAAGCTGCCAGAACATGAATTATAGAAATATAGCCTTCAATCATAGAGTCGCAAGCATACAACCTTTGACAACATTCTTATCTTCTTGTAGCCGGAGGAAGGAGAACAACTGGATGGCATTGAACCCCCATTTTTTTTTTTTCTTCTCTGACTGATTAGGTTGATGGTTTGCTGCTTCCCATTAGCTTAAATGCTTACATATATGGAATTTAGGGAAGCTACATCTGCTCTATTCAGTTACGATGACGGATTACTCGCACAGTTGAATTTGGTGGGGATAATGTTAAGGTCAATTTCATCTCATTTCTTTTGTAGCGTAAGCCACAGGCATTGCAGAGGGTCTGCTCATTAATTTTCAATAAAAACCATGCAATAAGAGTATAATAGTTAGAATATATGTTATTAAGAGCACAACGAACTCAAATTGTATTGTTAAACTAGCATTAGATGTTATTTAGTTTTCTCCGTAGCACTTCAAGATATTTATACAATATTTTAAGAGTAAGATACACATGTTAATGAATAAGTTATAAACTTATCATAGCGATATGTAGAAAGAATGGAAGATTTGGGAGAAAAAAATCATGCTCAATTTGTAATACAATGAATTGATCAAAATGAAAGTTATTTAAGTATAATTTAATTTTCATTTTTAAATATAAATTTTTGTTTATTCTAAAGTAGACAATGAATAGAAACAGAAGCGTTCAATTCAATTCCCAAAATTCATGAGTGGCAGATAAGAAAATGCTAAAACTTTAAAGAATTAAATTTGCGTTGTTGCCAAAGTGCAAAAATTGTTTTTTTTACTATATACAACAACAATGCAATGTGTTCTTGTGCAAATTGCATCATTAACTTGTATAAGTACACAAGCCAAAAGATTCCAACATGATGTCTATATTAAATTTAAATATCTTAAGATAAAAAAATTCCCGATAATTGAATAAATTGATAGAGATTCATGTCCAAGAAATTTTTTTTTGGTTGGGGGGGGGGGTATTGAGGGGCTAGTAAAAATATGAATGAACTAATTAAAAAGATTTACTTTTTTTACCATTAATAACAACAAATAAGATCTATTATATGCAATAGGTGTATCATCAAATTTATTACGATTTAAGAAATTGTTAGAATAAAATAGTAAACAAGACTTATGAATGTCCCTTTTTGATAGACGGTAACAATGATCATGTATTATTCTCTAATCGCATATCACTCCATTTGTAATAATAAAAGAGAAATATATCGATAACGATAAAATCGTATCTAATAATAAAAGAGAAATTTATCGATAACAATAAAATCGTATCTAATTTCTTGTCACTTATGATCAAACTAGTAATAAGAAAAGTAAATAAAATCCGATAACTTAGATTTTTACCATCAATGACTATAAAATTTTATCAAGATCTTGATCAAATCTAGTAATCTATACCTTTGCAAAGCTTATCAAGATCTTGATCGAATCTATAGTTACTTTTCTTCTCAATTTGAACTTTTCAACAAATAACACTCATGTTGGCAATTTTATTTACACCATAAATCCAAAACACAAATTATGTGTATGAGACACCAAAAAACACCTGCTTTCTTGTTACATCTAAAGAATGAAAGAATCAAAGAAGTATATAACTATAAATATAAAACATGCATCTAGTTTTTGTTATTACCTTCCCATCAGGGCCTTTCCTCCACAGAGGTGTCTTGGCTATCTTACAAAAGCCGCATGTCTTCATAGGAGTTTGCAAGGAAAGGTTTAAATCTAGCCCATCTGCCCAGTATTCTCTCTCCAAACAATTGATCAAGTCCCTCTCAACCAGAGATTTAGAAGAGGAAGAAGAGGAGGCAACAAAATTGTTTTCCATGGTACCTATTATCTAAACTCCTAAAGGACTATTGACTGAAAATAGTATTACTAAAAGAATGGCCGAGAAGAAGGGAAGACAAGGTGGTATTTATAGTAGATTTGTGGAGTAAATGAGATAGAGAGATGAAACACTACTTTTCTTGATGGTCACTAGGGGTCTATATTTTAATTAATTATGCAGCATGAAGAGTGTGTTTATGTTCATGCTTATCAATTTAGTCTAGGAGTAATAAATAGACTCTATTGTTATTATTCGTAAAGGATGTCGCGCGTTACATTTGTGTCAGAACAATAATTCAATAGCAACAAAAATATAAATGAAGGTTACTATTATTATATTTTTTAAAAGGAGTCTAATGATACCATAGAACCACCAATATATCCCCAAGCTAAAGTGGTTGTTGAGTCTTTTGTAATTCACCGAGTGAATGGCAACTAAAACATATTGTGCTAAAAATTATCCTGCTTATTGAACACGTGTGATGGAGTATGAAAGGGACTATTATTGTTTTGCCTAAGCCTTTGAAATATGCAACCATTTATTTGATTTTATTTCATACTATTTTAAGAAACAAAAGCTACAACAAGGTTCATTGCATCTTATAGGATATTTTTTATTATCTTGGAGCCTCTTGAGCACCAAAGCTTTGGAATTAGAAAGGTGAATAGAAAAAGGAAGCTTGCTAGAATGTGATTCGAAAGATCAACTCTGATACATGGCATAACAAATTAAAATATTAATAATTAGAATCAATATTTATATAATAGAGTATCTTTTAATTTTTACAGGCTAGTGACATCAGCTTTCTTACTTTTTTTGTAAGCTCATACGAAGGCAACATTGTTCAACCTTATATATATATTTCTTTGATAGGAGTTTGCAAGGAAAGGTTTAAATCTAGCCCATCTACCCAGTATTCTCTCTCCAAACAATTAATCAAGTCCCTCTCAACCAGAGATTTAGAAGAGGAAGAAGAGGAGGCAACAAAATTATTTTCCATGGTACCTATTATCTAAACTCCTAAAGGACTATTGACTGAAAATAATATTACTAATAGAACAGCCGAGAAGAAGGGAAGACAAGGTGGTAATTTATAGTAGCTTTGTGGAGTAAATGAGATAGAGAGATGAAACACTACTTTTCTTGATGGTCACTAGGGGTCTAGATTTTAATTAATTATGGAGCATGAAGAGTGTGTTTATGCTCATGCTTATCTGTTTAGTCTACGAGTAATAAATAGACTCTATTTTTATTATTTGTAAAGGATGTCGTGCGTTACATTTGTGTCAGAACACTAAATCAATAGCAACAAAAATATAAATGAAGGTTACTATTATTATATTTTTCTAAAAGGAGTCTAATGATACCATAGAACCACCAATATAGCCCCAAGCTAAAGTGGTTGTTGAGTCTTTTGTAATTCACCGAGTGAATGGCAACTAAAACATATTGTGCTAAAAATTATCCTGCTTATTGAACACGTGTGATGAAGTATGAAAGGGACTATTATTGTTTTGCCTAAGCCTTTGAAATATGCAACCATTTATTTGATTTTATTTCATACTATTTTAAGAAACAAAAGCTACAACAAGGTTCATTGCATCTTATAGGATATTTTTTATCATCTTGGAGCTTCTTGAGCACCAAAGCTTTGGAATTAGAAAGGTGAATAGAAAAAGGAAGCTTTCTAGAATGTGATTAGAAAGATCAACTTGATACATGGCATAATAAATTAAAATATTAATAATTAGAATCAATATTTATATAAAAGAGTATCTTTTAATATTTACGGGCTAGTGACATCAGCTTTCTTACTTTTTTGTAAGCTCATACAAAGGCAACATTGTTCAACCTTATTCTATATATATTTCTTTGATAGGAGCTTGCAAGGAAAGGTTTAAATCTAGCCCATCTACCCAGTATTCTCTTTCCAAACAATTGATCAAGTCCCTCTCAACCATAGATTTAGAAGAGGAAGAAGAGGAGGCAACAAATTTATTTTCCATGGTACCTATTATCTAAACTCCTAAAGGACTATCGACTGAAAATAGTATTACTAATAGAATAGCCGAGAAGAAGGGAAGACAAGGTGGTAATTTATAGTAGCTTTGTGGAGTAAATGAGATAGAGAGATGAAACACTACTTTTCTTGATGGTCACTAGGGGTCTAGATTTTAATTAATTATGGAGCATGAAGAGTGTGTTTATGCTCATGCTTATCTGTTTAGTCTACGAGTAATAAATAGACTCTATTGTTATTATTTGTAAAGGATGTTGTGCGTTACATTTGTGTCAGAACATTAAATCAATAGCAACAAAAATATAAATGAAGGTTATTATTATTATATTTTTCTAAAAGGAGTCTAATGGTACCATAGAACCACCAATATAGCCCCAAGCTAAAGTGGTTATTGAGTCTTTTGTAATTCACCGAGTGAATGGCAACTAAAACATATTGCGCTAAAAATTATCCTGCTTATTGAACACGTGTGATGGAGTATGAAAGGGACTATTATTGTTTTGCCTAAGCCTTTGAAATATGCAACCATTTATTTGATTTTATTTCATACTATTTTAAGAAACAAAAGCTACAACAAGGTTCATTGCATCTTATAGGATATTTTTTATCATCCTGGAGCCTCTTGAGTACCAAAGCTTTGGAATTAGAAAGGTGAATAGAAAAAGGAAGCTTTCTAGAATGTGATTAGAAAGATCAACTCTGATACATGGCATAACAAATTAAAATATTAATAATTAGAATCAATATTTATATAATAGAGTATCTTTTAATATTTACAGGCTAGTGACATCAGCTTTCTTACTTTTTTTGTAAGCTCATACAAAGGCAACATTGTTCAACCTTATTCTATATATATTTCTTTGATAGGAGTTTGCAAGGAAAGGTTTAAATCTAGCCCATCTACCCAGTATTCTCTCTCCAAACAATTGATCAAGTCCCTCTCAGCCATAGATTTAGAAGAGGAAGAAGAGGAGGCAACAAAATTATTTTCCATGGTACCTATTATCTAAACTCCTAAAGGACTATCGACTGAAAATAGTATTACTAATAGAACAACCGAGAAGAAGGGAAGACAAGGTGGTAATTTATAGTAGCTTTGTGGAGTAAATGAGATAGAGACATGAAACACTACTTTTCTTGATGGTCAAGAGGGGTCTAGATTTTAATTAATTATGGAGCATGAAGAGTGTGTTTATGCTCATGCTTATCTGTTTAGTCTACGAGTAATAAATAGACTCTATTGTTATTATTTGTAAAGGATGTCGTGCGTTACATTTGTGTCAGAACACTAAATCAATAGCAACAAAAATATAAATGAAGGTTACTATTATTATATTTTTCTAAAAGGAGTCTAATGATACCATAGAACCACCAATATAGCCCCAAGCTAAAGTGGTTGTTGAGTCTTTTGTAATTCACCGAGTGAATGGCAACTAAAACATATTGTGCTAAAAATTATCCTGCTTATTGAACACGTGTGATGGAGTATGAAAAGGAATATTATTGTTTTGCCTAAGCCTTTGAAATATGCAACCATTTATTTGATTTTATTTCATACTATTTTAAGAAACAAAAGCATACGACAAGGTTCATTGCATCTTATAGGATATTTTTTATCATCTTGGAGCCTCTGAAGCACCAAAGCTTTGGAATTAGAAATGTGAATAGAAAAAGGAAGCTTTCTAGAATGTGATTAGAAAGATCAACTCTCATACATAGCATAACAAATTAAAATATTAATAATTAGAATCAATATTTATATAATAGAGTATCTTTTAATATTTACAGGCTAGTGACATCAGCTTTTTTTTTTTTTTTTGTAAGCTCATGCAAAGGCAACATTCTTCAACCTTATTCTATATATTTATTTGATGTATATGTTAAAAATGATAATGGAGTGAGATGAAGCGAGGTTGAGAATCTTAATCCCCATTCTTATTTTTCTTAAAAAGTTAATCTTCATCTTCATCCTATCCCCATAAATGGGGAATTTTTTATTTTCATCCCCACTCCATCTCCATTCTATCTCCATCCCCACCTTACCCTTTTTTTTAATGATGTATATGTGTTTTGAATAAAAATTATAAAATTAATAACATAACTTGAATTTTTTCTGACTAAGTATATTAATAAATTTTATATTTATTATTAAAATAATTTTAAATTTTAAATTAACATATAAAGATTAATTATTTTGTATGCATAAAAATATATGTATATAGTATAATATTTAAGTAGGAGATCAACTGAACGGATAGAGTGGGATAGATCCTGCACATATGTCGTGATGAGGTCACAAAGCAGCCCATCCCATGTGCACATCTGTTCTACGTTTTCGAGATACAAGCTTATATCGCAATGATAATTTAAACTTAGAGATTCTGCAGGTTTCTAATCCGCACGCTCTTTCTATTAATGATGATAAACTTTTGTATAAGTAAGTTGTTTCTACTCAATAAGCTAAAGGGGTTTTATTACTGATCTATTAAAGGAGAATTTTAGCGAGAGCAACTAAGATTAATTTTATATTTGTTTCTTACAAAGTCAACTTCGCTAGCTAAAATGATTTTATCTTGTAATTTCTTTTAAAAATAGTTCTTTTTATTATTTCTAAAATAAAGCTGTTTTGAACTTATTTATTGAAAAAATGTGATTTTAGCCATGGTGATGATTCTATGCAACTAAATTTAGGAAAAGTCTTTGTGCACCGGAGGCCAGTACACAAAGCGCACACGAACATATAGTTATTGGAAATAAAAATCAGTAAAATAATAAAAAAAATGCCTTTGAATGAGTTGAATTGTTAAATGATAGAACTTAGGTGCGGTGTGCTATGTATATGTGCCCTTTGATTCCCTTCCTCTCTCTCTCTCTCTCTCTTTTTCCTTCACACCATCACTTGGTGCTCAAAAAAGAGAAAAGAGATAGACAGGACCAAAGGATATGCACATACAGTGCACCGCACTTAAATCCCCTCTTTATCAAATTTGTCAATAGAGTATTGTCTATTAAAACTTATTGACCATATCCATACAAGAAGGAGACAACCAAAAGGACGTGTGTTGGCCCAGATGACAACCCAAGAGGGGGGGGGGGGGGTGAATTGGGTTCTTTAAAAATTAGCCTTTTGAAAAATTGTTTTGCTTAAGATGAATGAAAGCAAATGCAATGTAAATACAAAGTACATCGAATAAAACAGAGATAGAGATAGATCAATGGAAGCACGGCAAAACAAAGATTTTATAGTGGTTCGGTGTATCCAACACCTACGTCCACTCCCAAGATCCTACTTGGGTCCACACTATAATCACCTCGATTACAGCCGAGTTGTTTTACAAGTTCACAACTCAAACTTGTTGTTTTACCCGGGATCACAACGAACCCAGCCGGTTTTTCGGGCTCACCAGCACAACCCAAACTCAAGCTAAACTAGCTGACCCGAGGTTAACAACCTCCACTAGTTCATCCCCTTTGATTGAACTAGGCACAAACAAGTATGAATGTTTTACAAATTTTCACAGCTCCTTAATAGAGCAAATATTCAAAGAAAGTAAATAGGTTTAGAAAAGCCTGGTTTGAAGTTGTTTGGCTTTGAGCTTTTCTTTTTTTCTTCTTTTCCTCTTCTCCTTGCTGGGGTTGAATCAAGCCTCAGCTCCGATTCTTCACAGTAGATGCAGTTGAGAAGATTGAAAAGTTGGTCTCTTTCTTCTAGTTGAGAATCCTCCGATTTTCTCTATTTGAACGGCTTGGATTCTTCTTTGAGCTTTGTGGAGTGGAAGGTTTTGAACTTGAAAGCTCCTCTCTTGGATATACGGCTCAAGACTTCTCGGATTTTGATTTTTGATTTTTGTCTGTCCGTTTCTATATCTCTCTTTCTATATATTTTTTCAAACGCTTGTTTTTCCCTTTATAGATTTTCTTTGATTCATTTTTGGGTGGAAATCTAGCCGTTGGAGTGTACCTGGAAGGATTTTCATTCATAAAAAATAGCCGTTAGATGTCAGAAATCAAAAATATTACCGTTAGAGCTGATCTGCATTTTTGATTTTTGTCCAGGTAGGTTGGAGTCGGCTCCAGCTTTTCAGGTGTCGGCTCCGAATCGTTTTCCATAAATAGTAAAATCTGAGTTCGTCGTGGAGTCGGCTCCGCAAAAGTAAGTGTCGGCTCGCCGTCGTCAGGTGTCGGCTCCGAAAACTATAGGTGTCGGCTCAGGATGCTCAGAAAATCATCGCTCTATTCCAGCATCGGAGTCGGCTCCAGACACAGTAAGTGTCGACTCCGAAACCTTAGGTGTCGGCTCCGAAACTCTAGGTGTCGGCTCCAGGTTGTATCAAAAATCAGATTAAAATTGAATTGGCCATGGGGTCGGCTCCAGACTTTCTAGGTGTCGACTCCAAGCTCTGAAACTTGAAATCTCTGATTTGTATTTGATTCAAAATTCATTTCTTAATTTAAATTGATCAAATAAATTAAGTCCTGAAACACTTATAAATTCATTAGTAATCAAATAAATATACTCAATTCCTTTATTAATCATCAAAATCAATGAATGGATCAACAATCTCCCCTTTTGATGATAAAAAATTGAGTATATGCATAGAATTCTTAAATTAAAGAGAATATCAAGGAAGTGATCTTTACGAGTAAGCTCCCCTGAATAAGGTAGCTTCTCTTATGAAGTTCAAATTCAAATTATTCTTCCTCTACTTTACACATTTGATACTTAAGATTTCTTTTGCATAGACAATTCAATTTGATTTCATTCAT
Organism: Calamus simplicifolius; assembly: GCA_900491605.1. Classification (NCBI taxonomy): domain Eukaryota; kingdom Viridiplantae; phylum Streptophyta; class Magnoliopsida; order Arecales; family Arecaceae; genus Calamus; species Calamus simplicifolius. The sequence goes on from UESW01004319.1 coordinate 774,773, forward strand.
ATCAATACTTAATATCATATTAATCAATTAACATTCTCAACTATAATTCTTTCCATATAATTTCTCCCTCTTAATGCATATACAATCCTAATTCTCTCCCCCTTTTTTGTAATCAACAAAAAGGTAAAGAATATTTACTGCATTAAAGGATAATTGCATCAAAAAGATAATCAAAAGTCAAATAAAAAAAAAAACTTTTCATTCATAACATAAGCTTCACTACATCAACGTGTCAAGTATTACATAATTCTCCCTCTTTAAATTCATTACATTAACTTCATTACATCAAAATGTAACAAATTTCAACAAAATAACATACACATAAAAGTTCTTTCTAACTATTGTTAAATGGTCTACTATATTTTTCATTCCATCACATTGAAGTCTAACATAATCTTTTAGTCTCTCATCCACAAATGTGCAAGCTGTTGTGATTTTGTCTTGAAGTTCGGCGTTGCACTTTGAATAAGTTTCACCATCTCCACAAATCTCTTTAAGCTCTTCAAAGATGTTCTTCAAATCACCATTAAAGATTCTGCGGAGGAGTTGAGAGTTGATTCAATCTTTGCAATCCGATCATCAAGGGAGTAAAGTGATTCTTTTATATTCATAAATTTACTGTCAAACTCATCCTTCTGAGCTGCAAACAAACTTTTTAATTGCTCCATTTGAAGGTCTGAGAATCCAGTCGAAGAAGTGGATGGTTGATCATAAACTTGTGCAGGTGCAGGAGCAGGAACAGGAGCAGAAATGGGACTCCTAGGCTGTGGAGAAGGAACCCTAAATGATGGTCCAGCCTCGCAAGGCTCAGAAACTCTCGGCATAGGGGCTCTTTCATCTAGATGTCCTTTCCTATCCCATTGACCATTCACCTTGACAAAACCCATCCGATGCAATGTAGCTAAGCTATAGTAATCTGTGTGCCTTAGGTTCTTGGAAGTTCATTCTCTTGAATTGTAACCCCTTGGCTCTTGAATACCATAGTTAGTACCATTCCATACGGTAGGGATGATCTCCTTTTCCCTCCAGCTTCTGCCATATAAAAAATCATCATTGCTGAAGATTGATCGGCTGCCCAGTTAGAACACTGTCCATAACCACAATGTCTCGCTCGAGACATACTCAAACCGACCAGTTTTTGGAAACAAATCCTACTGCATATATTGTGTAAATCTCAATTCTAGGGTAGTTGATTGGCTCTAATTCTTCAAACTCAGTTACATCCCTTCCTAACATCCTTGAAAGGGCTGCTGACCTGTCATATGCATGTCAGCGGCTAAACCAGTGATTGGGATGCTGGAGGTTTCCGAGCTTTTTTGAAAGGTGAGATGAATCCTTTTCCCTTTAACATTGCTTACTAAACCTCCATCCCCTTAGCCAAATTGAAATAGAATTCTTTTACTAGGGCTGGATAGGTAGGAACATCAAGAGAACACAGCATATCCCAGCCCATTTTTCTTGTCTCCTGATTGAAAACCTTCGGATTCAAATAGGTCAAAATCGACTTTTCTACCCATTGTGATGACTCTATCAGCTAGGGTATCTATCTTTGTGGAAGATGTGTTGGATTGTCGGAATATGGACGAATCGCTGCTTGGAGTCGGCTCACGAACGGGACGACGTGCGGACGCTTTCCCGTAGTTACCGGCGCTCCAACCACTGATCTCTCCTTTTGGGTGCCATTTGATCTTTGGAAAGGTTCGATTTGGATGGATTAGAGATGGGAAGTTTTGGAGAAATTTTGGAAGAGTTTGGTTAGGATTTGAGAAAGTGATGAAGTGACGAGGGTTGACTCTGCCCTAATAAATCACATTTGACTCCCAGGTGTCGACTCCCGCAAAGTTGGGTGTCGACTCCAAATCGCTAACACAATCAGCGCTCGAACTGGAGTCGGCTCGAATTCATAGGTGTCGGCTCCAAGGTCAGGGACCGAGAGCGACAGTCAGAGGTGTCGACTCCTCATTCTGAGGTGTCGACTCAGAGACAAATTCAGCAAAAATATATGAGATACAAATGACTGAAACTCGTCAAAATAATTTTATAAAATTTGATAAAATTATGGAGTATTAAGGATCAAATAGCTCAAATGACTAGATAATTTGTCCTTAAAATAGTGAAGGGAATATCAAGAAATTGATAGAAATTTTAGATCATTCCTTAATGTATCAAAATCATCCATAGGGTCACATATCCCTAATTCACTCTAAGATAACAAAATCTTTCTTCACTCAAAGGTTTTGTAAATATGTCAGCTAATTGTTCCTCTGTATTAACATATTCAAGACAAATTTCATTATTAGCTACATGTTCTCTTATGAAATGATATCTAATTTCAATGTGTTTTGTTCTTGAATGTTGAATTGGATTTTTAGTTAGATTTATTGCACTCGTGTTATCACATCTAATTGGTTGTTTTGTCGAGGGTTATGCCATAATCTTCAAGTTCCCTTAATCCAAAGGATTTGAGCACAGCAACTTCCAGCTGCAACATATTCTGCTTCAGCAGTAGATAATGCAACCGAATTTTGCTTTTTGCTAAACCAAGAGATTAAGTTACATCCTAAGAATTGACATGCACCACTTGTGCTTTTTCTATCCAATTTACATCCAGCATAGTCAGAATCAGAATATGCAATTAAATTTAAGGTTGAGTCTCTAGAGTACCATAAACCTACATTTTTGTTCCACTTAAATATCTTAAAATTCTTTTTACAGCAATTAAGTGAGATTCTTTAGGTTCAGATTGAAATCTAGCACATAGACATACTGCAAACATATATCTGGTCTACTAGCAGTTAAGTAAAGAAGAGATCCAATCATACCTCTAGTATTTTTGATCTACTTTCTTACCATCTTCATCTTTGTCCAATTTGCATGAAGGACTCATAGGTGTCCCAAGTGGTTTGATTGACTCCATTCCAAATTTCTTGAGCAGTTCTTTGTGTATTTGGCTTGATTGATGAAGATTCCATCTTTGCTTGTTTGATTTGAAGTCCTAGGAAGAAGTTGAGTTCTCCCATCATACTCATTTCAAACTCACCCTGCATTAACTTTGCAAATTCTTGCATAACAAATTGTTAGTAGCACCGAAAAACAATATCATCAACATATATCTGTACTACTAATAAATCTTTATCTTTTGTTTTCAAAAATAGTGTTTTATCGACATTTCCTCTTACAAAATCATTTTCAATCAAAATTTACTTAATCTTTATACCAAGCCCTAGGTGCTTGTTTCAAACCGTATAATGCTTTGTGTAATTTAAAAACATGATTTGGAAATTCATGATCTTCAAATCCCGGTGTTGTTCAACAAAAACTTCTTATTTATAAATCCATTTAAGAATGCGCTTTTAACATCCATTTGAAATAAATTGATATGCATATGGCATGCAAATGCAAGTAACAATCTAATTGCTTCAAGTCTAGCTACAGGTGCAAAAGTTTCATCAAAATCAATTCCTTCTTCTTGATTATATCCTTTTGCAACTAATCTAGCTTTGTTTCTTATTACTATGCCATTTTCATCTAATTTATTTCTAAATACCCATTTTGATCCTATTACAGAATGATCTTTAGGTCTATCCACTAATGTCCAAACATTATTTCTAGTGAATTGATTTAATTCTTCTTGCATGGCTAACATCCAGTTATTATCTTTTTCAGCTTCTTCAATAGTTTTTGGTTCAATTGAGATACAAATGCAAGATGATTATTGATGTTTCTCATTGATGATCTAGTTCTTACTCCTTGAGATGGATCACCTATAATTAATTCTCTTGGATGACCATAGGCATATCTCCAATCTCTAGGTAGATATATCATTACGATTTCCATCAACAACATCAACACTAGGAGAATCATTATCTTTAGCTTCTTCTTCATGATCTGAAGATACATATATTTAATTTTTTAATGTCTCTTTCTAGAATGTTTGTATCTTCCTCATCATCAATCTTTTTAGAACTTGATGCTAAAGATTCATCAAAGATTACATGAATAGATTCTTCTACTATTAAGTTTCTCTTGTTAAATACTCTATAAGCTTTACTTGATGTTGAATATCCTAAGAATATGCCTTCATCAGATTTTGCATCAAATTTTCCTAGGTTATCTTTTCCATTATTATGAATGAAATACTTACAACCAAATGCATGAAAATAGCTTATGTTTGGTTTTCTATTATTCCAAAGTTCATAAGGTGTTTTCTTAATGATTGGCCTATTAAGCTCTATTAAGGATGTAGCATGCCATGTTTATAGCTTCTGCCCAAAAGTATTTTGGTAAGTTGCTTTCACATAGCATGGTACGGGCCATGTCTTCTAGGGTTCTATTTTTCTTTCAACTACACCACCATTTTGTTGCGGTGTTCTAGGGCAGAAAAATTATGAGGATGCCATTTTCTATGCAAAAATTTTCAATAAATGATTTTCAAATTCAGTGCCATGATCACTTCTTAGAGACACTATGGTGTTGTTTTTCTTATTGTGACCTTCTTGAAGAATTTCAAAAATAGTGGAAAGGTCTCATCCTTATGAGCTAAAAATAACACCCAAGTGTATCTAGAGTAATCATCACAATCACAAGACCATATTTCTTTCCTCAGAGACTTGTGGTTCTAGTAGGTCCAAAAAGATCCATGTGAAGTAGTTCAAGTGCCTAGAAGTGGAAACAATATTTTTAGTTTGAAAGAATTTCTAGTTTGTTTTCCAAATTGACATGCATCACAATTTTATTATTTTAAAATCTAATTATGGAAGTCCTTTTACTAAATCCATTCTAATTAATTTTGAAATAAGGTGTGTGCTTGCATGACCTAATCTACGATGCCACAACCAACCAATCTCATTTATATTAGCATTATTAGCACTAGGCAATGATTACTTGTAGACAAATTGTCTAAATCAATCAGGTATACATTGCCATTTCTATTTCCAATAAAAACAATGCTATTATCAATGGGATTAGAAACTGTGCATATAGAAGATTCAAATGATACTTTAAAACCTTTGTCACACAATTGACTAATGCTAATTAAATTATGTTTCAAACCATCAAATTAAGACATTTTATATATGTGGAGGGAGTTATTTGAATGTTACCAACCCTAAGATTTAGCCTTTGCCATTGTCGCCAAATGTAACTACTCCTCCTCTTTTGCTTTCAAGGGTGATGAATTGATCCTTGTCACCCGTCATGTGCCTTGAGCAGCCGCTATCGAGATACCACTTTCTCTTTGATCTTTTGTCCACAAGACACTCCTGCAAAAATAATTAAGTCTTATATTTAGGTACCCAGCTTTCTTGGGTCCTTCATGGTTAGTAGCATAAAACAATGTTCATTAGGAACCCAAATTTTCTTTCCTTTACTATTTATCTTCTTATCTATTTTCTTAAAGTTGCATTCAAAAACTTTGTGTCCCTTCTTGTTACAGTAATGATATGTAACATTATTTTTTGTTCCTTTCTAAAAAAAGTTTTTGACAAATTTTTGTTTCAAATTAGGTCTATATCCTAAACCAGCCTTATCATATATAGCTCTTTGATTACTTAACAATAAATTAAGTTTTTCTGAACTATAAGTGAATTTATCAACAATACTTTTATATTTCAACTTCCTTCTTTACTTTATCATTTTCATTAGAAATTGATTCTTTTTCTTTAGTCAATTATCTTTTTAGATTTAAGCACTTTAGTTTCTTATTAAGATTTTCTTTTTCTTCAATCAAGTTAAATTTTTTTTTTTCAAAACTTATATTCTTTTTCAAAATTTTGAAATCACAACGTTCATTAAAAGCATCAAAGAATTCATCAAAAGCAAATTCATCGCAAGGGTTTTCAGAACTTACCTCATCCTCTTCGTTGCCATAAAGCAAATGTTAGCAACCTCCTTTTGTTCTTCCTCCGATGAGGATTCATCGCTATCGCTCCAAGTTGCAACATAGGCTTTCTTTTTCTTCTTGAAAGTCTCTTTCATTTGAGGACAATCATATCTGTAATGCCCCGGTTTCTTACATTCATAGCAAATCAAGGGGTCTTTCTCTTTATCCTTATCCTGTCTTTCTTTCTCTCCTTCCATCTTAGTTCCAAATTTCTTCTTGTGGAAGGGTCTCTTTCTCCTCATAATTTTTTGAACTTTCTTGCTAGAAGAGCTGTCTCATCATCATCTTCTTCACTATCATTGCAGCTCTCCTCATTTTCAGCAGCCTTAAGAGCTATGGTCTTTTTCTTTTTCACATCTTCTTCTATGTGCTGCTTCATGGTCAATTCATAGGTCATTAGGGATCCTAGAAGCTCCTCTAAGGGTAAGGTGTGAGGTCCTTTGCTTCTTGGATTGCTGTCACCTTTGCTTCCCACGTTCTTGGAAGTGACCTGAGAATTTTTCGCACAAGTTCAGAGTTAGAATATGTTTTGCCTAAACTTTTCAACCCATTTACAATAGCAATAAATCTAGTATAATGCTAGCTATATTTCAGTTTGTTCCATGCAAAATAACTCATATTATGAACAAGAATATTTATTTTGGATTCTTTTACTGGTTAGTACCCTCATGGGTAACCTCTAATCTATCCCAAATCTCCTTTGCAATTACAAGTGGAGATTCTATTAAATTCATTAGCATCTAAGAGCAATATAAGACATTCATGGCCTTAGCATTAGCTGTGCCATTTTTCTATCATTATCATTCCATCCCTTTCGGGCTTAGGAACAATAGTGCCATCAACAACGTGTGTCGGTGTACTAGGTCCATTAGTTATAACACCCCACAATTCATAATCAGAAGCTTGAATGAATATTCTCATTCTTGCTTTCCAATAATAGTTGGAACCATTAAACAAAGGAGGTCTATTTGTAGAATGACCTTCTGCAAATGATCCAACTTGAGTTGCCATTTGGATCTTTAGCTCTTGATCGTGTGATCAAAATCTAATGAGCACTGCTCTGATACCAATTGTTGGCCCAGATGACAACCCAAGAGGGGGGGGGGGGGGTGAATTGGGTTCTTTAAAATTTAGCCTTTTGAAAAAATGTTTGCTTAAGATGAATGGAAAGCAAATGCAATGTAAATACAAAGTACAACGCGAATAAATAGAGATAGAGATGAGTCAATGGAAGCACGGCAAATACAAAGATTTTATAGTGGTTTCGGTGTATCCAACACCTACGTCCACTCCAAGATCCTACTGGGTCCACACTATAATCATCTCGATTACAGCCGAGTTGTTACAAGTTCACAACTCAAACTTGTTGTTTTACCTGGGATCACAACGAACCCAGCCGGTTTTTCAGGCTCACCAGCACACAACCCAAAACTCAAGCTAAAACTAGCTTGACCCGAGGTTAACAACCTCCACTAGTTCATCCCCTTTGATTGAACTAGGAACAAACAAGTATGAATGTTTTACAAATTTNATCACCGATCGGGATCATGGCTTCGATCGATCGCAACCATCGGATCATCGCCGATCGGATTGATCGCAATGGTTCGAGATCGATCATCGTCGATCGGGATCATGGCTTGGATCGATCGCAACCATCGGATCGTCGCCGATCGAATTGATCGCAACGGTCCGAGATCGATCATAAACCGATCGGGATCATGGCTTGGATCGATTGCAATCATCGGATCATCGCCGATTGGATTGATCGCAACGGTTCAAGATCGATCATCACCGATCGGTATGATGGCTTCGATCGATCGCAAACTGTCGGATCATCGCGATCGGATTGATCGCAACGGTTCGAGATCAATCATCATTGATCGGGATATGGCTTGGATCGATCGCAACCATCGGATCATCGCCGATGGATTGATCGCAATGGTCCAAAATCGATCATCATCGATCGAGATCATGGCTTCGATCGATCGCAACTGTCGGATCGTCGCCGATTGGATTGATCGCAACGTCCGAGATCGATCATCGTTGATCGGAATCATAGCTTCGATCAATCGCAACCTTCGGATCATCGCCGATCGGATTGATCGCAATGGTCCGAGATCGATCAACGCCGATCAGAATTGAAGCTTCGATCGATCGCAACCATCGGATCGTCGCCGATCGGATTGATCGCAACGGTCCGAGATTGATCATCGCCGATCATGATCATGGCTTGGATCGATCGCGACCGTCGGATCGTCGCCGATCGGATTGATCGCAACGGTCTGAGATCGATCATCGCCGATCGAGATCATGGCTTGATCGATTGCAACCGTCGGATCGTCGCCGATCGGATTGATCGCAATGGTTCGAGATCGATCATCGCCAATCAGGATCATGGCTTCGATCGATCGCAACCGTCGGATTGTCGCCAATCGAATTGATTGCAACGGTTCAAGATCGATCATTGTCGATCGGGATTATGGCTTCGATCGATCGCAATCGTCGGATCTTCGCCAATCGAATTGATGGCAACGGTTCGAGATCGATCATCGCCGATCGGGATCATGGCTTCGATCGATCGCAACCATCAGATCATCGCCGATCGAATTGATCGCAACGGTCTGAGATCGATCATCGCCGATCGGGATCATGGCTTCGACTAATCGCAACAGTCGGATCGTCACCGATCGGATTGATTGCAAGGGTCCGTGATCGATCATCGCCGATCGGGATCATGGCTTCGATCGATCGCAACCATCGGATCATCGCAGATCAGATTGATCGCAACGGTCCGAGATCGATCATCGCCGCTCGGGATTATGGCTTGGATCGATCGCAATCATCGGATCCTCGCCGATCAGATTGATCGCAAGCCGATCAGGATCATGGCTTGGATCGATTGCAACCGTCGGATCATCGCGATCGGATTGATCGCAACGGTCCGAGATCGATCATCGCCGATTGGGATCATGGCTTCGATCGATCGCAATCGTCGAATCGTCACCAATTGGATTGATCACAACGGTCCGAGATCGATCATCACCGATCGGGATCATGGCTTGGATCGATCGCAACCGTCGAATCGTCACCGATGGATTGATCGCAACGGTCCGTGACCGATCATCGTCGATCGGGATCATGGCTTGGATCGATTGCAACCATCGGATCATCGCCGATCAGATTGATCGCAACGGTCCGAGGTCGATCATCGCCGATCGAGATCATGGCTTGGATCGATTGCAACATCGAATCATCGCCGATCGGATTGATCGCAATGGTCCGAGATCGATCATCGCTGATTTGGATCATGGCTTCAATCGATCGCAACCATCGGATCGTCGCCAATCGGATTGATCACAACGGTCCGAGATCGATCATCGCCGATAGGAATCATAGCTTCGTTCGATCGCAACCATCGGATCATCGCTGATCGGATGATCACAATGGTCCAAGATCGATCATCATCGATCGGGATCATGGTTTGGATCAATCGCAACCGTCGGATCATCATCGATCGAATTGATCGCAACGGTCTGAGATCGATCATCGCCGATCGAGATCATGGCTTGGATCGATCGCGCAACCGTCGGATCGTCGCCGATCGGATTGATCGCAACGGTCCGAGATCGATCATCGCCGATCCAGGATCATGGCTTCGATCGATTGCAACTGTTGGATCGTCGCCGATCGGATTGATCGCAACGGTCCGAGATTGATCATCGCCGATCGAAATCATGGCTTTGATCGATCGCAACCGTCGGATCATCGCCGATCGGATTGATCGCAACGGTCCAAGATCGATCATCGCCGATCGGGATCATGGCTTTGATTGATCGCAACCGTCGGATCATCGCCGATCGGATTGATCGCAACAGTCCGAGATCGATCATCGCCGATCAGAATCATGGCTTCGATCAATCGCAACCATCGGATCGTCGCCAATTGGATTGATCGCAACGGCTCGAGATCGATCATCGCCGATCGAGATCATGGCTTCGATCGATCGCAACAGTCAGATCGTCGCCGATCAGATTGATCGCAACGGTCCAAGATCGATCATCGCAGATCGGGATCATGGCTTCGATCGATCATAACCGTCGAATCGTTGCCAATCGGATTAATCGCAAGGGTCCAAGATCGATCATCGCCGATCGGGATCATGGCTTCGATCGATCATAACCGTCGGATCATCGCCGATCGGATTGATCGCAATGGTCCGATATCGATCATTACCGATCGGGATCATGGCTTGGATCGGTCGCAACCATTGGATCGTCGCCGATCGGATTGATCGCAACGGCCCAAGATCGATCATTGTCGATCGGGATAATGGCTTGGATCGATTGCAACCGTTGGATCATCGCCGATCAGATTGATCGCAACGGTTCGAGATCGATCATCGCTAATCAGGATTATGGCTTCGATCGATCACAACTGTCGGATCGTCGCCGATCGAATTGATCACAACGGTCCGAGATCGATCATCGTCGATCGAGATCATGGCTTGGATCGATCGCAACCATCGAATAGTCGCCGATCGGATTGATCGCAACGGTTCGAGATCGATCATCGCCGATCGGGATCATGGCTTCGATCGATCGCAACCGTCAGATCGAAAATTAAAAATTCGTTACTTAAAAATTATGGTTTTTATAAAAACAAAAATTAAAAAATTAAAAATTAAAAAATTCATTATTTATGCGATGCAGTTAATTTCGTCACTATTTAGCGATACATTAGCGATGCCTATCACAGAAAATAAAAAAATCTGTTAATTCAGCGACGCACTTAATTGCGTCGCTATTTAGCGATGCATTAGCGACGCAAATATCCAGAAAATAAAAAAATTTTATTAATTCAGCGACGCAATAAACTAGATAATTTAAAAAATTAATTTTTAATTTAGCGACGCAAGTAATGCGTCGCAAATTTTTTTAAAAAAATTTAAATTTTATAAAATATAATTAAAAAATATATATATAATAATAATTGCGATGCCACTAGATGCGTCACAATTTAGTGACGCATAAAAATGAGTCGCTACATTGCGATGCAACTAGGTGCATCATAATTATTTTAAGAAAAATTAATTTTTATAAAATATAATTATGAAATAAAAATATTGCAACGTAATTCAGTGTGTCACAATTTTTTTTTTAATTATTATGTTAAATAGCGACGCATTAGCAACGTAATAAACCAGATAATTAAAAAAATTAATTTTTTATATAGCGACGCAAGTAATGCGTCGCAAATTTTTTAAAAAAAAACAAAATTTTATAAAATAATAATTAAAATATAAAAAATAAAAAATAAAAAATTATGATGCCACTAGATGCGTCGCCATTTAGCGATGCATAAAAATTAGTCGCTACGTTGCGATGAAACTAGGTACATCGTAATTATTTTAAGAAAAATTAATTTTTAAAATATAATTATGAAATAAAAATATTGCAACGCAATTTGGTGCATTGTAATTTTTTTAAAAAAATTAATTATGTAAATAGCGACGCATTAGCGACGCAACAATCAGAAAATTAAAAAAAAATTAATTTTTAATTTAGCGATGCAAGTATTGCGTCATAATTTTTAAAAAAAACAAATTTTATAAAAAAATTAAAAAATAACATTGCGACGCATTGAAATGCGTTGCAATTTAGCGACGCAAATAAAATGAATCGCTACATTGCGACGCCACAAGGTGCGTCGTAATTTTTTGAAGAAAAATTAATATTTATTAAATATAATTATGGAATAAAAATATTGCGACGCAATTCAATGCCTCGCAATTTTTTAAAAAAAATTAATTATGTTAAATAGCGACGCAATAGCGATGCAATAAACCAAAAAATTAAAAAAATTAATTTTTAATTTAGCAACTCAAGTATTGCATCGCAATTTTTTTAAAAAAATAAAATTTATAAAAAATTAAAAAATAAAACATTGCGATGCATTGAAATGCGTCGTAATTTAGCATGCAAATAAAAGAGTCGCTACATTGCGATGCCACAAGTGCATCGTAATTTTTTGAAAAAAAAATAATTTTTATAAAATATAATTATGAAATAAAAATATTACGACGCAATTCAGTGCGTCACAATTTTTTTAAAAAATTAATTATGTTAAATAGCGACGCATTAGCGACGCAATAAATCAAAAAATTTTAAAAAATTAATTTTTAATTTAGTGACGCAAATAATGCGTCGCAATTTTTTTAAAAAAAAATTAAATTTTATAAAATATAATTAAAAGATAAAAAAAAATTAAAATAAAATAGTGTGATGCAATGAAATACATCGTAATTATTTAAAAAAATTAATTTTAGTACATGCGTCGGATCGATCATCGCCTATCAGGATCATGGCTTGGATTGATCGTAATCGTCGGAATGTCGCCGATCGGATTGATCGCAATGGTCCGAAATCGATCATAGCCAATCGGGATCATGGCTTGGATCAATCGCAATCGTCGTATCGTCACCGATCGGATTGATCGCAATGGTCCGAGATCGATCATCGCCAATCGGGATCATGCTTTCGATCAATTGCAACCGTCGGATCGTCGCCGATCAGATTGATCGCAACGGTCTGAGATCGATCATCGCCGATCGAGATCATGGCTTGGATCGATCATAACCATCGGATCATCACCGATCGGATTGATCGTAACGGTCCGAGATCGATCATCACCGATCGAGATCAAGGCTTTGATCGATCGCAACCGTCGGATCATCGCCAATCGGATTGATCGCAACGGTTCAAGATCGATCATCGTCGATCAGGATCATGACTTGGATCGATTGCAACCGTCGGATCGTCGCCGATCGAATTGATCGCAACAGTCCGAGATCGATCATCAGCGATCGGGATCATGGCTTGGATCGATCGCAACCGTCTGATCATCGCCGATCGGATTGATCGCAACGGTCCAAAATCGATCATCGCCGATCAAGATCATGGCTTCGATCGATCGCAACCATCGGATTGTCGCCGATCGAATTGATCGCAACGGTCCGAGATCGATCATCGTCGATCGGGATCATAGCTTCGATCGATCGCAACCATCGGATCATCGCCGATCTAATTGATCGCAACGGTCCGAGATCGATCAACGCCGATCGGGATCGTGGCTTCGATCGATCGCAACCGACGGATCATTGCCGATCGGATTGATCGCAATGGTTCGAGATCGATAATCGCCGATCGGGATCATGGCTTGATCGATCACAACCATCGGATCGCCGATCGGATTGATCGCAATGGTCCGAGATCGATCATCGCTGATCGGAATCATGGCTTCGATCGATCGCAACCGTCGGATCATCGCCGATTGGATTGATCGCAACGGTCCGAGATCGATCATCGCCGATCGAGATCATGGCTTCAATCGATCGCAACCGTTGGATCGTCGCCGATCGGATTGATCGCAATGCTCCGAGATCCATCATCGCTAATCGGGATCATGGCTTCGATCGATCGCAACCGTCGGATTGTCGCCGATCGAATTGATCGCAACGGTCCGATATCGATCATCGCCGATCGGGATCATGGCTTTGATCGATCGCAATCGTCGGATCGTCGCCGATCAGATTGATCGCAAGGGTCCAAGATAGATCATCGCCGATCGGGATCATGGCTTCAATCGATCGTAACTATCGGATCATTGCAGATCGGATTGATCGCAATGGTCCGAAATCGATCATCGCCGATCGGGATTATGGCTTGGATCGATCACAATCGTCGGATCATCGCCGATCGGATGATCGCAACGGTCCGAGATCGATCATCGCCGATCAGGATCATGGCTTGGATCGATTGCAACTGTCGGATCGTCGTCGATCAGATTGATTGCAATGGTCCGAGATCGATCATCGCCGATTGGGATCATGGCTTCAATCGATTACAACCGTTGGATCGTCGCTGATCGGATTGATCACAATGGTTCGAGATCGATCATCGCCGATCGGGATCATGGCTTGGATCGATCGCAACCGTCGGATCGTCACCGATCGGATTGATCGCAATGGTCCATAATCGATCATCGTTGACCGGGATCATGGCTTGGATCGATTGCAACCATCGGATCGTCGCCGATCAGATTGATCGCAACGGTCCGAGATCGATCATCGCCGATCGGATCATGGCTTGGATCGATCGCAACCGTTGGATCATTGCCGATCGGATTGATCACAACGGTCCGAGATCGATCATCGCCGATCTGGATCATGGCTTCGATCGATCGCAACCATCGGATCAACGCCAATCGGATTGATCACAACGGTTCGAGATCGATCATCGCCAATAGGAATCATGACTTCGTTCGATCGCAACCATCGGATCGTCGATGATCGGATTGATCGCAACGGTCCAAGATCGATCATCGTCGATCGGGATCATGGCTTGGATCGATCGCAACCATCGGATCATCGCCGATCGGATTGATCGCAATGGTCCGAGACGATCATCGCCGATCGAGATCATGGCTTGGATCGATCGCAACTGTCGGATCGTTGTCGATCGGATTGATCGCAATGGTCCGAGATCGATCATCACCGATCAGGATCATGGCTTCGATCGATTGCAACCATTGGATCGTGGCGATCGGATTGATCACAACGGTCCGAGATCGATCATCGCCGATCGGGATCATGGCTTTGATCGATCGCAACTGTCGGATCATCGCCGATCGGATTGATCGCAATGGTCTGAGATCGATCATCGCCGATCGGGATCATGGCTTTGATCGATCGCAACTGTCGGATCATCACCGATCGGATTGATCACAACGGTCCGAGATCGATCATCGCCGATCAGAATCATGGCTTGGATCGATCGCAACCATCGGATCGTCGCCGATCGGATTGATCGCAACGGTTCGAGATCGATCATCACCGATCGGGATCATGGCTTCGATCGATCGCAACCGTCGGATCGTCGCCGATCAGATTGATTGCAATGGTCTGAGATCGATCATCGCCGATCGGGATCATGGCTTCGATCGATCACAACCGTCGAATCATCGCAATCGGATTGATTGCAACAGTCTGAGATCGATCATCGCTGATCGGGATCATGGCTTCGATCGATCACAACCGTCGGATCGTCACCGATCGGATTGATCGCAACGGTCTGATATTGATTATTACTGATCGGGATCATGGCTTGGATCGATCGCAACCATTGGATCATCGCCGATAGGATTGATCGCAACGGTCCAAGATCGATCATCGCCGATCGGGATGATGGCTTGGATCGATTGCAACCGTTGGATCGTCACCGATTGATTGATAGCAACTGTCCGAGATTGATCATCGCCGATGAGGATAATGGCTTCGATCGATCGCAACCGTCGGATCGTCGCCGATCGAATTGATCGCAACCATTCGAGTTCGATCATCGTCGATCGGGATCATGGCTTGGATCGATCGCAACCGTCGGATAGTCACTGATCGGATTGATCGCAACGGTTCGAGATCGATCATCGCCGATCGGGATCATGGCTTCGATCAATCGCAATCGTCGGATCGAAAATTAAAAATCGTTACTTAAAAATTATGGTTTTTATAAAAACAAAAATTAAAAAATTAAAAATTAAAAAATTTATTATTTCTGCGATGCAGTTAATTTTGTCACTATTTAGCGATACATTAGCGACGCATATCACAGAAAATAAAAAAAATTTGTTAATTCAGCGACGCACTTAATTGCATCGCTATTTAGCGATGCATTAGCGATGCAAATATCCAGAAATTAAAAAAAATTTGTTAATTTAGCGATGCAATTAATTGAGTCACTATTTAGCGATGCATTTTTCCAGAAAATAAAAAAAATTTCTTACTGATTTTTGCCGACAAAATAGCGATGCATTAGCGACGCAATTATTTGCGTCGCTAATTTTCCCAAAAAATAATAAAAAAATTTTATACCAGTTATTGCCGCCAAAATAGCGACGCATTAGTGATGCAATTATTTGCGTCGCTAATTTTCCCAAAAAATAAAAAAAATTTGCCACCGGCCAAATTAGCGACGGATTAGCGACGCATAATTGCATCTCTAATCCATATTATATTAAAAAAATTAGCGAGGGATTAGCGACGCAAAATTATGTCGCTAATCCCTAATATAAAACCTGAGTCGCGCCCAGCCCCCCCTTGACCTCTTCTTCTTCCTCTTCTTGCCCTAACCCTTAAGCGGCGTCCCCTCCTCCGGCTCCTCCCGCCCCCTCCCCCGGTGCAAGGAACCCCCCGGCAGCGGCGCACCCCCCCGGTGCAAGGAACTCCTGGCGGAGTCCCCAAATTAGCAAGGTAAGCCCTCCCTCCCCTCGTTTTTTTTTAAATAAAGGTGTCGGGGTGGGGTTTTTCCCCCACCCCTGATGCCACGGCCATGGCCGCGCATGGCCACAGCAGCGGCCATGGCCGTTGTCTCAGGCCACAGCCACGACCGTGGCCAGAGACGGCGGTGGCCTGGCCAAGGTGGCCACGCCACCATTTTTTTTTTAAAAAAAAGGGGCCGGGGTGGGGTTTTTCCCCCACCCCTGCCATCTCCGGCCATGGCCGCGACCGTGACCTTGGTCTCAGGCCACGGTCGCGGCTGTGGCCGGCGGTGGCGTGGCCACGGTGGCCAGGTCACCATTTTTTTAAAAAAAAACTAGGGGTGGGGTTTTTTTCTCATTTATTATGAAATTTTTTTTAATTTATTTATATTTATGAACTCAATTTTACATGAAATATTAGAAAAATTTGCATGTAATCTATAATCTTGTAATGCATAATTTAAAATTTGCATAATATTTGATATATTTAAATTTATATTTAGATTTATAAATGTCTTGTGTTATCGAATCTGTTTATTTCTTGAAATATTGTTCATGATATATTATTATTAGAATGCTTATCATGCAATTTATATAGTTTTGATAGTTTAGATGATTAAATTTTTAATGAATTTATATTTCTTTATTTCCTGTTATATTTTGGCTTAGCAAATTTTAAATATTTAGTTTTTAAATATTGTCACAATCATTTCTTAGCAAATTAGAAAAAAATTTAGAATATTCATGTTCTTCAATTGAAAGAAATTTTCATGCAACGGTTATTATCCATAGCTTTTTGTGAGTTGCTTCCGCAACATGTGTGGAAGGCATTGACAGAGCTCAGCTTGTTTTTTAAGGAGTTATCTGCCGCAGTCATTACTTCTGCATCCATGAAAAGGCTTGAGGAGGAAATTCCAATTATTTTATGCAAGCTGAGCGAATATTTCCTCCAAGTTTTTTTGACTCAATGGAGCATTTACCGGTTCACTTGTCATACGAAGCACGTATAGCTAGTCCCATGCGGTATCGCTGGATGTATCCTTTTGAGAGGTAAACACCCAAATCAGTAATACATGTTGACATTTTAAATATTATTTTATTTATGCAAGGAAGTTGGTTTATTTATATTTTCAATTTTACATATAGGTATCTTAAGAAGTTAAAAAATAATGTGCGGAATAAGGCAAGGGTTGAAGGTTCTATATGCAATGCACACTTGGTTGAAAAAGTTTCAGCTTTTGACTTGCATTACTTTGAGGGTTAAGTTCATACGAGGACCTACAATCTTGGTCGTAACGATGACATATGTGTGGATGAAGGAGAACCTACTGATGGTAGAATATCAATATTTAAAAGTATCTGTCGTTCATTTGGGAGGCAGAAGTCAAGACAATTAAGCGATATGGAGTATAATGCAGCACATTATTACATCTTAATGAACTGTAGAGAAGTCGACCTATACATTGAGTAAGTATATGTACACTTCATTAATTGCTTAATTAGAACTTCTACTTTAAATTGTAAAATACCATACTATTTAATTGCTAACAGAAGTTTTAATTATTATAATTCCTTAAAGATGTATTGTGATAGACAACGACAGATGAATCCCAGCATCAGTCAAATTGCTATTGCGCAGAAGTTAGAAACGAAGTTCGCTTATTGGTTTTATGAATTTGTGAGTACTATCACTCAATCAATTACAATAATAGCTTTTATTTTTGAATTGATTGTGAATAGCTTATTAATTTATAGGTAAACGGTCCATGGTTCACAACCGACAATATTTTCATTAAATGTCCAGCGCAGTGGCCATTGAAGACCGTAACTACCTATACTAGCTATTTTGTTAATGGATACAAATTTCAAATTGAACGACTAGCATCTTCAAGAGGGACGCAGAATTGGGTCATATGTGTTAAAGGAGAAAGTGCTGGAGCAAATATGCAGGATTATTACGGAAAGTTAGTAGAGGTGGTTGAAGTTGAATATCCCGGTTGGCCTATGAAACGAACTGTATTGTTTCGTTGTGATTGGTTTGATCTGACAATTCCTGTCGGTAAAAGGGTTCATAACGACTACAATCTAGTTGAAGTAAACCATCGACGAAGATAGCAGAAATATGAACCATTCATTCTTGCATCCCAAGCTCAGCAAGTATTTTACTGCGGATATCCAAGTTTGCGCAACGACAAGCGAGATTGGTGGCTGTTTCTAAAATCGTTCCACGTTCAACAATCATATTAGATGAGAGTTCATCAAGTCAATCAACTGAGTGCCCTGCATTTCAAGAGGATAAGATGGAAATGCATGCAATTGAGGATGACACAAGGGCTCCTGAAACATCACTTAGAGATCCAAATGGTGATGTCCAAGAAATTGAAGATGCAAATGTTCGGTTTCCTTCCGATGATAATGAAACTGAATCACAGTCTGATACGACATCAGATGTTGAACCAACATTTCACGAAACAAATGACACTGATTAAAGATATAGGTTCATTCAATTTCGATTTATTTTTATAAGTGTTAAATTTTTGTATATTTGTTAATTATTCATAATTATATTGCATTGCATTAATCTTTAGTATTTACAGTATGACAGACCGAGGTAGATCTACCCCTAACGGACATAGCCCTGCTGCGTCACATCCCACTACCAGCCCTGACGGACAGACTTCCACCTCTCTAGGCATCGATGCTCATCCTGTATTTTCTCTACCCGATCGGCACAGACCTCTGAGAGTTCTTCTTTGGTCGGTCGCACCGTACTTCGATTGGATGCCGATGGGCTGTAAGTATATACTAATTGTAACTATATGTTTATGTTTTTAAGTTAATTACTTATTTTAATTAGTTTTTTTAACAGCTTTATTGAGCAGCATACTGTATCGAGCTGGATCAGCTCTATATTTCAGAGCCGTGCTGATCCCAGTGGCTATGATTGGCACCATGTATCTGCGGCCACGAGGGAGTTTTATTTTTCAGAGTTTCAGGTAAACTTTTTAAATACATTTTATAACTGATATAAAATTTTCTAATCTTAATATATTCTGAAACTAACAGTTTATTTCAATGCAGAAAAAGTTTACGTGGGACCCTACCATCCATGATGCCATTAGTGCAGCATGGAATGCTCTTGCGGCACGCCGATACTCCGACATGCTTTATCGTTGGAGGAGTTCGGGAGACCGTCTAGGGCATATGCCGGAGGGTATTTGGGTCAGCTGGCAGCAGCGTGGCAGTCCGAGGCATGGATGAGGAGGTCCGCATCAGCCAGCACGAACCGCCGATCTGAGAAGGGCGGTCGTGGCATGGGCCTCTCTTGTCATACTGCGGGTTCCATTTCTATTCAGGAGCACAGGCGCCGTATGGTAAGAAAACATAAACAATTTAAATACTAATTTAGTCATTTACAAATACTTGCATTTATATCTTTCTTCTGCTTTTGTAGTCCGAGCAGGAGGGCAGAGATCCTACTGAGTTTCGTCTATTAGGGCGACACACACCAGGAAAGATGGTTCCTGGGTCGATACACAATCACGAAATGTTGGGGTAAGAAATTAGCTTTATATTTTGTTTGTTTAATTTCTAAAATTTTATTCAGCTTATATATTGATTTATTTATCATTAATTTTATAATTCAAAGACACGAGTCGAGGAGCTTCAGTCTCAGGCTTCGCAGGTCGACTCCACTGATGGGGGGCCGCCCGTTCGAACTCTCACCAGAGGAGAGTCGACATGTGTTTTTGGAGGTTGTTAGTGCCCAGCTGCGAGACCGTAGGGTCTATGGTTTGGGCACTAGAGCTTCTAGATATTTTTCCCATCAGGGCTCCAGTTCGCATGGTTATGGCGATATTCCTTCCGAGCAGTTAGATGACATCCGGAATCTATCACAGAGAAAGTTCGCCAGGAGGTTCGGGAGGAGCTTGCAGAGATGAGAGAGTAGATGCATCAGATGCAGGATTTAGTTCGTCTCATGTCACAGGGTCCATTCCAACCTCCATAGCCTCCACAGCCGCCTATAGATACATGATGTATTTTTTTTACTACTTAATTTTTTTTTATTTTTTCTATTTTGTATATGAAAATGTTAAATAATTAATAAAATAAATTGTTATCTATTTTTAAAAATTTTGTAATGATTGTTTTGGTCAATTGTATTAGCAATTACATTGTATTAGAAAGTTTAATTTATATTATTTTATTTTTAAATAAATAAATAAATTTACTTTAAAAATTAAAAATTAATTTACTTATTTTTTAAAAAAATAAATTAATTAATTAGCAATGATATTTTTCATCGCAATTAATTTAAAAAAATAAAAATTATTTTATTTTATTTTTTTTAAAAAAAATAAATAATTAATTAGCGACGCAATTGCGACAAAATTTTTTTGTCACAAATATTTTTAAAAAATTTATTTTTAAAGTAGCAACGCATTAGTATGCATCGCAAAATTGTGACACATTTAGGGGCATCACAATTATTTTTAAAAAATTAAAAATTAATTTATTTTATTTTTAAAAAAAATAAATTAATTAATTAGCGACGCAATTGCAATAAGATTTTCCATTGCATATATTTTTAAAATTTTATTTTTAAAGTAGCGATGCATTTAGGTTGCGTCACAATATTGCGACGCATTTAGGGGCATCGCAGAGAGTCACTGTTTAGCGATGCAATTGCGACAAATTAAAATTGCGATGAACATTTTAGCGAGGTCTTTATTGCGTCGCTAATACATCGCTATAGCTTGTTTAGCGACGCATTTTGGCATCACTATATTTTAATTTTCTTGCAGTGGATCTTGATTAAATCTATGGTATACCTTTCTTCTCAAATTGGAACTTTTTAACAAATAACACTCCTATTAACAGTTTTAGTTACACCATAAATCAAAAATACAAATTATGTGTATGAGACACTAAAAAATATTTGCCTTTCTTGTTACATCTAAAGAATGAAAAAACCAGAGAAGTATATAACTATAAATATAAAACATGCATCTAGTTTTTGTTATTACCTTTGGCCCATCAGGGCCTTTCCTCCATAAAGGTGTCTTGGCTTTTCTACAAAAGCTGCATATCTTGATAGGGGCTTCCAAGGAAAGGTTTAAATCTAACCCGCCCACCGAGTATTCTCTCTCCAAACAATTGATCAAGTCTCTCTCAACAGAAAATTTAGAAGAGGAAGAAGAGGAGGCATCAAAATTGTTTTTCATGGTACCTTCTGAATGACTAGTGACTGAAATAGTAATACCAATAGAACTGATGAGAAGAAGGGAAGACAAGATGGTAATTTATAGTGGAGTTGTGGAGAAAATGAGATAGAGAGATAGAACACCAATTTTCTTGATGGTCTTGGGGGTATGGATTTTAATTAATTATGCAACATGAAGAGTATATTTGTGCGCATACTTATTTGTTAGGTCTAGGAGTAATAAATAGAGTATGTTGTTAGTATTTATAAGGGATGTCGCGTGTTATATTTGTATCAGAACTCTAAATCAATAGCAACAAAAACACAAATAATGGTTAGCATTATTATATTTTTCTAAAAGGAGTCTAATGATACCATAGAACCACCATTATAGCCCAAGCTAATGCAGCTGTTTAGACTTTTGTTATTTACTAAGTGCATGGCAACTAAAACATATTGTGTTGAAAATTGTCCTGCTTATAGAACACGTATGATGGAATATGAAAGGGAGTATTATTGTTTTGCCTAAGCCTTTGAAATATGCTTGCATTATTTGATTTTATTTCATACTATTTTTAGAAGCAAAAGTATAGAACAAAGTTCATTCCATCTTATAGGATACCTTTTGTCATCTTGGAGACTCTTAAGTACCAAACCTTTGGAATTAGAAAGATGAATAGAAAAAAGGAACCTTCCTAAAAAGTGATAAAAAAGATCAACTCTCATACAGGATGTAACAAATTAAATATTGATTATCAAAATCAATATTTATATAATAGAGCATCTCCTAATACTTATAGGCTAGTGACATTAGCTTTCTTACTTTTACCAAGCTATCAATTGGTCAAAATAGAAAACTACTATAGCTGTTAACCAATTTTAGGCATTTACCACTTCTTAGGATGGCTAAAGTACTGTTATAAAGGCCATTATTTTGGTTTCAATTACCTCTAGTTTATTGTATGCATATATATTTTATATATCCCCACATAAATAAACATTGTATATACAAAACACATAACTAAATATGGTCATACATATATGAACCTACATGCTATGCATATGCATATGAATGAATACATACATATACACCACACTCACATTCTTAATAGTAATAATTTTCTTTGTTTGGAATAGTTCTGGTTCTTTAAAATATATATCGATAATCTTACTACTTCTACTCTTCTTAGTGGATGCTTTTTTCTCCTAAGTCATATCATCAATTGTTCTTGGGTCGACTTCCTCATATTGATTCTATCCTTCATTCAAGAATATCTACGGTTATATTTAATTATTAACTCTTATTTCTCTTTCGAGTCAATTTTTGGATTTCATATGTTCATTTCTTGTTTATTATTGATTGACAAGGACTAGCAATATCTAAGATTTAAAAATAATAGAGGAGCATCAAAGAAGGACACCAAACTTAAAAGAGCATGGTAGATGGAGCAAAGAAGGGATAAATAAATTGGACATGAGATGCTTAGCATAATTTGGGATTTTTTTGACACCCTCTTCTAGCTTATGTGGTTTACTAGGAATTAAGATGTAGAACAATGGCATCTTATGTAGGAATGTAAGATGATTGTCTAATGCCTAGGGCCACATGAACAAGCACCAAAAACAATAAATATAGCATGCATACATGCGCGCACACGAGAGAGAGAGAGAGAGAGAGAGAGAGAGAGAGAGAGAGTATATGAAGAGAAAAATAAATTACACTTTGAGGTGATTTTATTCACCATCCCAAAATATCAATAAGCCATGGTGATGAAGGATACATCATTTTAAGAATGGTCTAATTTGAGCCAAAATTTAAAACTTTTTATATTTGGTCTACAATAAAAAAGGTAAGTATGGCTTATAGTCGGAGCTTGGAATATATTGTCTATAAGAAAATTGCTAAATGGATTGATTTGGACATCAACTTAAAAGTTTTCATATTTAGATTATGACAAAAGGTAAAGCCTATAAACTAAACATCGCGCCCAAACTTTCAAATGGTTACTTGGGCTAAAATTTTAAACTTTTCATATTTGGCCTACAAAAAAAAGAAGGCAGGGCTCACGGTTAGGACTCCAGATATGTTGTCCTTGAAGAAACTTTTAAATAGCTCACAAGGGCAGGAATCCAAACTTTTCATATTTGAAGTTTGACAAAAAAAGGCAAGTAGAGCCTATAGTTAGGATATGGAATATATTATCTTTGAAAAAACTTCAAAATTAATTGTCTTGATTACTAGTCCAAATGTTTCTATATTTGAACTATAATAAATTGGATATATAGTCAAAATACTAAATCCATCATTATGAAATTGGTTGACTCGAACACTAATTCAAAATTTTGATCATAATAAAAGTATCAATTAAGGCCTATAGTTTAATCTATAATATTACCCCATATAGTTGGAAAAAGGCTCACTACAAGAAAATAAAAATATAGCGACGCCCAAATGCGTCGCAAATGTATCGCTATAGCTTATTTAGCGATGCAATTAAGGCGTCGCTAAAATGGTCGACACAATCTCAATTTGTCGCAGTTGCGTCGCTTAACAGCGACTCTCTGCGACGCATTAAATGCGTCGCAATATTGCGACTCATATTGAATGCGTCGCTAATTAAAAAATAATTTTTTTAAAAAAATAGTTGCGACGGACAATCTCGTCGCAATCTCGTCGCTAATTAATGAATTTATTTTTTAAAAAATATTTTTTTAATTTTTAAAAAAATTATATTAAAAATATATAATTAAATTAATTTTTAATTAATGAATTTATATTTAAAAAAATAAAATAAAATAAATTTTAATTTTTTAAAAAAAATTGCGATGCATACTAATGCGTCGCTACATTAA
Organism: Calamus simplicifolius; assembly: GCA_900491605.1. Lineage (NCBI taxonomy): Eukaryota > Viridiplantae > Streptophyta > Magnoliopsida > Arecales > Arecaceae > Calamus > Calamus simplicifolius. Next base: position 799,021 of record UESW01004319.1, read on the forward strand.
AATAAAATTTTTAAAAATATTTGCGACGTAAAATCTTGTCACAATTGCTTCGCTAACTAGTTAATTTAATTTTTTAAAAAAATTAAAATAACATAATTATTAATTTTTTTAAATTAATTGCGATGAAAAATAGCATCACTAATTAATTTTTTTTAAAAAAAAAGCAAAATAAATTAATTTTAATTTTTAAAGGAAATTAATATATTAATTTAAAAAATTAAATATTATAAATTAAACTTGCTAATACAATGTAATTGCTAATACAATTGACCAAAACAACCATTACAAAATTTTCAAAAATAGATAAAAATTTATTTTATTAATTATTTAAAATTTTCACATAAAATAGAAAAAAAAAAAAATACATCAAGTAGTGAAAAAAAAAACATCATGTGTCTGCAGGTGGCTGTGAAGGCTGCGGAGGCTGGGATGAACCCTGCGACAGGTGATGAACTAAATCCTACAACTGACGCATCTGCTCTCTCATCTCTGAGAGCTCCTTCCGAACCTCCTCGCGAACTTCCTCCTTGATAGATCTCTGGATGTCGTCTATCTGCTCGGGAGGAATATCGCCAGAACCATGCGAACTGGAGCCCTGATGGGGAAAATATCTGAAAGCTTTGGTGCCCAAACCATAGACCCTACGGTCTCGCGGCTGGGCACCAACAGCCTCCAAAAATACACGTCGACTCTCTTTTGGTAAGAGTTCGACGGGCGGCCCCCCATCAGTAGAGTCGACCTACGAAGCCTGAGACTGCAGCTCCTTGACTCGTGCCTTTGAGTTATAAAATCAATGACAAATGAATCAATATATAAAGCTGAATAAAATCTTAGAAATTAAATAAATAAAAATAAATCTAATTTCTTATCTCAATCTCCCGTGATCGTGTATCGACCCAGAAACTGTCCTTCCTGGTGTGTGTCACCCTGAATAGACGAAACTCACCAGGATCTCTGTCCTCCTGCTCGGACTACAAAACCAGAAGAAAGAATATAAATGCAAGTATTTGTTAATGACTAAATTAGTATTTAAATTGTTTATGGTTTCTTACCATACGACGCCTGTGCTCCTGAATAGAAATGGAACCAGCAGTGTGACAGGAGAGGCCCGTGCCACGACCGCCCTTCTCAGATCGGCGGTTCGTGCTGGATGATGCGGACCTCCTGATCCATGCCTCGGACTGTCATGCCAGCTGCCAGCTGGCCCAAATATCCACTACAAGAAAAAGGGTCATTTGCGAGGGAATTTGCGAGGGAAAAAGGGAAAAATCCGTCGGAAATTTATATTTCCGACGGATTTCCGACGGATAAATGGTTGTCGGAAAAACCCTCCTCGGAAAATTTTTCCGAGGAATTTTTCCGAGGGAATATATTTCCGAGGGATTTGCCGAGGGAATTTATCCCTTGGAAATATCCGACGGATTTTCCGAGGGAAATTTTCCGAGGAATTTTCCGAGGGAAACGTTCCGAGGGATTTGCCGAGGGATTTTTCCGGGGGAAACGTTCCGAGGGCTTTTCCGAGGGAAAGTTTCCGAGGGATTTTCCGATAGATTTTCCGAGGGAAATGTTCCGAGGGAATTTCCGAGGACAATATTTCGAGGGATTTTCCGAGGGAATTTCCGAGGACAATTTACCGAGGGATTTGCCGAGGGAAACTTTCCGAGGGAGTTTCCGAGGGCAATTTACCGAGGGATTTTCTGAGGGAATATTTTGAGGATATTCCGAGGGATTTTCCGAGGGATTTTCCGAGGGAAAATTTCTGAGGGATTTTCCGAGGGAAAAGTTCCGAGGGATTTTCCGAGGGAAAATTTCCGAGGGATTTTCTGAGGGAAAATTTCCGAGGGATTTTCCGAGGGATTTTTCGAGAAAAAATTTCCGATGGATTTTTCGAGGGATTTTCCGAGGTATTTTGCGAGAAAAAATTTTGCGAGGAGACCCTTGCAAAATAGCTTTTTTTTTAAATACACCTGATTATATATATACAAATTATTCACAAATTTCATCATATCCAAGGATTCATAACATAACAAACTCATAACAAGCTCAAAATAGTTTATAGCAAGTTTATCATATCCAAGTTCATAACAAGCTCATAACAGAAGAAGTTATGACAAACTCATAACAAGCTCATATCCAAGTTCATAACAAGTTCATAACAAGCTCATAACAAATAAGTTCAAAAAAGTTGTACAAGTGTCATCATCATATCCAAAGTTTCATAACAAAAGAAAAAAGTATCACAAACAAGTATCATTCCAATTATAGAAAAAAAGGAAAATTATAAATCCTCCTCGTGATCATCATCATCATCATCATCATCATCGACGTTATCGCAATCACCATCATTTGCAGAGGTAGCAGCTGGAGATGGTGCTAAACTGTAGATGGATTAACCTGCATCTTTTCCATCATAAGATGCATAAACTCCTCAGTACGGGAAATCCGGGCAGATAGCTCATTGTTTTGAGATGCTAATTGACTGTTTTGATTAGCTAACTCCTCATTTCGAGTAGCTAACTCCTCATTTCTGGAAGATACAGTCTGAAACATATTATAAATCCTCTCCCGCTCCTGAATCCACTCCTCGGAAACTCGTGAGGATGTGCGGCTAGAAGATGAGGAGCCTGTCAGCAAGCAAGCCTGGGATCCAAGTCCATAAATTCGTCCCTTATTGACTCCAACTGTATCTTTCCATACATGCATCATGGAGGGCTGAGGCTGCTGCTGTGATGATTCTGCACCATCCTCTCCGGTTGAGCTTTGACTTGATTCCACCTCTTGCCACTTCTGTATAAAATTATTCTGAAAAAGATATTAGATACAATTAGTTAAACATACAAAAAGTATAAATATATGAATTAAAGTAGAGTTTTTTAAATACTTACATGTGATGTCTCTGCCTTTTTATTTACCCACTGATTACCATCCTTTTTCTTTTGATGGGTGTGTCTGAAGAGCTCATCTAATGTAGGTGCTCGGTTCAACTTCTTTGTCTGAATTTCATAACAACATTATCAATTTTTTTAAAAAATTATATGAAATAAGAACATCATATATGTAAAGAAAAAGATATTACCAAATTAGAATTTAATAACATAAATAATAATGAAATGTACAAATAGTCAGTTAATCCTAACAAACTTTTGAGTTTTCCCATTGTACAACTCATAAATTCTTCTTTTGTCATGTTAGCTACAATTGTTTCATTGTATTCTCATTGGTAAGACTTCTCATATGCTATTATAGAAAAGCAATGTCATAGTCAGTTAATCCTAACAAACTTCTCAATTAAATTCCCAACAAATTAACTACTTAAAAAAAATATTTCCTAACGAATACCAATATGCAGCATACATCAGCAATCCTAGTGCATCTGGTCCATCAACTCATGAAAATAGACATTTGAGGTGGTACAGTGAATTTGAGGTGGTACAGTGAACCCGATTACCCTTTTGTTGTTACATATTCATAAGTTGAAAAAAAGAAGGCAAAATAAATTATTATACATACCAATCTTGTTGCATGGTCATTAATGCTGATAGAACCACCAGTGTGAAGTGGGAAGCCCAATCCACCGCAATCGGATGCACGATTCTTCTTGTTCTTCTGACTTCTGCCTTTGAACTCATCACTATCCCAATATTTCCATAGCTCGTGCCATACACCCTCTCCAATCCAATCTGGCTTGCGGTCACGATTTTCACGAGCTTCGTTAAAAATGTCTGCAAGACGAGTTGAACCACGACGCTCCCAATTCCTCCGAATATAGTGCTCATCCTCTGGATCCCATTGAAATTTTTTCTAAAAAAAGAAAAAAATTCAATATCAACAAAATGCATAGATACTTTAAATCAAGAAAGCATAATGCTTGAACAAGATACACAACCGACAAAAATAATGAATAACTCAAAACATGACATTCTGGAGACTCTTTGATTTTATCCCTACATTAATGCTGCCACTTCAGCACCAGACCAATTTTGTATGATATAAAATCTTCAGTATGACAAGTGATTTATAAATATACAAGAATGATTCCAATAGACAGAAAAACATAGGTTTCATATCAATGAGACAAAGAATAAAGTTGGAAGAGCAGTAGCAACTAAGAACATCGAAACTTTGATACTTAGCGCATTGTTACTAAGAACATCGAAACTGCTGAAACTGAAACTCTAGTCAAAGGCTAAAACTGAAACCTAAATTGAGTTTTATAACCTTGCATAAACCTAAATTTAGAGTTTCACTTTTACCCCTATGAAGTGCTGTAAGATGCCAACGAACATAATTTCCATTGGGCCAGTCAAAGAGAATATGTTTTGATATAAGATGTTCTTGTGGTCCTATTTCTCATACCAATGACATAATCCTTCTGGGTCATTCAAGAAAGCCATCAATTCTTATAGGACAGCATCCCCGTGCCATGGTCACCAAGGCAATGCGTTTGTCCAGACATGCTTCACTCCTCTCCTGTGAAATGGTTCCTCTGTTCTGAATGGGCACTGTCTTTGGCACAAGGGTGGTTCTAAGTTCAACTCCAATAATCAGCACTTATTGAAGTTTTATGTAGGGCTGGACATGGGTCAAGTACAGATTGGATCATCCAGGGTCTGATTTCTCAAAAAAAAGAGAAAAAATATTGGAGAATTGAATTTTGGAAATTTCTCTTGGTTCAAATTCAAATTAATCATCTACTAATATGTGTATCATAATTTTTCTCTTTTCATGCACCCTGACTTCAAAGAGGAGTGAAGCATGTGTATACTAATATGTGTATCTATCGGTTGGCTCATTATTATTCAATTGATCACCACTAGAAGCACTAAATTGAGCAGTACTTGAACCAGCAAATTGCATTTGATTAACACCATAATTCACTATTGGTTCAATTTCTCCATGTTCTGTCCAATACCAGTAGTCAGGTTTGAAACCTTTTTTATAAAGATGTACCTTTACTTCCTCTACAGTCAAGTACTTTGTGTTTTTGCACTTGAAACAAGGACACCTAATTTTCTTCTCACTCAAAAATATAGGTTGTTGGCATGCAAAGTGAATAAACCATTCCAACCCTATTAGAAACTCATCTGTATAACCCTTTCGGTCTGGTAAAAGTCTATTATACATCCAACTACGATAATGACGAATGTCCATAATAACGAAGCTTTAGAGTGTTTTCTTGATAACCAGCCTAAAACAATAAACAATTGAGGCATGTTAATTTTGAGTTTGTATGCATGTACTATACAAATGCTTGTTAACCATCGTTGTAGTAAATAATAAGTAATAGTTTATAGGTATTAATACAAATGGACCCTGAGAGGGAACAGAATACGTACTCTAAAAAGGTTTGATGGTGTTTCGGCTAGATCCAGAACAACTCTAGTACCTGAGAAGTGCTGATAATCTAGAACAACTGAGAAGTCACCCTGGATATATGAGAATTTCACCTTAGCTCATGTCAGGAAATAAAACATATACCATCAAAAAATAGGATAAAAATCTTTCAGCGAGGAAATAGAACACTATGGGCTGTTCTTTTTCTTATAGGAACATCTAAGGTTAATATATTTCATGGATATAAAGTAGTTGTAGCAGAACATATAAATATTTTCAAATACATTACAGTTCCATAATTTGATTAAAATGGTTTGTGCAAGGATTACTGAAACTTGAGAAGCACTTACAAAGAAATATAGGTGCTTGTGCTAGACATCACATGAATGATAGGCAGTAAATATAGAAATACCCAATTTGTATTGTGTAGTATAAGTTCATGTCATCTTTTCACCTTCTAATTAAAAAAGGGATAATTACACTAAGAATGATTGATGTGTCTAGGGTTCAAATTTGGTTACAGCTAACCAAATGCATAACATAGGTGCTCCCAAAATGGCCAAGTTTCCACTGATTCTCAAAGTGTTATCAGAGGTCTTCCCATTAGATAAACTCCACGCATCTTCTAGTGAAATTAAAAGAATTACTTATTTTGTAGAATTGGAAGCATTGAATGAGTATTTTATTCTATTATAATAAATCTTTTCAAACCCAGTATCTCTAATTGTTTATTTTATTTATATCAGAAGGAATTAAACAAATGGAATGACAATCAGTTTTTAGGTGAATAGTATAATCAAACTGTTGAATAGTGACATCTTATCGATTTTCACATACATTAGAATATTCAGTGGCTTAAAGTTATTTCCTAGTTAGTGGTTGGAATTGCCTTTAGAATAATGTCATTTGAAGGCTTGATTGGCTTCTTGAAACTTATATTGTCATTGTTCCTTATGCAGGGAGCTACAATAGTAGATCGGATTGTGAGTATAAGTCCTGCTGAAAATTATATCCCTAGAGTTGAGGAGGTATAAGAAACCCATTTTTATGACATTCAGTTTTCCAGCTAAATTGCTTTAGTTGTTTCCCTGGTTATATGATCTTTATTGGAATTCATGCAGCAAGCCATGGTAAATCAGATGACAAGTGCAGCTCCTCTTGGAAATCATGCAGCAACTGTTGAGGTGTCTGTAAACTCCATTATAATTTGTACTGAAACCCTTCAATGTTGTACAGGTCAAAGCTTTTTGTATTTATGATATTTTGATCAAAGGAAAATAATGACTTTTCATTTTGCAGACTAAAAGTAGTCCTACAGGTGGACAGATTTATGTCAGTAAAGCCCATGATGTTGTGACAAATATGATAGCAAAGGGCTCAGCAAATATGACAAATATGTTGTGACAAATAAGTATACTCATTTTATACCAAAAGCATTCTCCGTCGGGTAAGTAACTTAAGGATCATTAATTTTGTTTTACTTGGATACTTAGCTTTTAGACTCTTAGACACACTGAACACACAAATAAGATACTTATCACTCCAAAAGCAGAGCACCCTACTTTTGCCAATCCAAAGCATTGATAATCAGCAGATCATCTCATATTGCAGCATAAACAAAGACTCAAGAACTAGCATTTCACTCAACCATTCTGAGTATCAAGTGAGATTGATTACATAGCATCAAGGAAAGCATATATGACAGGTGTGTGCACATCCTAGAGCTAGAATTGACTTGCCAAATATAATGTAGCTTAGATCAGAAGTAAAATCCTGTGTTCACTGACAAAATACAGAAACTAAGAGACATTGCAATGGCTGAACCAATGAAAGGCAAGCACTTTTTCCTTGAAACAGATATAAAAGGGCCAGGACTAAAACTTGATAACACAGGGAAGGCAATTCTGACAATAAGTGTTTCAACTTTCAACAGTCTCAATGGTTACTTACTTTAATTGTCTTACCCAAAAATTAAATCATTGATCATATGGAAGAAAACTAGGATGCTCTGTTTCAGAATTTCTCCTTTTTGTGAGTTATGATAAATTTTAGGGTAAGGCTGCAGATGGGCTGGGTTTGGATGACCAATAATCCTATTTGATTACATATTGCTTGCTGCCCTTTTCACTTAAAAAAACTAAGGTTGTTACTAGTAAAGACGATGAAATCTTCATTGTACTGCAGTCACATGAAAGACTGGGCATAAAAAGCCCAATTCTAGACAGATAGCTTATCTTTTGAAAACCACAAAGGATAAAATCGTTAGGAAATGACCTTACCTCACCGAAGAGCCTCTGTTCTTTTGAGAAGCTCCAGCACCTGCCAGAAGAAAAAAAAAAGGAAAAAGAAATAAAGAAATTGAGACCGAAAGAAAAGAAAGACGGAGGCGGAGGACTTGAGCGGATGGCCGGGCGGCCCTGGCGGAGGGGAGTTGCGGTCCGGATGGAGGTTTGGGGATCTACGAAAGGGGATTAAGAGGGTTCAGAATACATTTTTACCTTGTTTGTTCTTCCCTAGGGTTTGAAATGCTTGGACGGAGAAGAGGGAAGCTCGACGGTCGCGGCTCGGACGGAAGAGAGCTTCGACGGAGAAGAGGGAGGAAGCTCGACGGAGAAGAGCTTCGACGGAGAAGAGCTTCGCGGCTCAGACGGAAGAGAGGACGGACGACGGAGAAGAGTAGGGAGCTCGACGGTCGTCGCGAGGGAAGAGAGGAAATGCCAAACGCGCAGGGAGAATTTTTTAATGAAATATGGGCGCTCGCGGTCGGTTGAAATTATTAAGGTTTAATTTTTTAATGAAAGTGGGGAAGCCGAACGGCCCGGCCTTTGACTCTGGATTTATTTTTTTCACGCTAATTAAATTAATGCGGTAGGTCCGATAACCAATATGTAGTGGCGAAGAACCTTTAATTCTTTCTCTCCACAATTATCGCCGGAAGAGAGAGAGAGAGAGAGGCCATATATATATATATATATATTGGTTATCCGACGGGCAAGTTAGGTTGCAGTTATATATCATCTCTCAACTAAACTTGAATTTATCTCACATTCTTGGGATGCAATTTAAGGGCTTTTGTTGGAGGTAAACATCATGAACCAGATGTTGATATTCTATTAGTTAATTAGTGGTGTTGGTCAAGCGTCAAAACGAACCATTTAGCCTAAAAAAAAATTAGGTTGCGGTTGGCTGTTGTCAAAATGTGCCGACAATTGTATTCTCTCGCATCTAGAAAAAAGCCATGCCGTGAGGCCGGTGGTGGAATTCTAACGCCTTCTTCTTTTGTCTTCTTCCTCTTCGTTTGCGGAAGTAGTAGTAGTAGTAGTAGGGACTTAGGACTCGACTACCGTCATCTCATGCTCACTAATAACAACAACTAACTTTCTTTGCAAAATAAAATAAGTTCGGTTGGTCATTAAGACTCGTTTTCAATAGCCATACTAATTCACCTGCAAATTAAAGACAAGCAACAACAACCAATTCTATATATATATATAAATGTAGCAAAGCTTAGATCTAGTCATTTTTTTTATCTTTATATTTACAAAGTTCATAAATTTTAAAAATTAAAAATAAATAAATAAATGAAATGTGGCTTCAGAGTCCATGTGTGCATAAACAAGTTAGACTTAACATAGCCAAACCTCATATCTAACTAGTCTTTTCATCTTTGAATTCATATAAATTGTAAACCAACTTGCAAGCCAAGTACAAACACCAGGTAAAAAGAAGGTATGTCTTTTTAAATTTCAGCTTCCAGTGCTAAAATAACAGCGAATTTTTAAATTTTTCTAACAAAATGCGTCGCTAATGAGTTGCAAACTAGCGACGCATTTAGCTGCGTCGCTAAATAAATTATTTTTTAAAATATTTAACGGCTTCGTTAATCCGATCGGCGATGATCCGATGGTTGCGATCAATCGGATCCATGATCCCGATCGGCGATGATCAATCCGACGGTTGCGATCAATCCGATCGGCGACGATCCGATGGTTGCGATCAATCAAGGACTGCATGATCCCAAATATCGGCGATGACCGGTTTAAGGGTTTTAGGGTTTAAGGGTTTAAGGGTTAAGGGTTTAGGGTTTAGGGTTTAGGGTTTAGGGTTGATTGATCGCAGTCGTTGATGATATGAACGTTGGACGGTTGAACGTTGATGAGGGACTGATCGAGATCAAACGATGACTTGGATGATCATGATTGATCGCAATTTAATTTTATTTTAATATATTAATTTAAAATTCTTTTATAATAAGATATATTTATGATTTATATATATAATTTCTTTTTTACTTTTTATTTCCATGCAATTTAAAATAAATTTAATTTATCACAAGAATTCTGCACACCCCCTCCCTAACGCACCGCCCGATCCATTCTTCCCCCTCTCCCTGCTCCTTCCACGGCACCAGTAGAGCGGCGTCCCGGCGATCTCCTTCCTCGGCACCGAGCGGCGTCCCCGGCACCGGCAGCAACCAGCGGCGGTGAGTTTCCTAATTAAACCCACCGCCTCCGCCTCCCACGCCTCCGCCCCCCTCCCTCCCCTCCGGCCTCCTCCCTCACCTTTGCCTTCCTTGGCTCGCCTCCGCCCCCCTCCATGATCCCTCCGGTCCCCTTCATCCCCTCCGCCACCCTTCGGCAAGGCCTTCCTTATTTTTCATTAATGAGTTATTAATAAATTTTTTGATAAAAATAATCCCTAGAAAAATCCCTCGCAAAATTATTTTTTTAGAATTTTCTATAATAAATGGCTTATTTGATAAAAAAAATTGGATAAAACAATCCCTCGGAAAATCCCTCGGAAATTATTAATTTCCGAGGGATTTTTCGAGGGATTTGTTTTCCATTAATGAGTTATTAATAAAATTTTTTGATGAAAAAAAATCACTCGGAATTCCCTCGGAAAATCCCTCGGAAAATCCCTCGGAAATTTGATGAAAAAATTCCCTCGGAAAGTCCCTCGGAAATTAAATTTGCGAGGGATTTTCCGAGGGATTTGTTTCATCAAAAAATTTAATTAATAACGCATTAATGAAAAATAAATCCCTCGGAAAATCCCTCGCAAAGTTAATTTCTGAGGGATTTGCCGAGGGATTTATTTTAACAAATATTTTTTAACAAATAAGCCATCGATTATAGGAAATCCCTCGGAAAATCCCTCGGAAATTTTTTGATGAAAAAAATCCCTCGGAAAATCCCTCGGAAATTTGATGAAAACAATCCCTCGGAAAATCCCTCGGAAATTATTAATTTCCGAGGGATTTTCCGAGGGATTTTTTTCATCAAATATTTTTTAAAAAATAAGCCATTGATTATTGGAAATCCCTCGGCAAATCCCTCGGAAATTTGATGAAATAAATCCCTCGGACAATCCCTCGGAAATTAAATTTACGAGGGATTTTCCGAGGGATTTTTTTCATCAAATATTTTTTAAAAAATAAGCCATTGATTATTGGAAATCCCTCGGAAAATCCCTCGGTAATTTGATGAAAAAATTCCCTCGGAAAGTCCCTCGGTAATTAAATTTGCGAGGGATTTTCCGAGGGATTTGTTTCATCAAAAAATTTAATTAATAACGCATTAATGAAAATAAATCCATCGGAAAATCCCTCGGAAATTATTAATTCCGAGGGATTTTTTTATCAAATAATTTTTAACAAATAAGCTATTGATTATAGGAAATCCCTCGGAAATCCCTCGGAAATTCGATGAAAAAAATCCCTCGGAAAATCCCTCGGAAATTATTAATTCCGAGGGATTTTCCGAGGGATTTGTTTCATCAAAAAATTTAATTAATAACGCATTAATGAAAAAAAATCCCTCGGAAAATCCTCGCAAAGTTAATTTCCGAGGGATTTGCCGAGGGATTTATTTTAACAAATATTTTTTAACAAATAAGCCATCGATTATAGGAAATCCCTCGGAAAATCCCTCGGAAATTTTTTGATGAAAAAAATCCCTCGGAAAATCCCTCGGAAATTTGATGAAACAAATCCCTCGGAAAATCCCTCGGAAATTATTAATTTCCGAGGGATTTTCCGAGGGATTTTTTCATCAAAAAATTTTATTAATAACGCATAAATCCCTCGGTAAATCCCTCGGAAATATAATTTGCGAGGGATTTTCCGAGGGATTTTTTTCATCAAATATTTTTTAAAAATAAGCCATTGATTATTGGAAATCCCTCGGCAAATCCCTCGGAAATTTGATGAAATAAATCCCTCGGACAATCCTCGGAAATTAAATTTACGAGGGATTTTCCGAGGGATTTTTTTCATCAAATATTTTTTAAAAAATAAGCCATTGATTATTGGAAATCCCTCGGAAAATCCCTCGGCAATTTGATGAAAAAATTCCCTCGGAAAGTCCCTCGGTAATTAAATTTGAGAGGGATTTTCCGAGGGATTTGTTTCATCAAAAAATTTAATTAATAACGCATTAATGAAAAATAAATCCATCGGAAAATCCCTCGGAAATTTAATTTCCGAGGGATGTTCCAAGGGAATTTTTTATCAAATAATTTTTAACAAATAAGCTATTGATTATAGGAAATCCCTCGGAAAATCCCTCGGAAATTTGATGAAAAAAAATCCCGAGGGATTTTCCGAGGGATTTTTTTCATCAAAAAATTTTATTAATAACTCATTAATTAAAAATAAATCCCTTGGAAAATCCCTCGCAAAGTTAATTTCCGAGGGATTTTCCAAGGGATTTATTTATCAAATATTTTTTAACAAATAAGCCATCGATTATAGGAAATCCCTCAAAAAATCCCTCGGAAATTTGATGAAAAAATCCCTCGGAAAATCCCTCGGAAATTAATAATTTCCGAGGGATGTTCCGAGGGATTTGTTTCATCAAAAAATTTTATTAATAATGCATAAATCCCTCGGTAAATCCCTCGGAAATTTAATTTGCGAGGGATTTTCCGAGGGATTTTTTTCATCAAATATTTTTTAAAAAATAAGCCATTGATTATTGGAAATCCCTCGGAAACTCCCTCGGAATATCCCTCGAAAAATTAAATTTGCGAAGGATTGTCCGAGGGATTTTTTCATCAAAAAAATTTTATTAATAACTCATTAATGAAAAATAAATCTCTCGGAACATCCCTCGGAAAATTAATTTCCGAGGGATTTTGCGAGGGATTATTTTTACCGGAATTGTTTTGCAAAGAACTCTTTTATGTTAGAAATATCCCTCGGAAAATCCCTCGCAAAATTATTTTTGCGACGGATTTTCCGAGAAAATTTGTTTTGTCGAAAAATTTTATATTTTATATTTTTTTGTCGGAAAATCCCTCGGAATTGCGAGGGATTTTTTCCCTCGGTAAATCACACTTTTCTAGTAGTGATCCTCCGGGAGATGCCCTGGATGGTCACCCGAACTCCTCCAACGATAAAGCATGTTAGAGTTTTGGCGTGCCGCAAGAGCATTCCATGCTGCCCTAATGGCATCATGGATGGCAGGGTCCCACGTAAACTTTTCTGCATTGAAATAAACAGTTAGTTTCAGAATTATTAAGATTAAAAATTTTATATCACTTATAAAATGTATTTAAAAAGTTTACCTGAAACTCTGAAAAATAAAACTCCCTCGTGGCCGGCGATACATGGTGCCAATCGTAGCCACTGGGATCAGCACGCCTCTGAAATATAGAGCTGATCCGGCTCGATACAGTATGCTGCTCAATAAAGCTGTTAAAAAAACTAATTAAAAAGTAATTAACTTAAAAACATAAACAAATAGTTACAATTAGTATATACTTACATCCCCATCGGCATCAATCGAAGTACGGTGCGGCCGACCGGAAGAACTCTCGGAGGTCTGTGCCGATCGGGTAGAGGAAAATACAGGGTCAGCTCGATGCTGGAGAGGCAAAGTCCATGCGTCAGGCCTGGTAGTGGGATGTGACGCAGCACGTCTATGTCCGTCAGGGGTAGATCTACCTCTGTCCGTCATACTGTAAATACTAAAGATTAACACAATTAAATTACGATTAATGATTGACTATACAAAATTTAACACTTATAAAAATAAATAAATTGAATGAACCTTTATCTTTAATCAGTGTCATTTGTTTCGTGAAATGTTGGTTCAACATCCGATGCGTATCGGACTGTGAATCAGTTTCATTATCATCGGAAGGAAACCGAACATTTGCATCCTCAATTTCTTGGACATCACCATTTGGATCTCTAAGTGATGTTTCAGGAGCCCTTGTGTCGTCCTCAATTGCATGCATTTCCATCTCATCCTCTTGAAATGCAGGGCACTCAGTTGATTGACTTGATGAACTCTCTCTAATATGATTGTTGAACGTGGAACGATTTTAGAAACGGCCCACCAATCTCGCTTGTCGTTGCGCAAACTTGGATATCCGCAGTAAAACACTTGCTGAGCTTGGGATGCAAGATGAATGGTCATATTTCTGTAATCTTCGTCGATGGTTTACTTCAACTAAATTATAGTCGTTATGAACCCTTTTGCCCGACAGGAATTATCGGATCAAACCAATCACAACGAAACAATACGGTTCGTTTCATAGGCCAACCGGGATATTCAACTTCGACCACCTCTACTAACTTTCCATAATAATCCTGCATATTTGCTCCAAGCACTTTCTCCTTTAACACATACGCCCCAATTCTGCGTGCCTCTTGAAGATGCTAATCGTTCAATTTGAAATTTGTATCCATTAACAAAATAGCCAGTATAGGTAGTTACGGTCTTCAATGGCCATTGCGATAGACATTTAATGAAAATATTGTCGGTTGTCGACCATGGACCGTTGACCTATAAATTAATAAGCTATTGACAATCCAATTCAAAAAATAAAAGCCATTATTGTAATTGATTGAGTGATAGTACTCACAAATTCATAAAACCAATAAGCGAACTCCGTTTCTAATTTCTGCCCAATTGCAACTTGACTGATGTCGGGATTCATCTGTCGTTGTCTATCACAAAACATCCTTATGGGATGAAAAATTAAAACTTCTGTTAGCAATTAAATAGTATGATATTTTATAATTTAAAGTAAAGTTCAATTAAGCAATTAATGAAGTATACACTTACTCAATATATGGATCGACTTCTCTACAGTTCATTAGGATGTAATAATGTGCTGCATTATACTCCATATCGCTAAATTTCTTGACTTCTGCCCACCAAATGAACGGCCGATAGCTTTTAAAAATTGATATTCTACCGTCATTAGCTTCTGCTTCGTCCACACATACGTCATCGTTACGACCAAGATTTCGGCTCCTCGTGTGGACGTGACCCTCAAAGTAATGCGAGGCAAAAGCTGAAACTTCTTCGACCAAGTGTGCATTGCATATAGAACCTTCAACCCTTGCCTTATTACGCACATTATTTTTTAACTTCTTAAGATACCTATATGAAAAAAAAAAACCAACTTCCTTCATAAATGAAATAATATTTGAAATGTCAACATATCTTAATGATGTTATATTTACCTCTCGAAAGGATACATCCAGCGATACTGCACGGGACCAGCTATGCTCGCTTCGTATGGCAAGTGAACCGGTAAATGCTCCATTGAGTCAAAAAAACTGGGAGGAAATATTCGCTCAAGCTTGCATAAAATAATTGGAATTTCCTCCTCAAGCCTTTCCATGGATGCAGAAGTAATGACTGCGGCAGATAACTCCTTGAAGAATAAGCTGAGCTCCGTAATTGCCTTCCAGACATGTTGCGGAAGCAACTCACGAAAAGCTATGGGCAATAATCGTTGCATGAAAACATGGCAGTCATGGCTCTTCATGCCGAACAACTTGAGCTTATGCATGTCCACACACCTACCGATATTTGAGGCATAACCATCTGGAAATTTTAACCCTCTAAGCCAGTTACATAAAACTTCTCGTAATTTTCTGTCAAGAGTGTAACATGCTTTAGGATAGGTCCCATCGGCACTCCTTCTCAAATCACCTCTTCTACAGTACTGATTAAGTTCTTCTCTTGACTTTGCAGTATCTTTTGTTTTTCCCGGGATGTTTAGCACCGTGTTAAATATGTTATCAAAGAAATTTTTCTCTATATGCATGACATCCAAGTTGTGCCGGATGAGATTTGTGCTCCAATAAGGCAAATCCCAAAATATACTTCGCTTCTTCCAGTTATGTTCTTTACATATACGGCTATTTATTCTATCTGCATCTGGTTCCCATGCATACATCAACCCCAAATGCTCTATAGAATCAAATAGATCCGTGCCGGACCTAACCGGTTCGGCAAATTTTGTGACTGCTTTGTTCTTCCGGAAGGCGATCAAGTTACGCCTGTAAGGATGATTTGGTGGCAAGAACTTCCTATGGTTATCAAACCATGACTGCTTACCACTCTTCTGCAATGTAAATGCATCCGAATCATACATGCAATGAGGGCATGCCAGACGTCCAGCAGTGCTCCAACCAGACAACATTGCATATGCCGGAAATCACTTATTGTCCACATCAAAGCAGCTCTCATTAAGAAATTTTGTTTCATAGAAATGTCGTAGGCTACCACTCCTGTTTCCCACAACATTTTCAATTCGGCCACCAACGGTTGCAGAGAAGACATCAATCTTTTCCTTTGGATTTGATGGTCCTGGAACCAAAACGGTTAAAAACATTGCAGGATCTTTCATGCACTTCCACGGAGGAAGGTTATATACAGTCAGTATCACAGGCCAACATGAATACTGTTGCCCCGCTTGACCAAATGGTTGGAAGCCATCGGTACAAAGACCTAATCTCACATTCCTTATATCTTCAGCGAAACAGGATGATTTTCATTGAAATGCTTCCAAGCCTTTGAATCTGATGGATGCCGCATTTCATCCTCTTTAGATTCATGTTCGGCATGCCATCTCATATCAGCAGCTGTTGCCTCAGATCTGTATAATCTCTGCAGGCGTGGGGTAAGAGGAAAGTAATGCATCCTCTTGTAAGGCACACTTTTCCTCCTACTTGTACCGGCTCCTCCTTCGGTGTTTTTGTACCTGATTGCCCACAAATCTTACACCATCTCAGCTCTGAGTCTTCACCCCAAAATATCATACAATTGTTCAAGCAACAATCGATCTTATTAACTGGAGCCCAAGCCCACGCAACAACTTCTTGTTGCGTAAAAACTGTCTGCGGCAACATTATCATTTGGCAAAATTTCTTTGATTAACCCAGCTACAGAATTGAACGCCTTTTCTGATAATCGATGTTCTGCCTTAATATTCAACATTCGAGCAGCTGTAGAGAACTGGGAATGACCCTCACAACCAGGATACAATTCTTGATTTGCAGCACTCAACATATCGTAAAATTGTTGTGCATCTGGATTTGGTTCTTCCATAAATGTATTCTGATTGAATTCATTACCCGATGCATTCATCACCATTTGTTCATATGTGTTTAAATTCACAAATGGTTCATCTACGGGAATTGACTCTTGTTGGCTATAACAGCTGGAATTTCCTCTGGTTCACCATGACAGTACCAAACATAGTAATCAGGAACAAACCCTTCTTACACAAATGCACCTTAACAGTTTCACATCTCTGTAGGCTTTATTCTGACACTTGTAAGTTGCATGGGCACCTAATCCTAGGCCCATCCATCCATTCAGGTTGGCTACATGCAAATGCGATAAATTCTTCCAATCCATTCAGAAAATCTGGATTAAGCAAGCCATCTTTTATCCTTGCATACATCCATGAGCGAGCCCCGCTCATTTTTGACCGACTTATACAAGTCTGGTAAACCATTAAAGAAACCAACATAATATTAGTATTATACAATATATTAATTCTTTTACACATTAAGGTTAAATAACAAATATTGTACCTTTTAATTATACAATAAATCAAGGCCGGCAATGGCTACGATCCTTGGTGCTATCCAGGACTGAGGCCCATACCGCGGTCCGTTCAATCATTAGACTTCACAAGAATTCAAGTGTCCTAAATAATTCCACCTTCACTCCACTAAACTTAGGTAAGGCCCTATCCCATTCAAGAATATTTTTGTGATATGTTATTCTGCTATTAATTATCATCGATTACGTTGAAATTTCGGCAGCATTTCCCCATATGTTCTCCTAAATGTGTGGCTATATATGCCACACTAGGAGAACGTATGAGGAATACAAACCAGCTCAACTAATGATTAATAGCAGACTAACATATCACAAAAAATAATCTCAAACTGTCCACCAGGACAATTTGAGACTTTGCAAGACTAAGTCTTACAAAGTCTCAAACGGATCTAAAGGTTATAGTGCTGTGAGAAATAGTATGAAAAATCAAAGAATGAAGTTGACATAGCATGTAACTCAAATCACATTCAATATAAATTCTTTCAGTACTTGATTCTGAGTTCACTAGCTATATCAAATTTAATATTGTTGACCCAATTGTTGATTTTGATGATTAACAAAACTATTTGAGTATAACATTTGAAGTTACTAATGATTTTGGTTTAATTTTTCAGTTTATGATATGTTCTATTAATCAAAATCATAAGATAAATTAAGTTCTAGTTCGAATCTAATGTCAAGGTAAGATTTCAGACATTAGAGTCGACACATGGAATCGCAGAGTCGACTCCGAAAATGGCACAGACTTAGAGTCGACTCCGGGACTGTTAGAGCCGACTCCAACAGAAAAGACAGAACGATGGTTTTTCAGGCCACGACTTAGAGTCGACTCCCGGACTGTTAGAGTCGACTCCAGAAGATTTTTGTGTCGACCCCAGAAAAGTCAGAGACGACTCCAGTTCAAGCGAGGGGATTTTCGAAAGATTAGAAAAGTTAGAGCCGACTCCAGAATGTCAGACGCGACTCCAGAACTGTCAGAACGACTCTAAACTTTATCTTTATCTTTTTTAATCCCAACGGCTATTGCTATTTTTGGTTCTAATCCTTCTTACACTTGTTTCTAACGGATAGTTTTAAACTATTTATGGATTAATCGGGATCTATAAGAAGAGGGTTTGCTGCATCCGAAAAAAAGAGACAAGAGAGACAAAAAGAAAGAATAGAGAGAAATCTGTGAAATCCATCAGAANAAAGAGAAAAGAGGGAAAACTCGTAAGGAAAGATCATACTGATTCCCCAAAAGAAAAGAGAGAGATTCCAAGCTTTTGTTGTTCTATTTCGAAGAAATCTCAAGGGAAGAAGCAAGCCCTAGTTCTCTGATCTTCTGAGTCTCAAGAGCACCTTGAAGGAAGATCCACTCAAAAGAAGAGAAGGAGCAAGCCACCAAGATCTGCAAATCAGGTTTGATTCCTATCTTTTTATTCTTGTTTCATTATTGTATATTTGCTCATAGGAGGAGCTGTTTATCTTGTAAAACAAATATTGTTTGCTGGGTCAATCTGGTGATTGATTCAGTTGAGGCTGTTAGCCCTGTGCAAGCATTAGCTTGTGGTGTAAGGTTTTGTGCTGGTGAGCCTTGAAAACCAGCTGGGTTTGTTGTGCATCCGAAAAAACAACAAGTTCGAGTTGTGAGCTTGCAAAACAACTCTGCTATAATCAGATTGATTATAGTGTGGACCCAAGAGATACTTGGGAGTAGACGTAGGTGTAGGTACACCGAACCACTATAAAATCTCCTGTGTTTGCCGTGATTGTCTCATTTTCTTTAACTCTCTATTTGTGCATATTCTATTTTAATATGTGCGAATCTAAGTTTTATTTCCGCTGGGGTTTATTTTTCAAAAAGTTTAAATTTTTGAAAAATCAATTCACCCCCCCCCCCCCCCCCCCCCCTCTTGGGTTGCTATCTGGACCAACATAGCTCCTACCTAGTCTCCAGCTTATTCTCCACATCAGGCTCACATGTCACAAACAGAACACTGTAAATACTTCAGCTAATAAATACTTCAGTCCTACTATCACTTTGTAATCAGCTAATAATTCTTTTAACTTGTTTTGTCAGATTATCAAGACATGGCTCATAATGTTTTAGATTCAGGGCCTTGTGATCCTAGTGTTCTCACTTTGCAATGGTTGCATAGATCAATCAACATATTTGATGGCGAGGTGTGTATTATTGATCGACGATCCTTAATTAATTTACATGTGTTTATGTGAATGTTGATGTATCATTGAAAAAAAAAATTTAGGAGTTACCGGTTCTTAGATGTTGTCGGCATAACGCACATATATGAAAGAGACACTGGACATGTCACACCCATGAGTGCAGTACTACCTAGATCATGTTGGCATGTTTGGCATATATTGGATTGGCTAGATTCGACTGGATGTTGGCCTTATTTCTGCACTGGTTGAGAGATGGCGGTAATAGACCCACACATTTCATCTTCCTTTTGTGAGGCGACCATTACACTATAGGATGTCAGTATTTGAGTGGCCTCTGGATTGATTGATCCGCTGTTACTGGGTTAGATCCACGCTATACTATTCCAGAGTGGCAGGCTATATTTGGGAGGTTATTTGGTGTTGAACCTCCTGTCGAAGCATTTCTGAAAGGTCATTTTCATTTAGCATTCTTCGATCAATTCTATCATAACCTTTACTTGGACGAAGATGTGGATGATGAGGTTGTCAAGCAGTTCGTGAGGGGACAACTTCTTCGAATCATTGGTGGAGTGATTCTTCTGGATACCTCTAGTAATTTAGTGAAGTTGATGTACGTGCCATTTCTGGAAGACTTGGAAGCATTTGCCGCTCTTAGTTGGGGATCGGCTACACTTGCTGGTTTATATAGAGCACTATGTCGTGCAACGAGCCCTACCCAGTCAAACATCGGAGGATACCTTCCATTGCTACAGGTAAACACTATATTCTTATGTCTGAGATCGAGGTAATTTTTATTGTTAATTAACATTTTGAATTATCTGAACATGCAGATTTGGGCATGAAAACGATTTCCCATTTTCCATCCCATGAGACTCGAGACTCTGGAGGCTAGACCTTCAGATGCCGATGATGATTGGCACTTAGGTGCACCGTGGGGGTATAGATGGTATGTAAGATATAACTTGAAAAATGTTCCAACCCATACACTACATGCTTATAGGGACTAGTTGGACGTGTTGGATGATAGTGAACGGGTATGTCATGTTGTAATATAAAATTCAATTAGATGGGATAGTTCTCAAGTTTATGTTGATTATGGATTAATTAAATTTTTCTATGCAGTTCATATGGTGTCCTTACTCACCGGCGATTATCTCTATTTTACCTCCAAGCTACTTATTCAGTTCGTATATTTGGATGGCACGGACCCCGCTGATATTTATATGCATGCTATCATATAACTGATCTTTATATCCCTCATTTCGCGAGATTCACATTCACATTCCCTTATTCCTCAAACTGATGATCTTTATAGATTTTCTTGATAAAGGAGAAAACATGAGATATGTGTTTTTTGGTTTATGTGTAGAGATGAAAATATGGGAGCATAAATAAACATGAAAAATATTTTTTTTTCCTATATCATATGGATGCACAAGGATATTGGTGTTTTATTTTAGCTATGATATCATCATGGAAATTAAGTGTTTTATCTTAATCTATGCCATATGGATCTTGAAAACTAATATGTGCTAAATGCTACTAAAATATATGCATATTTAAATTTTTGTTTGTTTGTAGCTGAACGGAGATAAATTTTGATCACCTTTTTTCAGATGGAAACTATACGAGTTCTGCTCTATTATGATGGATCAATTGAACATGGCCAAGAAGGGATACATTATAATTTACCTCCACGTAAATATTTAAAATTGAGCACGGGAGCACGCTTTGCTGAGTTGGTTGATCAGGTACATACAATTCTAACAATTCCAGTACAGAGATATATCATCAGATTGATGTGAAGATCTCCAACATTGCATAAAAAATACATGCTTCATCCAATTGAGGACGATGATGATGTGGAGCACATGTTGACATTTCCCTCGAAGTTTCAGAATATCGATATATTGAACTTTGTATTTTCAAGATGATGTTCCAAGCCATATAGTGTTGGTCAAATAGAGAATGTTCAGGACAGTTCTCCTATAGCCCAACAGCAGGAATAGGTTAGGACTCCAGTGGATTTCCTAATGATTGAAGGATTTATGCCAACAATGCAGAGTGATGATGTGGTAAACAATCAGTTTAACATTGATAGTCGGGGAATGGAGTCAGACAAGAGTGCAGATGATGACTATTGGCCTGAACATGATGACTCAAATGAAGAGCCAAATGAAGATGAAGAGTCATATGGAGACGATATAGTTTATAACACTGGCTTTAGTTCCATTCATGTATCAATCATCCAAAACCTATTCCAACTCAGGTACATTATTATCAAGCCTTTGCATATGAACAAGTACCAGAATTTTATAATAAGTTGAATTTGCGTGATGGTGGAGTGTTAGTACTCCGAGAGAGTTACCCTTCAATTCTTAATTTTGGGATCCATCAATGACTGAGTTTGCTAAAGGATTATTGTTTAATACTAAAGATGAACTGAAGAGAGCATGTGAAATGTATCACATCAAGAAGCATCACACATATAATGTGGTGGAGTCAAAGAAATTATTCTGGTCTGTGAAATATGCCTCTTCAAGTACTGCCCAAAGTTGTCAATGGAGGTTGCGTGCTACAAAGTTGAAGAAGCATGGATTTTTTGAGATCACAAGGTATGAAAGGCCACACTCTTATTTATTCAGTAATTTAACTCAGGATAACAAACATATTAGTTCTCGAGTTATTAGCTATGTTGTTCGACACATTATGGAGAAAGATCCAAGAGCGAATATTGAAGCTATTATAGCAACCATGTCAGAACAATTTCACTATACGGTGTCATATTCCAAAGCATGACATGGAAAGCAGAAGGCATTGATTGATATATTTGGTGAATGGGAACCGTCATATGCAAAGCTTCCTAAATACATGCTTGCACTGCAGAATGCAAACCCTGGAACAGTTGTATGTTGGGATTTCTACAGTGAAGCAAGTTCTTCTGTACGGGTCCTGAATTATGTATTCTGGGCATTTCATCCATCTGTTGGGGGGTTTCAGTATTATCGCCCGGTGATTTCTATTGATGGAACACATCTTTATGGAAAGTATCGGGGAAGATGCTCATTACAACAAGAACTGATACTGATAATAGGATATTTCCACTGGCCTATGCAATTGTAGATGAAGAGTGTACAGCTAGCTGGAGCTGGTTTTTGCTGAGGCTTAGGAGGCATGTTGTGAAAGATAGAAATGGCATTTGTCTTATTTCTGACCGACATTCAGGTATACTAAGTGCCATAGCTGATAATAAAATTGGATGGGCTCCACCAAGAGCTTATCATTGATATTGTTTGAGACATGTATACAGTAATTTTAACTCGAGATTCTCATATGTTCAGTTGAAAAGAGCAGTATGGAAAGCAGGGAGCGAATATCAGCTTCGAAAGTTTAACTTTTTTTATGGAAAGGATTAAAACAATCAATGCAGAAGCTTGGACTTGGCTATCGGAGTTAGAGCCGGAGAAGTGGACATTGGTACATGATGGGGGCTTTCGCTATGGTATGTTGACAACAAATCTCTCGGAGGTTTTTAATTGCGTGTTGAGGGGAGTTAGAAATGTGCCAATTACTGCATGTGTTTAGATGATATTTCGTCGTCTCGTTAAATATTTCAATACGAGATGCGCAGAAGCTTTAATGTATGTATAGGAGAACCCTAACAACCTCTTCACTTCTCATATTTCGATTATGGTTGCTGAAGGTCAGGCCAAAGCTAATGAGCACAGAGTAACTAGATACAACATGCAAAGAGCCACTTATGTTGTGACAAGGAGGTTCAGTGAAGCTCTCAGGGGTGGAGGCAACGTTCAGAATGTATCTCTCGGTGACCATATTTGTTCATGTGGGAAGTGGACCATATATAAATATCCATGTACACATGTGTTAGCAGTAATCCAGGTGATTGGCATGGACTCAACGGCTCTTGTTGATGAACTATATAATATTCGCTCCTACATTACTGCCTAGGGTGGGGAGTTCAATCTGGTACCACATGAAGACTACTGGTTGTAAACACCGTTCACGTGCATACCTGATCGGGATCGTCTCAGGCCGAAGAAAAGAGGAAAGCCAAAGTCAACTCGGATACCTAACGAGATGGATGAGGTTCAGCCTAGAAGAATAAGTCGATGTTCTATTTGTAGGCAAACGGGCCATTCTAGATGCCGTTGTCCTAATGTAACTGCTGGACCTTCAGGATCGTAAATTTATGTACTTTTAAGTAAATTGGGCATTGTTGTGCCTATGATGTATTTATCTCAGGAACATGATGTTGCATGTTATTTGATACAACTTCTTATGGTTTAAATTTTATGAATGCATTTATTTTGTTGTAAATTAGATTATATATTTGCAGTGGTTCCCAAGAAATTAATAAGTGGTTCCCAAGCAATTGATAAGTGTTGAAGAAAAAATAACTCACTGGCGTTTCATTGCAGAAATCACCACTTCAAGTGGCGATTTCAGCGACTTACCTAACTTACCTCTCAGTGACTTACCTCCTCTCATCGGACTCCATTTCAAAGACAGCAGACTTACCTCCCAAGAGCCCAATCATTGGCATGGATATGTATGTTCTTTATCTGATATTCCATTATTACTTCCTTTGAGAAGTAATAATAGTTAGATGCATGTATCTTTCTATGTCAACTCACGAAATTCAACCGAACCTTGACCAAAACTCAGCCGAAACTATACCAAAACTCAACCGAAACAAGACCGAAACTCAACCAAAACTTAACCAAAACTCAACCGAAACTCAACCAAAATGGTGATTTTCCGGCCGAAGGAAGTCACGGAAAGGGCGAAGGGAGGGAGGCAAATGAAGGTTCGTAGCTCACTCTCAAGCGTTTAAGTCCCCGTAGGGTAATCGCGCTTGGATGGGTGATATTTGAGAAAATCGCCACTTGGAGTGATGATTTCGGGGTAGAAATCTTCACTTCAAGTGGTGATTTCAACTCAAATGAAATCGTCACTTGGAGTAAATGAAATCGCCACTTCAAGTGGCGATTTCTATCCCTCCCGTCGGCAGCCCCGCTGACAGGGCCGAGCCGGGGGTTGTGACGTGGAAGTGAAAAACGTCATTTGAAATGACATTTTTTACTT
Source organism: Calamus simplicifolius (assembly GCA_900491605.1). Taxonomy (NCBI): domain Eukaryota; kingdom Viridiplantae; phylum Streptophyta; class Magnoliopsida; order Arecales; family Arecaceae; genus Calamus; species Calamus simplicifolius. The sequence goes on from UESW01004319.1 coordinate 823,506, forward strand.
TAACACCCTTTTAGCAATATCTTTCGTTCCTACCCCCTTGTTTTAAAACCGGTGCCAAAAGGCACCGGTTTGAAAAACTACTCCATTGATATGCTATTAAAATTGTTATATAGCATTTTTAGCCCTCAAATTCTGGTTTTGAATTTTGAAATTCTTCTAATTCTAATTTTCAAATTTTTGTAATAACTTTTTGTTTTTCTAGCCCAAAAAAAAAACAGGATTAACTACCCTCGTCATAAATTAAGATTTATATTTGCATTCAAGAAACATATATATTTATCACATAAATAATATGTTATATGTCATATAAATTATAGACATTCATAACATTTGAAAAGTAGCTTAAATATAACTTACTGATGGCATGTAGAAAGTCTGGATAAATAATATTTTAGAATAGTACAAAAATATTTCAATGAGATGGGAAATCATTGAAAAAATAATTCTTCTGTATGTTAAAAAATATAAAGCATGTTCTGCTTAGATTTGAACCCCATTTTTTCATAATAAACAAACACTATCACCAATAGAAATGAATATGTAGCTAATTTATTATATTTTATTAATAAGCTATATCATTAAATGATTTCTATTTTTTGAAAGAAAAGATATTATTTTTACATCTAAACAAAAAATTGAGTTAAGCCCAAACTAGGCTAAACACTGGCTACTAAGTCTGGTGCTCATGCTTAGGCCTAGCTCGGCCATTGGGCCTATATTTTTAACCTAATCCTATTTAATATCAAAGAGCCAATATGTGTGACTCAACCCTCTAGGTTAGCCTGCTTCAAAATAAGGCTTGATGCATTGGATCAACTTAGATTAAAAAATATGGCATGGTTTGACAGGAAGCCAAGCAAAGTATGTAGAGCCCTGCTTCTAGTATAAGCTAACTAGACATAAATTGGAGCCCTGCGCTCAAATTGATCTTGACTATACCTAAATTGGAGCCATGTCCCTAATTCAAAAGCATGACTCGACCCAATGTAGAGCCCAACTGCCAAACAAAGCCTGATTTACTCATAAAAAATATAGCATGGTTTGACAGGAAACCAAGCAAGGTATATGGAGCCTTGCTCCCAATATAAGTTAAATTAGCCATAACTTGGAGCCCTGCACTCAAATCGATCCTGACTAAACCCAAATTGAAGCCATGTCTCTAATTCAAAAGCCTGACTCGACCCAATATAGAGCCCAACTATCAAATAAAGCCCGATTTTACTCAAGTAAAGCTCTACTCTTAATTCAAATCTAACTCAACCCAAGTGGAGCTGATTTTACTCAAGTAAAGCTCTACTCTTAATTCAAATCTGACTCAACCCAAGTGGAGCCTTGCCCGTAATTTGAGTTTAACTCGACCCAAATTGGAGCCTTGCTCCCAATTCGAGCCTGACTCGACTTAAGGTGCAATATGCTACTCCTAAGTTGAGCTTGACTCAATCTAAGTGGAGCCTTACTCCCAGTTCAAGCCTAACTTGATTCAAATTAAAGTCCCGCTCTTAATTAAGCCAACTAGACCCAAAGTGGAGCCCTCCTCCCAATTCGAGCCCGACCCAATCTAAGCAGAGCCCTCCTCCCAATTCAATCCAAACTCAACCCAGATGAAGAGCTTTGCTTCCAATTCGAGCCTATCTCAACCCAAAGTGGAGTCATACTTGCAATTATAATCTAACTCGACCCAAATTGGAGCATTATTTCAAATCGAGCTTGACTCAATCCAAAGTAAAATCCTACTCCCAATCCGAGCTTAACTTAACCCAAAGTAGAGCCCCTACTTAATTTAAGCTTGACTTGAACGGATGTAAATCCTTACCTCCAAATCAAGCTTGACTCAATCCAAGTGGAGCCTTGCTCTCAATTCAAGCCTAAATCAACCCAACTTAGAGCCCTAATATTAAATCGAGTCTTACTCAACTCAAAGTAGAGCTCTACTCCCAATTCGAGCATGATTAAACTCAAATTTGAGCCCTGCTCTTAAATCGAGCTTGAATAGACCCAAATTGGTGCCATGCTTCCAACTCAAACTTAACTTGACACAACATAAGCATGGTTTGCTTAGATTTGAACCCTATTTTTCCCATAATAAACAAAAACTATCATCAATAGAAATGAATATGTAGCATTAATAATTATTATTTTTATTAATATGTTATGTCATTAAAGACATTCATCTCTACATTTGAACAAAATGTCGACTTAGGCCCAAACTAGGCTAAGCACTGATAGCTAAGTTTGATGCTCATGCTTAGGCCTAGCTCGACCATTGGCCTATATTTTTAATCTAGTCCTACTTAACATCAAAGAGCCAACATGCCAGACCCAACTGCTTAGGTTAGCTTGCTACAAAATAAAGCTTGGTCCATTAGACCAACTTAGATTAAAAATTATGGCATGGTTTGACAGGAAGACAAGAAACCTGTGTGGAGCCATGCTCCCAATTTAAGCCAACTAGACATAAATTAGAGCCCTGCATTTAAATCGATCTTAACTAGACTCAAATTGGAGCCATGCCACCAATTCAAGAACCGACTTAAGGTCCAGCCCTACTCTCAAATCAAGCTTAACTTAACCCTACTCCCAATTTAAGCCTGATTAGACCCAAATTGGAGTCTTGCTTCTAAATTGAGTCTAACTAGATCAAAAGTTGAGCCTTTCTCCCAATTTAAGCTTGGCTCGACTCAAAAGAGGAGCCTTGCTCCCAATTCGAGCCTATATTAACCCAAAGCGGAGTCATACTCACAGTTCTAACCTAACTTGACCCAAATTGGAGCATCACTTTCAAATCAAGCTTGACTCAACCTAAAGTGGAATATTGCTTCCAATTCGAGCTTGACTTAACCCAAAGTAGAGCCTCTACTCCTAATTCAAGCATGACTCGATCGATTGTAAAGCCTGCTCCCAAATCAAGCTTGACTCAATCCAAATAGAGCCTTGTTGCTAATTCAAGCCTAAATTAAGTTGGAGCCCTAATCCAAAATCAAGTCTTACTCAACTCAAAGTGGAGTCTTGCTCCCAATTTGAGCATGGCTAAACTCAAATTTGAACCATACTCTCAAATTGAGCCTGACTAGACCCAAATTGGTGCCATGCTCTTAACTCAAGACTAACTCAACACAATATAGAGCTCTGCTCCCAATCAAGCCTGACTTGACCTAAGAACTTAATAATTGATAATCCTTTTCATGGTATTAAGGCTAAGGTATCAATTAGAAACTCATGTAATTACTTAGCCTTCCTCTCACAAATAGAGCCTAAGACTTATGAAGAAACAATGTATATTAAACATTGAATTTCAGCCATGCAGGAAGAACTAATTTAATTTTAAAGAAATAATATGAATATTAGTTCTAGTTATGATGACTATCCCATGATTGGAATTAAATGATGCTTTCGAAATTAGATAAATTTGAAATAGTCAATAAAAATAAAGCTAAATTAATAGCAAAAGGTTACAATCAAGAAAAGGACATTGAGTTTGATGAGATCTTTGCTCTAGTTGCTAGATTTAAAATTATTAGCATATTTTTTACATTCGTATCATGCATAAATTTTAAGTTAATTCAAATTGATGTTAAAAAATAAATAAATAAATTTTAATTGATTCAGTGCCAAGCTTGTACAATGTAATAGTTATATTTTAGATTTTTTTCAAAAATAGAGGTGGACTTGCTCTTTCTCATTTTCATCGTATGGGATGCATTGTCTAACTCCAAAAAATAATTTTAATTGTGTTTGGCTTTTAATGTAGTTGTAATAAATGGTTCTTCTTTATTATAGTTTATCTTAAGGGGCTATTTGATATGGAATAAGTTTTGTAACATTATCAATTATATTGAAATGGTGATAAGATTACTTTTTTTTTACTATTTTTATTTTGGTAATGATATGCCATCACTGTGAGATTAGAATCACTTTCCAAAGGGGTAATTTTAATCCCATCCAAAGGGATAAGAATGCTGGGTTATCATGGTGATAGTGATTTACCCCAAAAATGAAAACAACTTTGCTCCTATATTTAACAATCTCCCTTTCTATATTATATAATATGATATCATATATTATTTTATAATATATATATATATATATATATATATATAGATATATATATTTTATATGTTATAATATTAATATATAATTAATATATGTAGATAATATATAATATTATCATTAATCATATTAATGTTATTATATATTAACTATATAGTATATTGTTACTAATAATTATATTTTTTTATTATAATAAGATAATGTTAATATATTATTTATTATAATAATATTATTATTTTAATATCATGATGTTAATATGTAACTAATATTATAGTATTAATTATTATAATTTAGTTATTAATATTATATTACTATTATATGTATTATTAATATATTTAATATATGTTATTATATATTATTATTATAGTATAATATTATAATATGTTATGTGTTATCTATAATATTATATAATATTAATATATATATTCTCTTGGTTGAATTTATTTTTTTTCCCCTTTCTTGTTAGGGAACAATTAAGTATTGCATATAATATGTTCCTCATGTCTAGTATAGGAGATCCTCAATGGTTCCTATTTTGGTGTCTCGATGCCTTTCTCGAAGATCCTTTGAGGGTAGGATTCGGTGAGAAAATCCGAAAAATGAAGGGATTTGTAACCTTAGCTTGCCTTCTAAAGTATTGTTGAGCTTTTTTTATCTCCCTGCAGCTTTCTTATATCTTGTCAAAGATAATGGAATGATAGCATGCTATCACAACAAGTTAATGTATAAAGTTTTCTACCTTTTAGGCACATTTTGGTGCCATAAAGGCCATGGGTAGAAACTATGGATTGGATATTGGTATTTACATCTATAATGTTTTGGTAGATACAGATACGATATTAAATAGATATCAAAATTAGTATTTATATTTATTCTAAATAAATACAAATTAGATATTATCAATATTGAGAGAATGTTGAATCTATCTAAATAAATCGATTCAGGTGAATTGAATTGTATCGATTAGAATTTGAGATGATTCTTCTATTTAAAACAACATACTTTATTACCATGTCCATTTAATATTATTAGATTTACACTATTAGGTTTGAATTTAACTCAATTTAAAATGATTTACTATAAAAAATGGTTTGCCCTTTTTCAACATGCGTTCGATGCGTCGAAAGAAAACCCTAACTTGCTTTTGTTTGATTTCTTCTACACTTAGGGTTTTATTTTCTAACATCGATTAAGGATGGCATCCAACTTCTTTTTCTTTAGCATCGATCAAGGATGACAATCGCTAAGTAGGTATGCAGCCCATGTTGCATTTTGTTCCTCTCTTTCTTTCTCTTTTTTTTTTTTTTTGACTACTCTAATCTTCAAAGCTTCTAAATAAGATTTTTGCAATAATGACATCCAATAAGAAGGTATGCATCACGCTATCTCTCTCCCCCCTTATGATCTTGCTTATTCTTTTTCTTTTTCTTTTTTTTCTTTTCTTTGCTATATTCTTCTAGCTACTTATTTAGTTCTTTTGTTGTTCCTCTAATTCTCATAGCTGCTCATTTTCTTTTAGTTCGACACCAATTCAGTATGGTATATATCAATGGCTAACAAAAATGTAAAATCAGTGTAATAAGATAAACCTTGATAATATATATATATATATATATATATATATATATATATATATATATATATATATATATATATATATATATATATGAGTATCGATGAAAATAGTAATATCTATATATTTTTTATAAAAAAATTATATATGGATGAAAGTAGAACATTATTAGGATGTAAATCATAGTTTGAAAGGAATTCTATAATTCTAGTAAACGCTGTACTCATAAATAAAAAATTATAAAGGGAAAGGATGGGTTCTGCCATCCAAATCACATACAATTCAGGATAATAGAGAGTTTTGGATATGGTGACTAAAAAATTCATAGTAGAGCCATTTAAAAAATACTAAAATTATTAATAAAACATAATGCTAAATACTAACATGCTAAAAATATTAAAAATTAAGACTATCTAAAATATGATATATAATATAAATTTATTAATAAATTTAATATTTTTTCTACATGTCCAGAACTTCTCTCCTATTGGATTATTTGTAAATATGGCCATGAATTGTCTATATTTGTTAAGTAATTTTTGATAATTTTCAAATATCATCAAGAAAAAAAAATATATATCCATTTTCCATTTTGATCATGATAATTTTATGAAAAGAATAATTATTAAAAAAATTAGATATCGTAATATTTATTAAATAATGCTATTTAATGATATGACCAAGGTTTAAATAAATAAACCATCATTACAAAACAAAATATAAACAATTATTATGAAACAATATTTAAAGTCATAGCCAAATATTTGATACTCCTTTCTTTTTTTTTTTGTAATTTATGATACTCCTTGCCCGGCTGAAGATACCATCATGCAGAAAAGATCACTTGCATGCAGATAAAACACCCGTGAGGTGATAAATGAGTTACCACCACTGGCCACTAGCGGGACGCTGACTTTGTGCCCCCTGTGACTTTACAATGAAGCAAATAGATAAATGATCTCCACAGGTCTCAGCCGACAGCCGAGGTCCGGGAAAGATGAAAATATTAGAGGCTTTAGGGATACCAACTCCTGCCTTTATCACATATGCTTAACCAAATCATATCCTTTTCGACTTCTTCAACTGAAGCGTTTGCTTGTTGGAGCTAGCGATGTTTCCTAGCTGTTCAAAAGAACAGCAGAACACAGCGTCATGCCCACGCTTGACACATCTACCGCTGAATTTATATGAAATTGTGAAACATTAAGGGATCGACTGAGAACAGAACCAGAATTCCTAAATATCCAGTGGAACAAAGTGGTACATAAACATGCTAAAATCTCTAAGAAATAGAAACCCAAACATCCAGGGCCATTGCAGATCCAGATTCAACATTGCAGTGATATTAATGAGCTGCCTGAGCATTTGCCACCAACTATTAACAAAGCTTTTATCAGTCACAAGACATTCGTTGGTACCATGGATGACATCATTCAGAAGGAAACTCCTAGACTGACCAAGACTTGCTCTAACAAAACAATGGCTTCCCTTACCCGACAAAGCAATATTAAAACATAGAATTGGCAGCACTGCCCAACTTTACAAGTCTTACAAAACGCCAAACGGGGATTGGTCAAAGTAATAGCTACTATCATATAGCTACTATTGACAGTTTTTTTTTCCTTCAATACTGAATTTCTTACCACGAGAGCAGATGATGTCACGAAGAGGAGATGTAGTCTCTTCATTTGATGTATGCCAAGATCCACCAGATCATTTTCCTTCAGCATTCATGAATTTTTTAGCAACATCTAAACTTAATTCTTTGTACACCTGGAAAAGAATCAAATAATCTAATTAAGCAACAGAAAGAGGTAAGTTAGACAGCGAAACCAAGAAAAATACAGTATGGTGAGTAATACAAGTTTCTCATGAGCCTTTTGAAAGGCCTTGCAGAACTGCTCTGCCTTTGCAGGTCCCACCTGAAGCATTAAAAGAAAAAAAGGTTATCCATTATCACACAATGAATAGATATGTCCTTTCATATTTACAATGTCCATAATATATGAAAGAATAGTAGGATCGTACAAAAGTTAGCACGCATGATGCATAAAGAACTCTTACTGTTTCATTGGTCATCCTTTCAGCACATGGGGGGAATGAAATTTGAAGAAGGATTGTAGATTTGTATATAAAGTCTAAGATATTGTTACTTTGTTCACTACATGCCCAGTGTTGTCAAAGACATACCTAAGACATGAGTAGCAAAAGACCTAGTATTGGGCATTTCTTATGCCCTAAGCACGACACCTTTATCTAGGTGCGCATGAGGCAAAAAAGGCCTGCTTTTGATCGGATTTGAGATGCAAGAAAAATACGTATTTCTTAATAAGCTATATTTGTAATATTTTTTAAATCTATCATATTTACTAAACTATGTTGACTCTATGATGTACCATCTCATATACAATTATTTTTCTTACTCTATAAAAGAAAGCAAAAAATTAAAAGACAAAAATGAAACCCAAAAAAGTTATGCTATCAACCAAGAAAAAGGAGGAAAGAAATAAGATTTTCATTGAAATAATAGGCTAAATATATTAATATTATGATTTTTTTTTAACTTTTTCTATTATATTATAAATATTGCTTGTATAAATTATTCTACCATTTATTTTAAAAATGTGTGCCTTACTTTGCTCGAACTTGCACTTGCGCTTTACGCCTTGAGCCTCTTTACATACAAGGGGTAGGGTTGTGTATATTTGATCCCCTTGAATCCTAGAAGGGCGAGAGCCTCATGTACTAGATGACCCTTGTCTTATTATAGGCGAAAGGCCAAGGAAAAAGAGAAATTAGCCGTGACATTTGTTCATTGCTTATTCTGGAAAGAAGGGAAAGGATCTTGGTCCAACACTGATGATTAATAGTACCAGAATCCCTAGGGTAACTTATCTCATGTGTTATGACCTTATTGTAAACATAGTTCATATGATGGTGTCTTCGGTTCCTGTCAAGTGAGAGTGTTTCCCTCTACCATTATTTTTTCCCAGCTCCTACAATCTTGACATCCATAAAGTCTATAGGTAGCTGGTAAAGGTAGCTAGGAGTCTAGCAGAGGACTGTTATCCCATTTCACTAAACAAATTTCAGTAATTGGCACTTTGTAGGTTTGCAATGTCAGGCCATGCCTGTCATGGTGAAGCCTGAAAAGCACCCATATCATTACCAGACACAATTCTCAAAACAAACTCCAGAATCAACCTCACTGAAGTAGATTGATTCCCCATTAAACAGAGATGATAAACAGAAATGAGGGTGACATAATGATCTGCTTGACTCAACACTCCAAAGGAGCACAAGGATGCAAGAAATGAAAAACTGCCATAAAAGTGGCTTGGGAGAGACTATTTCATGCTAACTCCAAAATTAGAATATTTACTATGAAACTCATCATACAGTATTCTCCATGATAAGAACTATACTTGCTGTCTTTCGGCCCATGTCTTATAACCTCATGTAATAAGTCATCACATGTATCAGATCCTTACCATAACTGAAGGGATGTAAATGTTAAGGCGACAATGCCGACAACTTCAACTAGATAACAGTTTAAGGAGTGAATAAAAATATTGTTTTAACCTTTTCCTTTTCTTTCTATACTTTTTTTCTTTTGAAAATAGAGGTCTACCCTGATCCAATCCATGCATTGACACTTTCAGCTATTTCGGCAAAAGGAATTATATGTGACTAATAAGGAAACTTTTTAAGGATCTTGATCCCTGTTTTTATTAGGAAATACATTTCAAATCAATATTTAATTTCCTTTGTTAATCTAATGATCCTTTTTATAAAGGCGACTATTTCTCATCTTCTGGCATAAAACTGCTTAAAATTGGATCCAAATTTCTATATTAAATTGACTTCTTTTCTCCTAGACATAAAGCTGTAAACTGATTGGGTCAATCTGGTTTCAGCACAATCTAAATCTAATCACATTTGAATGGGTTAAAAATTTGAATCTGGCCTGGTCCATTCTGATATTGGTTGGGTTGCTCAGTTTTAAGATTTATTCTACTGATCGATTAGTTTTTTTCAGGTTAATTTAGTCAGATCTTTTGAAACCTAAGCTGTACAAAACAATATTGATTTGGCTAGTTGATTCTAGATACTATCTACAACATGTTGCACAGGGTTAGTTAACCACACACAACTGGATACTGAAACTATTGATAGTTAACTACATCGAAGTTACCATTTAATAGGGCTGTCAAACAATTCAGCTGTTTGCAAGGAGTTCAGCTTGCTTCTGCTTGGTTAGCAAGCAAGCTGAGCTAGAACTAGGTTTAGCACACCTTAAGCTCAGCTTGATCTAGCTTGAAATATGAATATATAAGTAATTTATATATTGTATATATTTTAATTATTATTGTATGAAATTATATTATTTTGTATCATAAATTAGCATAAGTTATGAAGAATGGTTCCATAAAATTAGCCTGAACTATATAAATGAAAGTTTTGAAAAACCACGAGCTCTGGTCATGTCTCTTAAATGAATTGTTCATGGACAGCTTGAGTTTAGCTCAAATTAAATGAACTGGCTCAGGCTCAGCTAATTATAATGAACCAAGCTTGAGGGAGGCCTGGCTCACTTGTGTTCAGCTTGTTTGCACCCCTAGTATTTAATGCAGTTATATTCTTCAACTGGACCAGTGTTGTATTAATTTTATCAATTTGGATCTGCTATGAGTCTCATTTAATCAAAATCTAATCTACATTTGAAATGGACCCATGTTTAGTCCAAGCATTAACCAAATGACTTTGTTTAAGACAGCATGAGATCATTCCTTAGTTGTTTTTTAATTTAGGATTTGTTAAATCCAGGGGCGGATCTAAAAATTCATTCAATACCAATTAACAACAAAAATATCAAATATATTTTGCAGAATTTTATTTAGAAAATTATCTCTCTCATAGTTCTTTTGAAGCATAGATTGTAGAGGAATAATTTCAATAAATTTAACATGATTAAATGGACAATGACAATCATTTAACCATCGAAACTCTTATCATTTCATAACCATAACCATCTAGATTTTTCCTGACTAGTAGAGGTCAGCTTTATAGATTCTCATTCGCAATTACATTTTTAACTAACAAAGAAAATCATATTCTGACTCTTTGGCTGTATAAATTAATAAATACATAAACTAAGAGAATGGACAGAAGAATTACCTTCGAATCACAGCAAATGAGAGAAAGGAAAGGAGCTAGAATTTGATATAGCTATCTTTAGAATTTATTTTAAAAATACTCTTCTTTATGCACCTTTGTTTCTCTCTTTTAGACATTTGGCAAGAGCGATAATGGAAGGACGTACATACTACATAAGGTTGTTTTATACAACAAAGTTCATATCAAAAATAGTAAAATAGTTATGTTCTATATGGTATGTATATAATGAAAAAAAAGAGCCATATATGGTGCGTGCGTGAGAGAGAGAGCAATGGAAGTGGGAGTTTTGAATTTAAATTGGGATTGCAGAGGAAAGATGATATTTTTTTTACTTTATTTGGATCAGATGAGAATAGGTGTCGAAAAGAGATTTGGTGTACAATATCTATGGCCAGTATTTTAAGAGGGGCCCAATACTACAAGAGCAAAATCAGGGGAGGTAATGCATATCTAGCATGCTTATCTCAGGGGAGAAACATCCCTTGATCACTTGTAGCCCTATTCAAAACTTGGAGGGTTGTTCTCCAATTGCATAAGCCCAGAATGAGTACCTAGCACAGGTCTTCTAAGCTCCACAGCATGCTTCTCTCTGGTCTAAAGACATAAAAGAGACAAATATTGGACCAAAGGTCTAGTCGGTTGCAGGTAAATGAGGTTTTGCTTGAAATCAGGAATTGAGATTACATGCTGCTCTAATCACACCATTACAGTCATTGCAGTTAATAGCTGTTTCCTGGTTGCACCTTTAAATAGTTAAAGCAAATGTGGCTGTGCTGTAAATAATTGGCTATAACTAGAGCACAAACCACCCATATGATGTGAATCCGTTGTTGTTGTTGTTGTTGCACCCACATTTTCTTTCACATGTTACTGCAATGAACTGAAACCAAATAGAAGAAACTGACTATTCAACCTAACTAGCTTGACCGTATGCCCAGATAATTGGAACCAAACAGGCTCCCAGAGTCAATCATAAGGGATTCTAAGAACTTGTCATATTGTGCCCTGAACCATAATTGTTGAGAAATTATTGAAACATAATTGCCCCAACTTATTGATTTTGATGATTTCCAAAAGACATTGCTTTACTTTCTAAAAGGCTATGAAAATGTTAAGTCAACCAATGAAATATTCAATTTCAAATTGGAAACTATGAACTATTAAAAATATAATGAGTTTCTTGAATCAATTGAATATATGTTTCAGTGAGCTATACTTATGAATTCAAAAATGATTTTATATATCAATCTTTTAAAGATCAATGACTTAATGAGAATGCTTGAAATTGAGCTTTACTGTTAAAACAACATTATCTAAGTCAAATTTATATTTCAAAGTTGGTTGGGATGATTTTCAAAGCAAATCAGAATGTTTTCTGATTTTTGTATCAGTCCCGAGCCGACTCGAGAGTTTCCGAGTCGACCCCTGAACTTTCTCGAGCCGACTCGCACAGTACCGAGCCGACTCGACTCAGACGGCAGAAAGACTCATTTTTGAGTGCCTCACGAGTCGACTCCCAGCTTTTCGCGAGTCGACCCCTGAAAGTCACGAGTCGACTCCCAGACTTTCGCGAGTCGACTCCTGGAGACCCATTTTTTGGTGCGTTCTGGATTCGATTGCTCGAGCCGACTCGCACAGTCCCGAGCCGACTCCCCGACTTCTGGGCGGAAATTTTTTTTAATGACACATCAGCTCCAACGGATATATTTTTGAATAACGGTTATTTTTCTTTGTTTCTAACGGCTATATTGTTTCAGAATCTATAAATAGAGGAGCCATTCAACAAAGAAAGAAGAGAGAAGATACATATTGAGAATCATTCAGTAAGAAATTCAAAAGAGGGAAAAACAGAGTGTTATTAGAAAAATCTTTTAGCTCAAAGTAGAGAGATTCAAAAGGAGTGAAATCCAAGTGAAAGATTCGTCTACTCCTTCTCATCATTCCACAAAAGCCAGAAGAAAATCCAAGTGCGTTCCAAAGGTCAAATCTGCGGATTTTCAAAAGAGGGAAAAGATTCATCTCAACTCCAAAAGTCTTCAACGGTCAAGAATCCAGCTGAGGCGTGATTCAACACTTCTAGAGGAGTTGAAGAGAAGAAGGGAGAAAGCCCAAGCATCTACCATCGGCAAAATAATCAGGCTTTTCTAACCTTATATCATTTTGTACTTAATTTGTATATCTGCTCAAGGGGAGCACTTTATTGTTCAAACACAATCTTTATTATTTGTTTGCTGATTCAATCTGTGGATTGAATTAGTGGAGGTTGGCATACCTCGTTGCAAGCCGGAGTGCTTGTGTTGGGTTAGTTGTGAGCCCTAGAAAAACAACTTGTAGGGTTTTGTGCTGGTAAGCCCGAGTTAAAACCAGCTGGGTTCGTTGTGCACCCGTGAAAACAACAAGTTTGAGTTGTGAGCTTGTAAAACAACTCGGCTGTAATCTAGAGAGATTATAGTGTGGACCCAAGTGAGTCTTGGGAGTGGACGTAGGTGTTGGTTGCACCGAACCACTATAAAAATATCTTGTGTTTGCCGTGTCTAATTGTCTCTTCTCTATCTCTCATATACTTGTGTTTGTGCTTTGCTTATTAGTTAATCCTTTCACTTGCACATCTCATTTTAAATTGCTTAAAAGTCTTAAATTTTTAAGAACCCAATTCACCCCCCCCCTCTTGGGTTGCCATCTGGGCCAACAATTGGTATCAGAGCATAGTGCTCATTTAGAGTTTGATCTCACGATCAAGAGCTAAAGGTCATTATGGCAACACAAAGTGGTTCTAGTTTTGCTGAAGGTCATTCTACAAATAGACCTCCACTCTTTAATGGCTCAAACTATTCTTATTGGAAAGCTAGAATGAGGATATTCATTCAAGCTTCTGATTATGAGCTTTGGGGTGTTATATTAAATGGACCTAGTACACCCACACACCTTATTGATGGCACTATTGTTCCAAAGCCCGAAAGGGATTGGAATGATAATGATAGGAGAATGGCTCAACTTAATGCCAAAGCCATTAATATCTTATATTGTTCCTTAGATTCAAATGAATTCAACCGCATCTCTACTTGTAATTCCGCTAAAGAAATATGGGATAGGTTGGAAGTCACACATGAAGGAACAAACCAAGTAAAAGAATCAAAGATAAATATCTTGGTTCATAAATATGAATTGTTCACAATGGAACAAGCTGAAACCATCACATGCATGTTCACTAGATTCACCGATATAGTGAATGGTTTGAAAAGTTTAGGAAAAGTTTATACTAATGCTGATCTTGTTCGCAAAATACTCAGGTCATTGCCAAGATCGTGGGAAGCAAAAGTCACAGCAATCCAAGAAGCCAAAGACCTCAATGCACTACCCTTAGAGGAGCTTCTAGGATCTCTCATGACCCACGAATTGACAATGAGGCAGCATGTTGAGGAGGAAACAAAAAGAAGGAAAACTTTTGCCCTCAAGACTGCAGAATTGGAAGAGAGCAGCAGTGATGATAGTGATGAAGATAATGATGAAACTGCTCTCTTGGCCAAGAAGTTTAGAAGATTTTTGAGGAAAAAGAAACCCTTCCAAAACATAAATTTGGAAACAAAATGGAAGGAGAAAAGGAAAAGAAAGATAAGGACAAGGACAAAGAGAAAGACCCCTTGATATGTTATGAGTGTAAGAAACCGGGGCATTATCGATATGATTGTCCACAATTGAAAAAGACCTTCAAGAAAAAGAAGAAGGCATATGTTGCAACATGGACTGACAGCAATGAATCTTCTTCCGAAGAAGAAGAACAAAAAGAGGTTGCAAATATTTGTTTCATGGCCAACGACGACGACAATGACGAGGTAAGTTCCGAAACCTCCGACAATGAGTTTACATTTGATGAAATGTTTGAAGCTTTTAATGAACTAATGATAGATTTTAAATTGTTGAAAAAGAAATTTAAATCTGTGAAAAATGATAATGTTAGTTTAGCTAAAAGTAAAAATGAATTAGCTTTAGAAGTTAAGAAATTAACTAATGAAAAAGAAGACCTTAGGAAAGAAAGAGATAATCTTAATCAAGAATTAGATTCATTAAAATCTGAAACTACAAACTTAACTAAAGACTTAAAAGATGAAATAGAAACTCTAGCTTTAGATAAAGAACAGCAAGCTAAAGAAATTGACTCTCTTAAGAAAGATGTTAAAAAATATAAGGACATTGTTGAGAAATTCACATTAAGTTCAACTAAACTTAACATGATCCTAGATAGTCAAAAAGCTGTTTTTGATAAAGCTGGGCTAGGATATAACACACTAAGAAAACAGAAATCACTAAAGAATATTTTTGTAAAAGCCAACCAAGGTAATATAACTTGTTTTAAATGTAATGAAAAAGGTCACAAATCCTTTGAATGCAAAACATTAAAAACAACAAGCTAAATATTAAAGCTAAGAAAATATGGGTTCCGAAAGGAACAATTTTTGTGTCTACTAACCATGAAGGACCCAAGAAAGCTTGGGTACCTAAACATAAAGTTTGATGATATTGCAGGAATGTCTTGTAGCCAAAAGATCAAACAAGAAGTGGTATCTTGATAGCGGCTGCTCAAGACATATGACGGGTGACAAAGAGGAATTCATCACCCTAGAAGCAAATGTAGGTGGAGTTGTGACATTTGGCGATAACGGTAAAGGTCAAATCTTGGGCCTTGGTAAAGTTCGCATAACTCCATCCATAACTATTGAAGATGTACTTTATGTTAATGGTTTGAAGCATAATCTAATTAGCATAAGTCAATTATGTGATAAAAACTTTAATGTTTCTTTTAAATCTTCTTTATGCACTGTAACTAATTCTATTGATGATAGCATTGTTTTTACTGGATATAGATTTGGCAATATATACTTAGTTGACACAGACAAAACTTCTAAGAGTAGTCATTGCCTAATTTCTGATAATGCTAACATTAATGATATTAGTTGGTTGTGGCATCGTAGATTAGGTCATGCAAGCACACACCTTATTTCAAAATTAATTAAAATGGATTTAGTTAAAGATTTACCTAAATTAAAGTTTGAAGATAATAAAATATGTGATGCATGTCAACTTGGAAAACAAACTAGAAGTTCATTTAAATCTAAAAATATTGTTTCAACTTCTAGGGGACTAGAGCTACTTCACATGGACCTATTTGGACCAACTAGAACTACAAGTCTAGGAGGAAAGAAATATGGCCTAGTGATTGTAGATGATTACTCTAGATATACTTGGGTAATGTTTTTAGCTCACAAAGATGAGACTTTCTCGATGTTCCTGAAATTTTTCAAGAAAGTCACAAATGAGAAAAACACTACTATAGTATCTCTAAGAAGTGATCATGGAACAGAATTTGAAAACCACTTATTTGAAAATTTCTGCACTGAAAATGGAATTAATCATAACTTTTCAGCCCCTAGGACTCCACAACAAAACGGTGTAGTTGAAAGAAAGAACAGAACTTTAGAAGACATGGCCCGTACCATGCTATGTGAAAGCAACTTACCAAAGTATTTTTGGGCGGAAGCAATTAACACAGCATGTTACATCTTAAACAGAGCTTTAATAAGACCAATATTAAAGAAAACACCTTATGAATTATGGAATGAAAGAAAACCAACTATAAAATACTTTCATGCATTTGGATGTAAATGTTTCATTCATAATAATGGTAAAAACAACTTAGGAAAATTTGATGCTAAATCTGATGAAGGAATTTTTCTAGGTTATTCAACAACTAGTAAGGCATATAGAATCTTTAACAAGAGAACCCTAGTAGTTGAAGAATCCATTCATGTAGTTTTTAATGAATCTTTAGCAACTAGATCTGAAAAGATTGATGATGAGATACAAACCTAATTGAAAAAGATCTTGAAAAACTTAATATTGAAGTATCTTCTAATCATGAAATAGAAGCTAAAGATAATGATTCACATAAGGATGATGATGTTAATAATGATCATAATGATGTAGATCTTCCAAGAGACTGGAAATATGCACATAGTCATCCTAAGGAATTGATTATAGGCGATCCATCTCAAGGAATAAGGACTAGATCATACATGAGAAATATTAGTAATCATCTTGCATTTGTTTCACAAATTGAACCTAAAACTATAGAAGAAGCTGAAAAAGATAATAATTGGATGTTAGCAATGCAAGAAGAACTGAATCAATTTACTAGAAATAATGTTTGGACCTTAGTTGAAAGACCTAAAAACCATTCAACTATAGGAACTAAATGGGTTTTTAGAAATAAGTTAGATGAAAATGGTATAGTAATTAGAAACAAAGCTAGACTGGTTGCTAAAGGATATAGTCAAGAAGAAGGTATTGATTTTGATGAAACCTTTGCACCTGTAGCTAGACTAGAAGCCATTAGACTTTTACTTGCATTTGCATGTCATATGAACATTAACCTATTTCAAATGGATGTAAAAAGCGCATTTTTAAATGGACTTATTAATGAAGAAGTCTATGTAGAACAACCACCAGGTTTTGAAGACCACGAGTTTTCAAATCACGTTTTTAAATTGCACAAAGCTTTATATGGTTTGAAACAAGCACCTAGAGCTTGGTATGATAGGTTAAGCAAATTTCTAATAGAAAATGATTTTACAAGAGGAAATGTTGATAAAACCTTGTTTTTAAAAAGAAAAAGTAAAGATTTACTAGTAGTACAAATATACGTAGATGACATTATTTTTGGTGCTACTAACGAATCTCTCTGTCAAGAATTTGCAAAGTTAATGCAGGGAGAATTCGAGATGAGCATGATGGGAGAACTCAACTTCTTCCTTGGACTCCAGATCAAACAATGCAAGGAGGGAATTTTTATCAACCAAACCAAGTACACAAGAGAACTACTCAAAAAGTTTGGTATGGAAACAATGAAACCCCTTGGAACACCAATGAGTCCTTCATGCAAGCTAGACAAAGACGAAGAAGGTAAGAAGATTGATCAGAAGTACTATCGAGGTATTATCGGATCCCTTCTCTATTTAACAGCAAGTAGACCTGATATAATGTTTGCAGTATGTTTGTGTGCTAGATTTCAAGCTGAACCTAAAGAATCACACTTAATAGCTGTTAAAAGAATCTTAAGATATCTAAATGGCACAAAAGATGTAGGTTTATGGTATTCTAGAGACTCAACATTAAACCTAATTGCATATTCAGATTCTGATTATGCCGGATGTAAAATTGATAGAAAAAGCACAAGTGGTGCATGCCATTTCTTAGGAAGTAACTTAATCACATGGTTTAGCAAAAAGCAAAATTCAGTTGCATTATCAACTACTGAAGCTGAATATGTTGCAGCTGGAAGTTGCTGTGCGCAAATCCTATGGATTAAGCGACAACTTGAAGATTATGGTATCAAACCTAATAAGACACCCATAAAATGTGATAATACTAGTGCAATCAATTTAACAAAAAATCCAATTCAACACTCAAGAACAAAACACATAGAAATTAGATATCATTTTATAAGAGAACATGTAGCTAATGATGAAATTTGTTTAGATTATGTAAACACTGAAGAACAATTAGCTGACATCTTAACAAAACCCCTAAGTGAAGAAAGGTTTGAATATCTAAGAGGAGAATTAGGAATTTGTAATCCTTTTGAGTAAACTTTGAAATCTTAAGGAAATATATCTAGAATTCCTTTAAATCCTCAAATCTTAAGGACATCTCATCTAGAACTCTTATCTGATTGATTCACTCATATCCAATGATTATTTATCAATTTTTATGATCATTTTCCGGACATATTTCAGAAATTTCATGTTTTTTGTCTGAAATAGTCTCGGAGCCGACTCGACGCGTATCGGAGTCGACTCCCGGTTTCATTTGAAACTCTCGAGTCGACCCCTCACTGTCGCGAGTCGACTCCATGTCGGGACGGACTTTCTGTGTCTGTGCCGAGTCGACACTTGAGTTTGCGCGAGCCGACTCGAGGTGGTCCCAAATTGATTTTTCTAGGGCAGAGTCGACTCGACGCTCATTCTATTCGTCCCCTAATCAAAAATACGCTCTCCACACTCTCTCCAAACCCTCCAAAACTCCTTGAATCCCTTTTTATCACCTCCAATCATCAAATGGCTCCTAAGACTAGAGGATCTAGTGTCGTGGCGGGTGGCATCAAGAGGAAGCGCTCCGTGAAGCAAACGGTCAAGCGTCCGGCGCGTGACCTTCGCCAAGCTCGGATTCCACCGAATCTGCTTCTCCTCCAGCTGCTGCTCCTGCTGCCACGTCCTCCCAGGTAGACCGATAGCAGATAAAATCATCACCACTGGTAGGAAGATGGATTTTGAATTATTTGAGAATGAGGGCTTTCTTTTTGGAAGACAGTTAATTGAGATGGGATGGGAGAAAGTTTGCTCTCTTGAATGCCCGACTTATCCCTCATTAGTTAAAGAATTTTACAAAAATTTGTCTAGAGGAGACCATGGGCTTATTAGCAATGTGAGAGGGGTAAGAATTTCTGTAACTCCCGAGATCTTGGCTAGATTATTGCAATTACCCTTGTCTGGCACCTCAACCTTCTCTTCTGATGACCGCGCCCCAGCATTATCCAGATTATTGAACAGGGATGTGGTTGGATTTGAAGAGATTCTTGCTAATCAGCTATCCTTAGAGTTGAGATTGCTTCACAATATATGCTGTAGGATTCTATTTCCTAAAACGGGTAGATTTGATTATGTTTCCGAAAGAGATGTTTTTGTAATGGACGCCATTGTGACTGGCAAGCCAAAATCTTCCAAGCATGATGTTGTGGTATATAGCAGATTGTGCAGGGAAAAGGAAATCCAGTCTGCCATATGGGATGGTTCTTACTTTGATTTTTCGAAGCCAGGGTGTGGTGATCTCAGATAATGAACCAATGAAAAACTTAAGACACACTGATTTCTATAGTCTGGCAACTATTCATAGGATGGGGTTTGTCAAAAAGGATGGGAAGTGGGAAAGAAAGGAGTGACAGAGGAAAGAGCAATAGACACTGAGGCTGCAGGACCATCTGTTAGACATCCTTCGCCTGCACCACCGAGCCCCTTGATTTCTACTTCTGCTCCAGCCCCTGTTCCATCAATTGTTCAGACTTCATCTTCTGCTAGCTTCTCAGATCAACAAATCTTGCAACTCAAAGCCTTACTTGAAGATCAATCTGACAAGCTTAAAACTGAATTTGAGAATAAGTTTATGCATCTGAGAGAGACACTTTATTCTCTTGATGATCGTATTTCAAAGATTGAATCCACTATCGGATCTTCATCGGCATCCTTAAGTAGTGATCTCAAGAATATTTTTGAAGAACTTAAGGATATATGTGGAGATAGTGAGACTTATTCCAAGAGCAACGCAGAGCTTCAAGATAAAATCAAGAGTGCGTGCACATTTGTGGATGAAAAGCTCAAGGACTATGTAAAAATTCAATCTGAAGGAATGAAAAACATTGTTGATCATCTAACTAGATAGTAAGAACTCATTTTTGAGTTACTAGAATTGTCTTGTACTGAAGTTTTTATGCTTTCTTTATGAAATCAATGTATTGAACATTTTGATGTACTAGACTTTTTGAATGAAATGAATTCTCTATTTCCTTATGTCAATGAAATTTGAATGAATGTTTATCAATCTTTTTGTTGATAACAAAAAAGGGGGAGAATTTTATAGTTTTATGATTGTCTATGATTGTGATAAACAATGGGTTAGTTAATTAAGTTTCATAGGGGGAGCTACCTCATTGAGGGGGAGCCTAAACTTAACTATGAAAACAAAGTTAATTCACTAATCAATCATGAACAAACTCAATATTTTTGTCATCATCAAAAAGGGGGAGATTGTTGAGAAATTATTGAAACATAATTGCCCCAACTTATTGATTTTGATGATTTCCAAAAGACATTGCTTTACTTTCTAAAAGGCTATGAAAATGTTAAGTTAACTAATGAAATATTCAATTTCAAATTGGAAACTATGAACTATTAAAAATATAATGAGTTTCTTGAATCAATTGAATATATGTTTCAGTGAGCTATACTTATGAATTCAAAAATGATTTTATATATCAATCTTTTAAAGATCAATGACTTAATGAGAATGCTTGAAATTGAGCTTTACTGTTAAAACAACATTATCTAAGTCAAATTTATATTTCAAGTTGGTTGGGATGATTTTCAAAGCAAATCAGAATGTTTTCTGATTTTTGTATCTGTCCCGAGCCGACTCGAGAGTTTCCGAGTCGACCCCTGAACTTTCTCGAGCCGACTCGCACAGTACCCGAGCCGACTCGACTCAGACGGCAGAAAGACTCATTTTTGAGTGCCTCACGAGTCGACTCCCAGCTTTTCGCGAGTCGACCCCTGAAAGTCACGAGTCGACTCCCAGACTTTCGCGAGTCGACTCCTGGAGACCCATTTTTTGGTGCGTTCTGGATTCGATTGCTCGAGCCGACTCGCACAGTCCCGAGCCGACTCCCCGACTTCTGGGCGGAAATTTTTTTAATGACACATCAGCTCCAACGGATATATTTTTGAATAACGGTTATTTTTCTTTGTTTCTAACGGCTATATTGTTTCAGAATCTATAAATAGAGGAGCCATTCAACAAAGAAAGAAGAGAGAGATACATATTGAGAATCATTCAGTAAGAAATTCAAAAGAGGGAAAAACAGAGTGTTATTAGAAAAATCTTTTAGCTCAAAGTAGAGAGATTCAAAAGGAGTGAAATCCAAGTGAAAGATTCGTCTACTCCTTCTCATCATTCCACAAAAGCCAGAAGAAAATCCAAGTGCGTTCCAAAGGTCAAATCTGCGGATTTTCAAAAGAGGGAAAAGATTCATCTCAACTCCAAAAGTCTTCAACGGTCAAGAATCCAGCTGAGGCGTGATTCAACACTTCTAGAGGAGTTGAAGAGAAGAAGGGAGAAAGCCCAAGCATCTACCATCGGCAAAATATCAGGCTTTTCTAACCTTATATCATTTTGTACTTAATTTGTATATCTGCTCAAGGGGAGCACTTTATTGTTCAAACACAATCTTTATTATTTGTTTGCTGATTCAATCTGTGGATTGAATTAGTGGAGGTTGGCATACCTCGTTGCAAGCCGGAGTGCTTGTGTTGGGTTAGTTGTGAGCCCTAGAAAAACAACTTGTAGGGTTTTGTGCTGGTAAGCCCGAGTTAAAACCAGCTGGGTTCGTTGTGCACCCGTGAAAACAACAAGTTTGAGTTGTGAGCTTGTAAAACAACTCGGCTGTAATCTAGAGAGATTATAGTGTGGACCCAAGTGAGTCTTGGGAGTGGACGTAGGTGTTGGTTGCACCGAACCACTATAAAAATATCTTGTGTTTGCCGTGCCTAATTGTCTCTTCTCTATCTCTCATATACTTGTGTTTGTGCTTTGCTTATTAGTTAATCCTTTCACTTGCACATCTCATTTTAAATTGCTTAAAAGTCTTAAATTTTTAAGAACCCAATTCACCCCCCCCCTCTTGGGTTGCCATCTGGGCCAACAAATGTCAACCCATACATACAGGATAAGATTTGCTAGTTTAGTTCCATTCAAATGATGGTAGTTGCTGCTTAGTGGCGCATAAAAGAACAAGTTGACTTAGCTTGGCTAGTGTTGTCAAAGGTATGCTTAAAAACGCCTAAGGCACAAGGTGCAAAGGACCAAGGGTGTATAAGGCACGCTTAAGGTAGGTTAAGCACTTCTTATACCTTAGGCGAGGTACCTTTATCTTAGCCAAATAAGGTAAAAAAAAAACATAGCTTTTAATCCAATTTTAGATTATGTTAATTTTATGATGTACAATCACATACTCAACTCAACTCAACTCATCTAAGCCTTTTCCCAACTACATGGAGATGATGTACTATCACTTATACAATTATTTTCGTTACCCTATAAAAAAAGCTAAAAATTAGAAGACAAAGAGATGGAATCAAAAATTATGCTATCTTAAAAAAAAAGAGAAACGTTAAGAAACTACAAATTTTAACTAAGAAAGAAAAGGCTTTCTATTGAGCTAATAGGCTAAATATATTATTATTATCATAATTTTTTATCTTTTTTTATGTTATAAATCTTGCTTATATAAATTATTTTATTTATTTTAAAAATTCGCAACTCATTTTGCTCAGACACACATCTGTGCTTTGCACCTTGCACTTTTAACAACATCAAGCTTGGCATAAGGGACAATGAGCTCAATTTTTCTGAACTTGCAACCTAAGCCCACCACCGCAAGCATTATTAGTGCACTATGGTCTAAAATATATAGTTTGCATGTTGTGTTGACTTACAGCATGAGTTCACCCATGAAAGGCGATGTATGTATGATATGTATCCACTGGCATGAGTCAATACCTCTCCACAACATAAAGTTATGACCAGTATGCACGATAACATAGAGCAATATCTAGAAACACTACTGATTTGAATTATCCCCAAACTTTTTGAATGATGGTTCAAAATATGTTTAACATTGAACTTTGGAACATCAATTGTTGACTTGAGTTTTTGATATGGTATTGTAGCGGAATTTTCAGTAATATGTATTGGATATGACAAGCAAGATATAAAAGGATATGCAGTGCCATTATGTGCTTATTTGAATCAGATATAAATACTTACATATCTTTGGAGTACTCATTAAAAATTTTAAGATCTTTCTGTGTTAGCTAACAATAGTTTGATACTGAAAGCCAAACAATGCAAGAATGATGTAGCTTTTAAACTTTAGTTGCACTATGTTCCGATTCAAAACTCTAAAAACTCCCAAGCTTTCTTTGGCTAGTTGCAAAAGCAACCAAGTTTATAGATGCAACCATAATTCAGACTGAAATCCAAGTTATCAAGTCTTCAGAAGTTTTTGACTCTTTTACAGGGTTTTAGACACTGGCACTGATACCTAAAACAGCACTCGAATGGTATGGGTGTAACAGCTGCCAGTATGGTATGCTGCTGGCATACCAACCACTGGCTTCCTACTAGGACAACACAGTATTACAGTGCCTGCTACAGACCAGTATGGTCTGATACTTAAAATCATGCTCTTCACTCACTTCAGTTCTCAAACTCCTTACTTTTAAACAGCCATATTGCATTTACATGCTAGAAGCACAATCGAGCATGATGAAAAATACCCCTCCTCCCTTAAGATGCTCCTTGGGACGTTTCTAACCATCTCCATTCCCCTATTTACTTTGGCCATCAAAATAAATTCCATTTGTTGAAATTGTGAACCAGTGACAATTTCTTGTTTGCACCCTATCTTGTACAATATTCCACTGAACACAAAGTTTATGTAATTACAGCTGCTTGGATTTATAAAGTCATTCTTGTTAGTCAGCTAGATAAGAGGGGAATTGTGATACAGCTGATGATTGGTTATTCAATCATGCAGTTTACCAAGCTTATGTTTTCTTTCCTCCCTCTTTCTTAATGCCTAAAGTCTAAAGTCACCAATACTTTCTCCTAGATGAAGCTTGAACTAAAAATAATGGTTTTCACAAATTCCAATACTAATGTTGCTTCCATGTTTCAATCCTTGCAATTTGTCACCACTTGTCATGATCTCCAAATTAAAACTCACCATTGGGACATCTCAGGATGTTGCTGGACCATGGGACCATAATGTCCAAGAGCCAGGGTACCTAAGCAACCTTGGCTATAGGTAAATGTCCTAAACAAAACTTATAAATCACATCAACTATCATTTTACCTTTAAAATATATTTCATTACTTGGATCCATTTAATTTTTGGATTGTCATTAATTTGCACTAGTTATTAATAAAGATACAACATGCATATGCAATAGTAGGTCAAAACCAAAAATCTTTCAAAGATACCTAAGACTTAAAATATCTATACCTGTCTTTATTTAAACCCGATATAACCAACTTGTTCAAAAAACAAATAAGGCATAGTATTTTGATTTGTGCAGAAATGTACCATCCTATGGAGATTTCAAGACCAATCTCGGTTGTCTCATCCCATCATGTCTCGACCATAGTACATTATAATATCAATTTTAAATAAAAAAATAACTCTTGAAGCACAAATATGTTTAAAGTCGAACAAAATACTAAAGCTTTATGAATATTTTTTTAAAAAAAAAAAAGGCATCTCAACCAAGTATGTCTGACCAGATTGAGGATCGAGATGAAACGAAATGCAGGCATCGCATTTCATGAAAAAACCAAGGCACATTTATCCCACAAGATTTAAAACCTTAGAGGGGTCAATCTTAATTTGCTAGATCATTTCATGAATAACACAAGGCATGCCAATATGGTCAAGTATTGTAATAAAAATAAAAATATTTTAAATGAGAGTAATAACTAATTAGTACGCTTTGGATAAGATAAATAGGAAACATAAGAGCGATAGAAAAAGAGAGTATAAGAGAAATAAACAGTGGAACAGGAATAATGAGAGGAGAGCAAGGAAGATAGACCGTTTAACCTCTTTAAAATTGAAGAATATAACTTAATTTTCAGATTGGAAACTATGTTCACATTTTAATTCAACCAAATTTTATACTTCACCCAGCAAATAATAATGTAAATACCAGCTTTCTACACAAGGTGTTCAAAATTCTGATGTAAGTGACTTGATGTTCCATGTTCCCACAATAATACCTGACATGAATGGAATTAAAGGCCAGTGGATGTGTAGTAAGGGTGTTCTAATGAATCTCAAAATCATAAAAGATATGTACTAATGAATCTCAAAATCATAAAAGATATGTACAGCTAGCCCCCATGATCCAAACACAACTTGCATTGATGTTGCCTAAATAGCACCAAATATAGACCAAGCTCAAGTCATCAAGTGTTGCTTTGTTTTCTCAAACATGTAAGCCGCGTAAGTTACTCCAGGACAGGTTGCTCTATGACCCACTCTTTTTTTTTCCGTTAGAAGATTAATTCATCTTCTTTACCTTTTCCAGGTTGTGATGTAAAATCAACTGCAGAAGGTTCAGGACATGGCCTGAAATTTTAGTTCTGCCTGCTACAGTGAGCCTATAAATGCATTCTCCAGCCAAAAGACTGGCCAAGTCCACGTACAGCCCCATAACATGTTCAACAAGTCCACACTAATGATATCACCACCTTTCATTATTTTATAGTTGCACATGTTTTTAAGCAGGGCAATATAACTGCTTATTGGGTGGCTAAGATGGGTACTCCTCAGAGACCACAATGCTGGCAGGGAAACTACGCACTGGTTTGACAATGTTGGCAATTTTTGAAATTATTGATGTGGTTGTGGTTGTCTTCGGCTATAGTAGTTCGTGAGGGTTGCCTCTTGTACATTAAAAAAGGGGCAAGTTATTCATTGGTGCATGACAATGATGTAAGCATATATGCATGTTTTCTAGTTTTCATTTGTTTGATAATAACAAACACAACATATTAAGATGGTAGTTTAAATGTAAAAAGCATATTATCTAGAATGCATGCTTTCTGACCAAAACAATGCCTTCAGAAATACAGAGCTGCTACAATGATAAATTAAACTGCATACCTTTTTTTCAGCAGCCAATCTCAATTTTTGCCAAAAAGCACCTGTTAAGATGCAAAATTAACCATCAATATTACACTTATCATCATAAATTAAGAACACTAGTGTAACCTCTAGATGTTACTTATTCAACACAGGCGCATGCCCCCTGAGGCCTCAACATTTTGGATAATACAAGACGAAAGAGTAATAACCAGAAAGTCTGTAACATGCTTGAGAACAGGGGCTACAAAAGATGTGTTGCTCCAAATCATCAATGAAAACCCAAAAGTTACAATAAAAGTTCAAAGTGGTCATAATCATCTTTGGGTTGAAGCAAGCATTATTGAAGGACTCAAGGCAACTTCACAGTGATGCTCCAAATTGCATTTAAACCGTGCAAGACTCCTCTTAAGAGCTCTTTAATACTTCAAATAACAATATATAAGTGTTCTCTTATATATACATAGAAAGAATGACAAAAGGATGGAACAGAAAACATAATACCAATTAGCACTAATGCATGTTTGGGCAAAGGCTTTGTTATTGTATTTGAGTTGTGTTGAGTTGAGTTGAGTTGAGCATTCACTTCATTTGAAATGCTAGATGAGGGGGAAGGGGACTGTTATGTATGAATATTGTCAAGCATTTAAGATAATATAAACACTACTACTTCCTTTCCTATGGATTTTATAGTATCTAATGATAATGACAATGATGGGGGCATAATATAAAAGAAAATAGGATAGAGTAATAAAAAGTGAGAAGGGGGGAGAGGCAAGAAAAGGCAAATGAGTAGAAGAAATAGTAATTCAAAGACAGACAGATAAAGGAAAGAAGAGTTGAGGAGTGGGAACGATGTCTATGGCTTACTAGAAGTGTGTCTGAGACTAGAGGTTGTGGGTGATTATTGCAAGAAAAGAGATGAGGGATGATATACCAGATGATAAAGCTGTGAAGAGATAATATGATAAAGCACAAGGTATCTGATGCTCATTATTCAATTTCTTAAACTGGATGTTCAAGTAATATTTCACTAGCTATAAAATATTTTAACCGTATCACCATGATGGAAGCAATTTTGCATTCTATAAAATATTTTAACCGTATCACCATGATGGATAGCAATTTTGCATTCTATAGTTGATTAGGCCTCATAAACCCATCTAAAAGGAACTTGTAAAAAGTGGTTATGAAGGAACACTGAAGAAAGATCTATCATGGAATAGTTAGAAACAAGACACTGAAGAAAGATCTATCATGGAATAGTTAGAAAAAGACACTAAAGAAAGATCTATCATGGAATAGTTAGAAACAAGCCCTTAAGATTATCACAAAATTGAACAATGTTCGGTGACAAGTTAAAAACAATGCATGTTAACTACACCTTCACTATCAATTCCTTCTAAAACGTCTCTCTCATCCATCTCATTCCATGCATTTTTCCATTGTGCTACCTGTTGTGAGAAGTTAATTTTGAAATTTTGTGGTTAGTGATCAGTCATATGACTCCAAATTTTCTTTATACATACATATATATATATATATAGAATGCTACCTCATCCTTTGGTGAATGTGAAGTAGATCCTCTTGACAGTTCAGAGCCAGCCTGGAATATGAAAGAAAAGTATTAAGAAAAAGAGATTGAATGTATTGAACAAATTTTTTTTATCCATCAATAAAGTAAACCAGATGGTTGTATGAGTGAAACAAAACAACTTATAAATTTCCAGTGACTATTGAGATAAATAAACAGGGAACCAAAGAAGTTGCATTTCACCAAAAAGAAACAAACAAACAAAATAAATAGTAGCTAATAAAGTTGGAAAGTGCTATCCTCCCCTTATCCTACGAGCTAAATATTCTTATTCACATTGAACTCTGATTCTAATAAACATAAAGGGAAGTCAAATCCTGCATTTTAATATTATGAACTGATATGATTTCGTCAAAAGAATTAAAGATATGGTCTCATCTAACATCTTCAATCACATAAGATTATGGATGATATTAAAAAAATAATAATTCCATATCACAACAAAATCCCACACTTCCATTTGTGTAAAACTCATCACTCAGGTTCCTACAAAGGTTTTGTTCCCTTGATCATATTGTGGACATTGAGAAGAGCAAAAACATTTTCCTGATTCTTGATCATATAATATGTCTAGATTAATTCCTAATAATTTCATCAGCAGTCACATTTAAGCACCTTATATCTAGATCCCTCTGAGGAAAGGTTGAATATAGTTTAGATAAGCTAATGAAATCTCAGTTACTTCAAGAGTTGAATCTGATATGTTTGACGAAACAGCATTAGTTTCTTCTGATCACCTCCATCCCAAAACCTAGTCCGAAGTTTCCATCTACAAAAAATGACATCAATAAAAACTACAGGTACACGATGATCTAAAATACTAAGCGATATCAATCCACTAACCGGACCATAACATATGCATCTGATCCCAGGCAGAAGAAATACTAAGACAAATTTCAACATAATAAAATATATATAAACGAATGTGACATATTATCATACCAACGTATAAATACAGCAAAAAGCATGATGCATTTTTTCTACAAAACCAAAATTGGAGAAGCAAATATTATTAAAAGAGTAAAAGGGCGGAGAAAACGACCCAAGATAATGGAAAGAGAGGAGTTAGAAGGGGATATTTGATGAATGAAACCAAAATTGGAGAAGCAAATACTATTAAAAGAGTAAAAGGGCGGAGAAAACGACCCAAGATAATGGAAAGAGAGGAGTTGGAAGGGGATATTTGATGAATGGATGAGATTACGCAGTAATTTCGAGATCGGACAACGGGGAAGAGGTCAAGGAGGCGCCGGAACTCGCGCTCATCCATCGCTTTAGGATTCCGCTTGTTGGCTCCGCCCGTTCCGCCGTCGGCTATGGAGGATTGGAACTTCTTGAGAGGTCGAGAGCTTCAGATTTATAGAAAGAAAAGTACGAGGCGATGGGAGTGAAGAGGATATATTGTTTGCATCCCAAGTTATGAAATGCCCTAGACCGAACCTGGAGCTGAAGCCAGCGTTCTAGAACGAACGACGTGCAGAGATGAAAATTAAAATAACAAGGTTTTTTTTTTTTTTTGCACGCAAAATTTTTATTGGACTGGAAGCTTTCCTCTTCTATGCAATTGCTTGTATACTGTCAAACAAAAATATATATATTTTCTATTTATATTTGGAATGCTTCCCAATGTATTCCAAATACTAGTAGGAAGCATTGGTTTTTTTTTTTTTCTTCCTTCTTATGTATAATTTATTCCAATCAACTATCCATATTGAGTCTTGATTTTCCTTTGTATCTCTAACACTTGATTCCACCATACATATGCTTTTTCTTAGAAATTTCCTTCCCATATCTAATACTCTATCATATCACTATATATATATATATATATATATATATATAGGGATCTAGTCTATTTAATAATTAGGTTAGATTAGATTTAACAACTTAAGATATTTAGTGATAGGTGAATTATACTTATAGTTTAAACTAATTTCTAATTGGATTTATGAAATGGTAATGAAATATTGATACAAATTTGTATTATATTTTAACTGATGATTGTATGTTTTGACAACTCTATAAGCATGTACTATATATTATATTGAATAGAAATATAATAATTACAAGCAAGTAGACAAATGACAAGCCATATTTATTGAATAGGATAGAGATAAATGGCGGTGCAAAGTGGATCAAGCGAGTCAATCCACTTGAGCAAAATAGCATGTGGAGACCCTAAGGTTTAAAAAGTATTATTTTAAGATAGCTCACAGATAAATTGTTTATGGAATCATTGAGAATATTCTATTGAATTATGTAGGAGTGAAAAAGCCATGCTATGAATGTTGCTAGAATAAGATATGCAACCAACATTGAATCATACATGTATCCAGACTAATTAAGGATGCAATTACAACTTGAATGCGTAGATATTGAGAAATACTTGTAACATATTAATCAAATTTATCTTTTATTTTTATCTAACTTAACCTACTTTGTCTATAAGAATAAATATAACTTATATCAATTTGGCTTTAATAATCCTTTTTTGATCGATGAAGCCTTTAAAGGTCAAGATAGCAAGATTCTAGCTTATTCATCTTTCTCATTTTTGGTTCTTACTAATAACATGCTTATAAAACAAGTTAATCCAATCATAAGTCAGTCTATAATTATGCACTAGGCTTTAACATATATTTGAGCAATACATCGAGACTCTTTAATAGTTGAGCAATCCTCTGGAAGTCTTCAACACTTGTTAGGCATTTGAATCTAATTATTAGTAATTAGACCCATTAGCTGGCCTGAATGTTAAATCGGTTCGTTATTAGTAATTAGGCCTATTAATCAAGCATAAGTACTGAATTGGACTCAATTATTTAGAAATTGAGCCTAATTAATGACTAGGTGCTGAAAATTGGGATAGGTGGTGGGCTAAAGTATTTTATTTGATAAAATTGATATATTTGGCCTAATTCATGGTGACTAAATCTCATTGAATTAGGTGGTTGAGTTAAAGTGCATATCTTGACCTGACTTATAAGCATTAGAGGCCAATTGAAGGTTAGGTGTAGGAGATTGTCTCAAATATTGAATCAAAATGCTATATTTATAGAGATCTTAAACCTAATTATTTGTAATTGAGCTCACGAGCCAAGTCTGAGTGTTAAATTGGCTCCAATTATTGGTGATTGAGCTTGACTACTTATGATCAGGCCCAAAGACTAAGCATGGGTGTTAAATTGGATTTAATCATTAAAAATCAAGTTTACTGGCCTAGCTTGATCATTGAGTTTGATGCAGCTGCCGATCATTAGTCTTGTTGGTAGAGTTTAAGTGTAAAATTTGACTTAATTATTAGTAATTTGGTTCACTGGCTAAGCTTGGGTGTTAGGTTGATTAGACTAATCAGTATCAATCAAGCTTATTGATCAAGCCTAAGTCTTGAAATTGATCCAATTTGGAATAACTGAATATGTTGGTTGAGCCTAAATGTTGTATTTGATCAAATTTATAAAAATTTAGACTCAATTGTGATTAGCTATTGAGAATTAAGCTTCGCAGTTAACCCAAAAGGTTACATTTGACCCATGGGGGACCTAATTAAATTTGACCTAATTTGTAAACAATTGAGCCAAAATTGATGTTTAAAGTACTCAGGATCAAGTCAAATAACTAAACCAATGTATTGATATTAGTTTGATATGCAACTAGATCGCTAAAAATTGAGCCAAATAATTGAACTATGGTGTGAGGTTTAGCCTGAATTATAGAAAATGGACCTCCAGACTGTATCTTAAGCATTCTTTCTATTGTAGTTCAATTGACATAATTGGTCCCCAATTGACCTGGGATCATGCCAGGTCATCAAACCGAGTCCATGAGGGTCCCTGAGTCAGCTCATTTTGTAGCAACCTTAAAATGATATACTCCCCATCATGTTGCTTATTTACATTTTGAGATAATAACTAAAATCACCTTAAATAATTGTGGGAGGACTTGTGTCCAGGGAAATGGCTGAAGATTTTAGGGTAATGGTATGCTAGAATTGGTGCGAAATTCAACATTTTGATTTGTAGTGTAGTATAGTTGGGTGAAGCCTTGTTAATGTCCAATTAGTGATGATCCTGTTTATGATGGTATATGTAGGTTTGTATAGATATAGTACCTAATTTTGGGTTGCAATGTCTTGATTACACATTTTTTTGGCAAGAGAAGAGCATCATCTTCCTATTCATAAATCAAATTCAATGCACCATCTCTAAAACTTAAGAGTTAGTGACAGTATAATTAGAATCACAAGTTTCTTGTTTAAGATCGAAGGAAATATAAAAATAATAATAATAATAATAATAATAAAAAAAAGCTAGAAAGTTTCCCTATTCCTTGTAGTAAGCCCTATTGGGTCTTCTGGCGGCTTGGCCCATTGGTTGAGCTTTCCATTTAATGCCCAAATTGCCTAATCATTATGGGCACAGCCGGGTAGTTGGGATCCTCAAACATCAGGGTCATCTTGATTCTCTTCTTATTTGGTGCATATGGATCCTGAATCTAGATCCTGGGCCTTGAACCTTAAACCTAAAGCCCAATTTTAAAATTATTTAAGTTCATTATTTCATTTATGAATGGTGTTATCGGTGTAGGTAGATGTTAATTGGAGTTGGTCTTAATTCAATGGACTAGGACCTGCTCAAGATTATAGTAAAAATCCCTTAACATTTTTTCTGACAATAGTATTCGCATGAGAAATTTGAAAATTGAATGCAACATATTTGGTACTACATGACATTATATACATGATTTATAGACTATATTATGATATCATCAAATTTTGAATAATGCATAGGTTTATACATACAAGCAATATACCATATGGCACAAAATTAATTATAGATGATCTATTGATTTGTATACACGATCAACATAGTTATCCTATGAGTTTAAAAAATTATAATTTTTTATTCATAACCAACATGACATGACATGATATAAATTGAGTTTTGAATGAACAATAGATTTAATATTAAATTATTAGCCAGCCATGTATTATAGATTACTGCTATAGGCCAAAGTGTTAACACTATAGAATACCTTACTATGGGCCAAAGCGTGGTATAGTGGATTGCTTGCTATAAATCAAAGTTGTAATATTATGAATCGTCTCACCA